>JAUEPR010000058.1:0-307337 GCA_030435655.1 Armillaria novae-zelandiae
ATGTCCCTAACCAAATCCACCGGTTATTACCATGATGTTACAGACTGGGAGGCATCATATTGAAAATGTCACGTGTATATTTGTCCAATGTAACGCTATTAGTTTGTGACTGACCTACAGGTGTTGTGATTGTGTGTCACAAAACCGATAGGTCGGTCACATGACATTCCGGTGTTACGACTGCATACATTCCAGACGTGTAATTTTGCGATCTAATGAATATACTTGGTACTACGGTACAAGGAGAGAAACGGGCCTAAGGACTAAGCGAGTGTACATAATAAATACCTCTAAACAATAAGACTACCTGTCTACATGACACGACGCGACAGACCCAAACCGGGACTTAGTTACAGCTGGTACTTGACAGGCTAGCTTGACAGAAAGTTCATAAACCCTGTTCGGCCGTCGGTAGTTGTCCCTTAACAAGAGAGCTCGCTCCTATTAAACTAAGACGAAAAGGATTGCAATTTAAAAACGATCGGCGTGTACTAAATTAAAGTGACGCACTGTACCTGAGGAAACCGGTCCGGAAACCACGCGAGAGATAAGATAAGAAGATAATCCGATGTACCAGCCATGGTATGACGAGTGCCTTCGTGGTTGTCCCACTGTCGAGGAACCGTTGCCAGCCAGGGTTACTTCTCGAAGAATGATTGAATAAGAGCTGGGACTAGACACGGCATGACCGCTACCGGTCAGGAGATATGTCCTCGGACTTGAGATTAGCGAGCGCTTGTAAAACCTTAGCGAGCTCAACATGGAAACTAAACCACATATGGCAAACCCGAGTTGGACGCCACGCAGGACTGCGGCAGCGGTGGGCTGTACGCGTAGGAGTCTAGATTACCTGGGGGCTGCGGTGATATTTGTAATTAATAGTTGTTTTAGTATAAGTAGTTAGAAGTTCGTTGTAGCATACAAGTTTCGAACCCCCGAGTTGCGGTGCGCGCGTAGAAGGTGAGTACTGTAATAAAGGAATAAGTTTGTAGCTTCGAGCGTCGTATATACAGAACGAGCTCACCTCGAGGAATAGAGATAACTTCAGGATCTGACAAGTGTGCTTAAGTTCCGAGTGAATAAGAAACAGTGTTGCTGTTCTGTTCCATCTGAGTACTGCCAAGAACTGTTTGGAAAGAGTATGAATTGAAGTAGAAGTTCTGAAATCTGTCTGTCTGTCTGTCTGTTCTGTTCTGTCAGTCTGTTTCTAAATCCGCTTCTGTTCTGAAATTGAGTTGTTTCTGTTCTGAAATTGCGAACTGTTGGAGAATCGGAGTCAGTTATCGGCGTCGAAGTTAGTCTTGACAACCCTACCCCTAGGGAGTAGCGAGCTCACTAAGTCAGTACTTGGTTGAGTGGTCTAAAGAGCGAGCTCGGTGTCGTAGTGAGGAGTCTCGGGTTCTATTGTATTGTAGGACGTGTGTCCTAGTGTAAATTGAATATTACCATTCGCCTAGAAGGTTGCGCCTCGAAGTATACCTTCTTGTAAAAGATTCTAGCTTTAGGATCAAATAAAATGAGTAAACGCTGTACCGCGCCGAGACAAGAAGGAGCTTTACGAGTTCTAAAGTGTTAATAACCGCAGAGTAGAAATAATCTCATCCCCCCCCATGCACTTACGAGGGTGATTGTATTATTGCGTAGTTGTGTGAGTGTGTGTGTGGTTTGGTGTGTGTATCACGCTGTTCTATGCGCGGTTCCACAAGTGCCCACAGCCAGCCTCATCACCGGACAACCCATTATAAAATGGTAACTGTCTTGGTGGTATCGGATAACCAAAAATTCAAGCATTCAGTCCAATTGGGGAATACGTCAGTCGCACCACCAGCTAAGAGTCCGCAGAGCGCAACATCGAGCTTGATCTTGACCAGTCTGAAGCACATGCTTGTGCGGAATGTCTGGGATGGGGGGTCGTGATAGTCAGGTGGCAGGAACTGTATCTGTACGTTCCGTGTTAACCACTGTGTGGAACTGATGAATGTGGCTGAGACTGTACCTTAATCTGTGAACCACCACAGGGCATATACGGTAAGCTGGTGGTGATTTCCAAGAAGCGTGTCCCACGCTCCTTCAAGTCGCGTTTGAAGTAGGTGTGCAAGGCATCCTCCAATGCTTTCTTCGCGCTGATGTACATTGGCAGGTCGTGTCCATTCGGGTCTTTACCAAAACCCCAGTCACATCTTCTACTACAGAATGTATCCGTGGCGACCAGGCCCATGTCGACCTGTATGACTTCCATGAGGGCCTCAACGGAATGAATCTTCCGATCGTAACTGCTTTCAAGGTATTCCAGGAGGCTTTCAGGATTGTCCTCGATGGTGGGATAACCACTCTGTATGAGTGATGGCTGGTGAATGAGTCATTAACATCTTTCAATCAATATAGAATGCCTGCACACGTACTAGTCCACCAGTATACGAAGCGTGTCCAAAATGGAATGCGAAGCCTTGCCGTAGGGCATTGAAACTGTCACTCTGCTCGGCGAGTGGATGTGATAATAGGATCAGTCTCAGAACCAACCTATTCTGAAATATGGCCTTTTTGCTGTCTGTTGTCTGAAATCCCACCTCCAATGCCTGCAAATAAAATTTTGATGAGCAAGCATGAGACATTCCACAGGCGCTTATGCTCTCACGGTCAAATGAGGCTCGCAGAAATTACTGATCCAGAGGTATCTCAGATCTCTCCCCCAATTGGCCAGTGGCTCCGAGGTCAATGGATCAGTCAGCCTGCGTCCGAACCAGGGTTCCATGAAGACCTCACACGCGGGATCCAGGGCTTTGATGACAGGACCGGTGAGTGCATCCAACACGCCGGGCAGACTACGCTTCTCAATGATTAGGGCGAGGAATAGGAACGGTGAGATGGGCAATGGCAGCATGCAAAAGGTGACTGTGCACACGGCAAGGAGAAGGCCCTGGGCTCTCCACTGGATAGTTTGTTGGGTCGTACAACCAGTCATGGGTAATTTGGCTGTAAAGTAGGCAGAGCTGTTCGGCAAAGTGACATAAAGGTCAGTATCTCTCAATGCCCTGATCAACGCTTCTCTGAAGACGATTTTGTTGATACCTCCCCCATAGCTTCTGCTGGGATCAACGACAATCCTCATCTGGCCAAATCTGGCTGGCTCACTCCAATTATCACAAGTGATGTCTGCCGACTTGAATTGGGGTCCTGGCCAGTCGTCAATGTGTCGCTTGAATACCTGCTTCTCCTCATCCCACCCAGTCTTTGCATAGAACAAGCACAGGGTCATGACTGCGTCCGCGAGGGCACCAATATCGGGGCCCTTAAGAATCATTGTGTTGTCCCCCATTGTGTCCATATGATCGACCATTTGCGTATAGAAAGAGGGGAAGTGCTTGTTGCGAGTGAGCTCAGCACGATCAGGCACTGGCCAGACCCGACCCATGTAGTAGGGGGGTGGAAGAGGGAAGGGCTGCGGTTCCGCTGGCCATATAGGTGATAGGCCTCGTACAGGAGGGGCACGTGGTGAGGGTGACCTCGATGAAGCCAGACGCTTTGTGGAGCGGCGGTTCAATGAGCTGTTCTATGGCCTGGTTAGTACTGTTCAACCCCCCCGAACTTTGTTACTCACCTTGTCTAGCTCCCAGGCTCTGTTGGGAATGCCAAATGACACTGGACAACGTGGAATACCTAGCTCGATGGGCATCTCTTCACCAAGAATATCAGCAGAAAGACCTCGGCATGCACGTAGGCAAGGTAGGCCATTCTCATCACCAGTGCCACCCCGGCGTCTCATAACGAAGCTGAGATTGTGCATAGCCCGCTCAGCAAAACAGGCATGAACAGCATTTCATGCTGCATCTGGGATTCCATTTGGGCCATAGTCAGCCACGTACAAATTCTGGTTCAAGAGGTTGTGACAGATAGGTGCAGTGGTTGGTGCTGGACAACGTATAGGCATTGGCTTGCTCCTTGGGCACTGAGATACATGAAAATGTACCAATGACAAGGGTGAACTGGCCAGGTGTGGCTAAGTACTTTCTCCTGCGGTGGCCATCAAACTTGGATTCTAGACTAGCGTACTGAATCATGTACAACAGGTTGAATTGAGTCTCTTTGATGGTCCTGTTAAATGAAAGCAAGGCGTTGTCCGGTTTGCAGGTCATCAGCTGGAGGAAACACCATCTCATGTTGTCAAACGTGAGATAGTGGAGATTATCAGTCTTCAGGCCAGGAATCTGGGGATTCAAAGGGTCGGCATTGTGTGCAAGAAGTTGACTGTGAATGTCCTTGTATGTGTCATTGCTGGTAGGGCGATATGTGATACATAGACCAAGTTTTTGCATGTGTCCACGGAATGGCTCGATATCCGTCAGTTCGAGGTTGTAGGTGTCGGACTGGGGCAGCGTGTATCCTCTCTGTACGTGGGGGTAATTGTGTTTTTTGGCCTGAACATGATGGTGGGGACTGACAAAGGGGTATATGAGAATGTGGCATACGGGTGCTTCCCTGTTGCCCAATGCCATGCGCATGATTGAGGCTTTCTTACGCCCCGTAGTGTTGGATCCAACAAAAGCCGTCGCGCTGGACTGTGGAAGCTCTCCCAGGAACGCATTGGGGTTAAAGCCATGCGATAGCAAGCCGGCTACAGCGGGTGCTGGTTGCATATACGGCTGAGGGAGTGTGCTCGAGGTGTTGGCAGTCATGTGGCTGGGTTGTGGGTAGATACCAGAGGCAGTAAGCCTGTAGAGTGGTGATGTGGTCGGAAGGCTTGGAACCGGATTGGTGCTGTGAATGCTGAGTTCTGCATTGGTGGTAGGATTCGGATGTGGTTCTGGTGCAGTAGGTTGCTCATTCTCAACAGCTGGTGCTGGGTTCACTTCTTGCCGACGTTGTGCTGTTTGGGAATGGCCGAGAAGTCATGTCAATGGCACAGGGCGGGATTCGGCCATGGTGAGGGAACAAAATGAATTTTCATTATTTGTCTTGTTCGTTTTTTTCAAGTGTGCGGTGGCGGAATTTATTGACAAATTTTGACAGACATTAAATAAAAATACATTATTGGCTACCGAAAAGCATGTCCCAGGCCCGGGAGCGATCCATGTGACTGTTGTGACAGAATGTGCATTGATGTGCTTCATTGGGAACAGAATTGTCGGAATCACTGTTCCGACGATCGGTGCCCTCGCACGGCCGTGCCTGCCCTCGCGCGATCGTGCGTGATCGTGCACGGCCGCGTGCGATCTCGTGTGATCTCGTGCGATCTCGCGCGATCTCACATTTAAGTCCAGTAAAACCATACATAATGACGCTGGGAATCAATTGATGTATGCCATGCTGCAAGTCCAGCAACATATCCGTTAATAACACGGACCAGCCTTGGACGGAGAGAGTGGTCTCTGAAAACATCTAGACATCGCGTCTCGAGGAAAACGTCGTAGACAGTTTGCACACCATGCCTGAGACCAAATGCTAAAATATCGCACATGTTGTCAAAGGGTGCAAAATATCTAGCATCGTCGTACTGAATGATCAGGAATTCAACCAGTGGTCGTAGAGCGGGCCAATGATTGTGCCTTGGACGTTCTGACGACCGGGCACCAACCATTGTCGAATACAAATGCACCAGGGACATTTGAACACGCGTCCATCCAGGCCTAGACCTGAAAACACAGCTACGAACGATGACGTGCTCCATGAGATCGGAAAAGGCGGCAATCTGTTCATCAGGGAGCTTGCACAACACATTGTCGGTCTGAAACTCGTTCAGTACATCCACGAGGATTTTTTCAGTGTCGGTGTCAAAGGGAGACAGGGAGATCCGACGGAGTAGATATCGAATGGAAGCAAGAGCTAAAGTAAAGGTAGTCGGAAACGATGTTTTATCGGCCAATTTATTAAACATTGAAAGCATGTTTAACATGTTGGTTGCGAATTCTTCGGGGAAGTTGTCTGCAACTGCTCTCTCAAAGCGAACCCGTAAGGATGAATCTTGCCATACAATCGGGCTTCTCCGAGGAAAAACGTAACGACAGAGACGCAAAGGAAAAACATCCAATGAGTCGATGTCAATCGCGGTGAAAGCGCCGTCACTTTGAGCCGCCCGCATGAGTCCAAGCCAAATCACCGGAGGTAGATATGGCGATGATTCTGAGGATATTATCTGCTGGAAAAGTGCAGTGGGCGTCGATGAATCGGATGGTTTGTATATACTCCTCTGAATCGCATTGTTCGATCGGACTGCCAAGGCGAGTCTCTCGTCGTCGGCAGCTTCAATGTAATGTCGTGATTGCGATCGCTCATACCAGTCAGTCTGCAGGTGAGGGATGAACAACTCGAAACGAAGTAGACGCTCGACTTTGGATTCCACTCCCGGCAATGGCTTCAAGGTGCCGCCCAATACGTACTGCGTGTAACCGTCAAACAGAATGCTGTGGGTTCTACGAATGTCGATGGCCTCTCCAAAGACTGTCTTCACTGCAGCCATCACTGACACCGGTAAGCCACCGATGGACTGGATCACAATCGCATGTACTGTAGGATTGGACGAGGATGAGAACAACCAATGTAACGCTTCCACTGATAGAGTGGCTGACTCTTTTTGCACCACTCCTCTTTCCAGATCATCCAATGAGCCGATCTTCGCTCCAGGATCATCGAGAGAGGAGTTACGCCGTTGTGCTTCTTTCACGAAGAGTGGACGGACATGTTTAGGGAAGAATGCCTGCGTAATATAGTGGTAGGAAAAGTATATGAGATCCGACAGCGGCGTGTGGTAGGGGCATTGCGGGTACAGTATAGGTAGGAATATGGATAGCAGATACATCGCGTATGCTGCCACAGTGCCTACACCGATAACCCAGGAAAGGCCAGATCGAAGCGATACCAGGAATATGGTCAATCCGATGAAGAAGATCTCAAGAGCAAGATGCATGAGACCGGGGAGAAGTCCAATGATGCCGAGGACGTGCCATTTCTGAAATCCCCTGTAACGGAATTGTCGAACAAGGCTTCGCTCTTGAGGCGTTCCTGATGGGAGGACGAAGTAATGGTGGAGCCACTGCTTCACGAGCATGGCGACGAGGGCAGTGGCTAGACTAAGCGAGAGGCTCGTGAACCATAAGCCGTTCACCCAGACGTCCGTAGTCGCGGGAGTGAAATTGGTGTATGGATTGAGTGAGGACACTGGAACGTTGTCGAGAGAGGAACCGTTCGCGATGGCACGCTGAATGAGTATCATTTCGAAGAGCAAGGATGCCGACACCTGAGCATAATTTGCCTGTAAGCTCTGCGATGTTTGTGCTATGAAGGCTGTGACCACCGCTGAGAAAAGACCAGCCTGAAGTATTGTGAGCTATGAAAGAAGGATAAAAAGAGTGCGATGCTCACAAAAACAAGGAGCACGTCGACACTGTCCCTCGATTCCCTGTCCATCCTGGCATCGTGATTCTTACTCTCGTCCACGTATGTCTTCCATACTCTCGCATTCGGCCTTGTTTCTTCATAGATTTTATCTTCCGGATACTTTTCCTCATAGCTGTACGCGTCATTGGCAGTGCCTACAGATCACCTTCATTAACCATCATTGTAATTGCAGGGAATCGAAACAAGAGAAGTAATACCTGTCTTTGAACCAGGATCTGGCTTGGACTTCTCCACACCTCTCTCACCCTCGACATGGACTTGTTCCTGTATTCCTGGGCTCAACACTGGTTCGACCCCAAAACTATCTGAATTGACGCTTTCCTTGCCATTCTCGATTTCCTTTGGCGTCTCTTCGTTGTTTTGATGCAGTTTCGAGCTATTGTTCTGCGATGATCCTTCTGGGTGGTCCTGTGCGTGGGAGATACCTTCACAAGAGCGTCTTCTGGATACGTCTTCAACTCGGTTCTGGTCGGACATGGCTGGTCTACGGCTGCACGCTGACACCGATGTTACAGATGAAAAAAGTTAGCGCCGCGGCTGAGACTGAATATAAGTGCCGAGTGTGCATATGTAGAGAAAGGACAATGCCTGCCGGTTAGGAAGGCTGTGTTTCTTGCGACGCGGTCACGTTCGTCTGATACTACCCAACACGGAACACATCTTTAAATGGCTCTTTTTATCACAACGTCAATAGACCAACACCATCGACTGTATCCATGGCTAACCGTGGTTCGATATCCCGAAGTCGGACCTGACTTTCAGTCTGGTCTTTATGGATTAAACTTGAATCTTGTAGCTTTCAAGTCATGCATCGTCTGGTTCATAGTGTCCACTTTTCTTGTCGCCGCCTTCTCCTCTTTCGGCTGCGCGTTTGGGTGAAGGTGGAAGGGCCCGAGTTTGGATGTCTGTTCTTGGCGGCCGCAATGGAGAAAACGAGTTGGTATTGAGTCAATGCAAAGAAAAGCACAAGAAAAGAAGGTTCACGAAGAGAAACTAGACGTCTAAATTATCTCCGAGTCTTATTATGAGTCTATGCCTGTGCATGGTACCACCAAGGGTTGTTCTTTCGACGCCACATGAGAAAGTAAAGCCCAGATTATTACCACAATATCATCAGACCTTCTTCCGATAATGCCAAGACCTACTCTTGCCCATCACGTCACTCAATCCCCCGCCCACCTTCGTCACAGATGTCTTCGAACCGTTTTCACTGACTGACGCTCACCAATTCTTTCGCTCCCAACAACATAACCGCCCTGTTGCAAGCCTACCGTTGCCTGCGAGACACCAACATCGATGGCAAGGATTTTCAGTGTATTCTCCTCTGCGCTGGGGGAAATATCTAATGGGCCTTGACTGTTAGTACATCGTCGTCTGAATCCAGGCTGTACTGACTCCTTACAACCAGCACATATTCACAATATACCGACTGAAGAGAATTGTAAAGCATCACGTACCCATTACCCTCTAAAATGCTCATGTTGAAGGATGTCGACCCACATTCTACTTTAACACCCTTCATCAGAAGTAAGAACATGTTCTTGTCCCATGATTTCGGACAAATGCTCACATCCTACTCTATTGCGCCTTACACTCCTGGTCCCCAACAATTTCAGCACAAAGGAAATTTGACGGAAATGGATTGTGGAGCTGAAAAGGTTTCCTTAGATGCATTTCCGTCTGTTGAAAATCAGATTTTGGCGGGGAGAATCCAGTCTTGTCTAGATGGAAACTTTTTAGAGGAAATGTTTTCAGTGTCACTTTGCATTTCCTTCGGGCAGAAACTTAGGCATGACAGGAGTGTTACAGAATCGGCGGCTACTATGTGTCCTTCTCCACGGTCTGGCATAAAATCATGGAAACGCTAAAGATACCTCATTCTTATGACTATGGGACAGTCTGCTCGAATTCACTATCAGCTACTGACTCTGCGAGCATGCAAAGACGGACATCTTAGCCGCATACATTCGATGGGATGACCAGCCTGGTATGATCCTGGTATCTATCCTCAAAGTGCATACTTGACTATACGACAAGTTAAGGTTATTGACATACATCCTTGCTACTAGTATATTCAAACAGCCTGCCCAATTCCAGAGACCTGAAAGAGAGTGAGAGGGACGAAGCCATCGTGAAAGAAGTGGCCGATACGAGGCGCCGGGTGCAAAGCCCGAGGAACTCAGGCGGATTACGCTGGTGGATGACCAGAGGATTACATTCAACAGAATACGACTGAGAATGGCGGCTATTGTCAAGTCAGAAAGGAACCGGCGGAGATTCTGGCAGAGATGGGGAAGGAATTGCGACTTGCTAGAGAGTGTAATGCAACTGTGTGAAGTGTAGTCTTTTAGTTGAATTGCCATTTTGGAAACTGACGATCCCGACGACCTGGCCTCAGATTGGACGGGTACGAATCACTGTATTGTTAGCCTGAGAATGATGGGTCATGGTGGGAGCCCGCCGTACATGCTAAATTTGCAAGGGGGACGTGTCACGGAGGAACGACGTCGACGAGAGGCTGACGGCGATTGCCAAACATGAATATTATCTCTTACTTCAGCGCGAATTGTTAGTACTTACTCTAAACGACGAAATCTGTTCACTCTCAATTTCGTTCTTTGACGAATCCGCTACGAAAATGTCATGTGTGGATAGTATTCCTCTTTCGTAGGATTTCGCCACGAGTTTGTCTTTACGACTTCTTCTTTTTCTGGCTCATGTGTTGACCGAACAAACTAATCCTCGTCAAATGGCGCAGCACCAAACTCACTCCACGAGAGGCAAAGGTACATTCAACTTGGTTGCTGCACCGATCTGGGACGTGGGTTTGGTCTGCAAGATGTCATCGTGTAGGGAAATAATAGATCCTAGCAGATAATAAAAGGCTTTAAAGAGTCCATCTTCGTCCAGACCTAGGGAACCGGACCCCAGGAAGCAGCGACACTCTTATCCACTGCACCCTATCCAGGTGCTTCTTGTATGCCCTGAAGCCCATTTGTCCGCTTCCACTGCGAACATCAATATTTTCGCCTCGAAGAAGGCTGAACATGGCCCCGCACTCTCTATATGTAGAAAGCCCTTGTTCAAAGGGTTGGTCATTGCGCTCCTCTTCTCGTAGCACGCCATATACAAGGTGCGGAAGAAATCTGTCTGAGAGAACGGGATGAAGCCAAGGAGACGAGAGTGATGCTGCGTATAGCGGAGCCACGGAAATCACATCCTATTTCCCTGGATCCCGAGGATCCTCCCCGAAACGCCAGCTATTTTGACTCGAGAAGAGAATGTGTCCGAGCTGGGAGATCCTCCGTAGACAAGACATGCTTGGCAGAATGCTCATTGCTGACCAGGAGAGCGGTGCAGATGCTTGGAGCAAAAAGTCACTCAATAGCAAGTAAAAATACGACAGCGATCAAACAATAAACCACATCTAGGGAATCGAACCCCACTACAAAGCTGCCACTTTGTCTATTAGATTATATATGGACAACTGAGTGGAAAAGCGACACCAATTCTTCACGACAGTCCCGACTTGACTTGGATAGCAGAATGCGATAGAGCTGCCTGATACGTACACCATGCAGGCTGTCGATCCTCACGTCAGGGTGAACAAGATGATAAGTAGGCCGTTGTGCCGATCATGCTATTGCGAGCTGGGGTACAGAGATTATTGTGGTGTGCGATGTAGGCCCAGGATCAATAAGCCTGGTGTAGCAGGTCAATGTATACTGGTGGCATGTTCAGTATGGTACAAAGATGGACGACGAGTTGCTTACAGTCCAATTTATTACCCCTCGTTGTCCAACCAGCGTTTGACATACTTGTACCGCAGCTTCCTCACCCAATGCGCCAGACTTTTACAAGGATTCACTAGCGCAAGCTGTTCCAAATCGACCGATATCACTCCAGAAAGCGTCATCGAGGTCCTTGTTCAGCTAAATATCCATAGGATACCCTGCGTATGCAATAATACGAGAATCCTCGGCGTCAAAGTGCTTTATCCAGAGAAGATGTGTTTTGTCATGGGCAAGAAATGACTGCCAAAGTGCAGCAAGTTGGTGCCTTGAAGGCGAACAGACTTTGATCTCGGATCGGTGAACGTGATGCATTAGGAGTCGTCGTGGCCATAGAGATGGCAGGGACGCGTACAAGCCATATGCGTGCGACCTTTTGCATGCTGCAGGGTAGGCGCTCGTCGATAAGAGGAAGAGGTGATGGTCAATAGTGGCGATCTTCAAGCGTAGTGCGTCATCTTGTACGGAGAATTCTGTGGACGTTCGAATATTTTCGTTTCATTCCGGGGCAGTGCCAGCGAGCGACCCAACGCAAGCCCGATGCTGTGTTCAGTGCTCAAAGCCGTCTTCACTGGGGGGGCCTGGTTTATCTTCAATTATAGCAGAGAGTCGTTTGGTCTCGGTGGCGTCAGATGAAGAACGGGTCTCGTGGGAACAATGCGAGGCTTCTCTCTTGCAACCTCCACAGTCGTTCTCGTCTTGTCGTCAACCCCAGTGTGGCCTCATGAACGAAGGTTCGGCGTCTCTCCTCTGACCATGGGACCCAGGACGATAGGTAGGGGATGGCGATTCGGAAACGATGTAGTGAGGGAGGAGATCGATTTTGTCCTTGCCCTCCCGACAAATGACACGAGAACCGGTATGGACAGGCGATCTTCAATTGCAAACAGACGAGTGATGCCGCGTGAAGTTGTCGTGTCGCTCGCCATCTCAGATCACGCTTAATGGACAGCCGGTCATGGATGGGAATCGATGAGGTATCAAAGGCCATGCGCCCGACATGATTGGGGAGGAGTGGCGCACGTTATATTTTCTGCCCGTGCCCGTGCGCATGAGGGTGAGTGGAGAGCCGGCCCGTCGCCCTGTTATACAAGAGCGTGTCAAAGAGAGGTGACACCGCAAGCAAGAACACGGGCTTCGATGGCAACCACGATGGAGGAAGAGCCGTCTAGTGAGAAGGTCAATGTAAAGGAGCGGAACAAAGGAAAAGAAGGCGCACAGAGGTAATGAGAGAGAGCACTACACACATACAAGAAGGGCGCGAGCTGGGGGATATCTCGGTCACAGAGGTCGAAAGGAGCTGCCCTGCGAGACATTCAATGCACAGAAGAGAAAAGAAAGAAAAGATGGCGCACAGACAAGAACCAGATGTTTACATTCTCCCTTCATCCTTTGTACATGTGAAGTAGACCCTAGATTGCATCACCGAGGTTTTTCCCTCCCTGCTCGTTGCCTACGCCTACACCGTTCAGTCAGACAGTGCGGAATGACAAACGACATGACGCTCACCGTAGGTTGGTCAAATCAAATGTCCAGCTCGACAGTCGGCCAAAACGAGAGACAACTGAACCAGTGACGCGCGCCATTCGTAAAGAAACGGAGTTTTGTGCATGGTTAGTGAATCCAGCGGTATTTCGACGTGATCAAGGCGAGATGGGCATAACGAATAAAGGCGAGAATTATTCCCACGATATCGGACTTTCGTCGCCAACTTCCAAGACGGACCGATGTACCCCAGCTCCAATATCCATTGACCACCGCCCACGAACGCGAGGGGCGCCTAATGTCAAACAGCACTAACAGAAGGCGAAGAGGAAGACCTGGGCTGGATGGAGACCTGACTGTGACTACCTTCTCGTCCACCTCCACGCCGTACTGATTTTACAGATACTCAAGACTTCCGTATCCTCGAGCTCAATCCACCGTGGTAGCCCGCTCTCCATCACATTCACCGAAAGGATCCGGCCTACATATTGGACGACTCCATTGTGTTCAACTCTTTCCATGACCGACGCCAGCAAACGTGGCATATGTCGGAGGACGTCCACCTCATTACTGTCCTGCCCTTTCATCGCGCACATCCTATAAAATATTATACTTGCTTTGACTGCCATTGTGAGAACAACGCACCATTGTCCTGCTATTTTGGGAGAAGCGGGACTACTCGGTGCTGTCGGAAGTAGATTTGGATGATGTTTGTCGTTGATTTAGAAGAAGTTGGGTTAGGGGATCAGACCCAGAAGGAACGGCCGAAGGTTCTCAGTGAACACCGACTCCAGAAATCGGGACGAAATGGCCAGAATCACTGCATACATTTATCATTCGGCGGTTCCTGGAAGCATCCTGTTGTACCGCTTCGCTTGTACAATCCATTGGCAGTCGACCATCTGTACACCGTGGATATGAACGAAAGGATCAACACAACTTGAACAGGTGGCTATGTGAATGAAGGCATTGCAGGATACATCCTTCCCGTTCAGTGATTGCAGTCCGTCCAGTCAGTATCTCTGGCTGGGACATCTTTTGAAGTGGCGCATGATGAACCAGCTCTACACTTGGCGCGTGAAACATATAACACCCGCCGCTCCTCCTCGGTCATGTCGGGTAATGGCTTTCAGCACCTCGTTGACTCTCATTCATGGCCGGACTTCCGTGAGCAGCCACCTGCCCTCCCGTGGCATGCGACACGATAATCCATATCGACGAGTCAGAGGATGTACCTCAGACTCCATGATTGCTTCGGACTTCAGTGTTGCTCGTCTGCCTGTACTACGAGACTGTCTATTGATACTAGTCCTCTTGCTACCTGTTGGGTATGCCCTCGCTATTTCATGTCGCCATTGCCCTTCCAAGTAAAATCGCTAACATCCTGGTCCCATGGCAGGAGAGCAAGCGCAAAAACCAGCAATTCTTCATTCAAGAACTCAAGTGGGTGGAAAGGACAAGACGGAGACTTTGAATCTACTCTCCGTCGAGTCTGGAGGGAAGTTGGACGCGTTTTTTGGTGAATCGGGACAGGCATGCTGGGAGAGAAACAGTGACTGAATCGTAGGTCGTAACTGGTGGTGTATATCCCGTATGGCTCGATATAACAACGTTCACTCGAATAGAGAAGAAAACCAAGGCAAAAAAATATACACTGCATAGTTCGAAGAGTTTATTCCAAAAATTTGAACGGTGTTCTGGGAGTCACATCTGGGTTCAGGATTCAGGAAATTGAATCGTACTGCCTCGGGGCAATTTCAACCATTACGCCTATCTCACTCGATGGTAGCAGGAAATCAATACTCTTCATCAATTGCGTGTCATATAAGCACAACCCTGGGCCGCCTGAAATTGTTATTCTAACGATCCTTCAGTCGCTGTGCAGAATTTAGAAACAAGGAATCCAAAATAGAATGACAGAGCTCTTTCGTAGGGCCCTCTTTCTTCTCCAGTTATCAAAAGCAAAAACTCTCAATACCAGGCTAGTCTTGTCAATTTCGCAGACTGTTCACGCGGACGCTGCATCGAGGTTTGCCAGAAGGATGACGGCCCGGGCCCGGGGAAGTTAAAGGGCATTTGTACGACATTTGTGCGCTGTTGGTCGGTTGGGAAAGCATCGCCAGGCCAGATCCGATGATGATACTCAGGACATCGGGGTATAGAGCGCAGGTTATCAAGAAGCTGCGGTGGAGATACCTGAAATGCTCAGTAGGGAATGAGATCCAACAGTGGGGGCTGTAAGTACCTCGTCGTCTACCTCCGTTCTGTACTGACAATTTACTACCAGTATATACCGGCCAATACTTATGATTTTGGGGCTACAGACACGATTGGAAGCTTCCTTGGAGTACATGTAGGCGCCAGGATGCAAGAGGACATACAGCCTGCGAAGATATGATAAAGCCTACAGCTTGCTAGGCTAAGACACGAGCGACCACTGAGACGGGGAAGCATGACCGCTACGTCACTGGATGTACAATTCCCCAGATCTTGACATTATTGAACGCCTGTAACATAGTTTTGCAAGGGATTAAACTGTTGCTATCAAAGAATGCCGATGGCACAGAAGGGCCGTCGCAACTACTCTTAAGACGTGTGCATAAATAAATGACAGTGGATTGGCATACTAGTATTTGCAGTAAAATTGGAATGCAAATCCTTATCTGAGCGAAAATGCAGCCGCGAAGATTCGTTTCACTGCTCCCTTCGTGCTAGTATCGCGGTATGTGGACTTTCAATATTGAAGAAGATCGTAGAAATGAACTTGAAGAAAACTGAGTATGACTCGGTTGTCTGGGCTGGAAGGTATTGGATACAATTACTTCGCTTGAGAAGATGCAGCCCGAACAAGATGTCCTCTGTGGTTGAGCTCTGTTCAAGCCGTCGGGAAATGCAGTCTGCAGTGATTGAACAACGAATGCATCTGGTATATTTCACTTTCACCTAAACAAATAAACCGTCGTCCCAGTTGCTGGCTCTCCTGGGGCCTTGCTACCGCGTAAAATACAAACTCGAGGTACACCCATGCATTAAGGTCCATGAGGATAGCATCTTACCTCCATTCCGCCCCTTAGCACGATGCCACAGACAATCTCCTGTAAGATGAAAGGTTCATCCTTGCTCTTCGTCTCTTTCTTGACGTTGAGAGCACCTAAATTTTTGATACATACGACTTGAGAAGCGCCACATGATCGATATCGATTCACGTGGGTGCATCTGGTTCGCCGGTTATATCAGATCTCAGCAAAGATAATAGCAAGCCTACTCACTAAGAAACGAAGCTTCGTATCCTTCCAGTCAGAAAAGAACCTATCAAGCTCCTCGACGGCCAAACGGATATTACGCTTTGCTTGCTCGATGTCCTCGGGTTCGAGGTCTTTGAACTCATAGTACGTCCATTTCTGCTGCTTGACGAAAAACTCCCCTCCATCATCTTGTAGCAGATCTCGTAATTTCCGATGGCATTGGTCCCAAGATGGATCTGACGGTCGAAGACACGCCAGTGCTCGTATGTCTCTGCAGATTTGTCCCGGTAGCTGAGCTCGTTGTATTTGTGCAATTTGACTGGGCAGTTCACTGAAATCCTGCCACCCGTTGGTGGTCAAAACACAGCACGCCAAAAAGAGATTCTCAGGCTCATGAAGATAGTCTAAATGACACTGGGAATCGACCGATGCGTGTGGTGTTGCAAGCCCAGTAACATATCCGTTGATAACACGGACTAGCGATGGACGGAGGGAGTGAGCTCCGAAAACACCCAGACATCGCGTCTCAAGGAAAGTGTCGTAGACAGTTTGCACACCATGCTCAAGACCAAATCCTAAAATATTGCACATATCGTCGAAGGGTCTGTAAAATATAGAACCGTACGGTGTGTCGTACTGAATGATCAGCAATTCAACCAGTGGTTGTAGAGCGGGCCAATAATTGTGTCTGGGGCGTTGTGATGACGAGGCACCAGCCATCGCCGAGTATATGTTCACCAGAACCATCTGAGGACGCGTCCATTCAGGCTTAGACTTGAAAACAGAGCTTATGAACGACGGCGTACTCCATGAAATCGGAAAAGGCAGCGATCTGTTCATCACGGAGCTCATCAAACGCAACATTGGGGTAAATGCTCATCAGTACGTTCACGAGGGTAGCTTCGCAGTCGATGTCAAAAGAGGGCAGGGACGTCCGATGGAGTAGATATCGAGTGGAAGCAAGAGCCAAAGTAATGGTAGTCGGAAATGATGGCTTATCGGCCAATTTATTAAACGCTGAAAGCATGTTTAACATGTTGGTTCCGAATTCTTCAGGGAAGTTGTCTTGCACTGCATTCTCAAAGCTAACGAGTGAGGATGAGTCTTGGCGGACAATCAAGGTTTCCCAAGGATCAACGTAACGACACAGACGCAAAGGAATATCATCCAATGAGTCGATGTCGATCGGGTCGAAAGCGCCGTCACCTTTAGCCGCCCGCATGAGCCCAAGCCAAATGACTGGAGGTAGATCTGGCGATGATTCTGAGGATATCATCTGCTGGAAAAATGCAGTGGATGTCGGTGAATCGGATGGTTTGTGGCCACTACTCTGAAGGGCATCGTTGGATTGGACTGCTAAGGCGAGTCTCTCGTCGTCGGCAGCTTCAATGTAATATCGAAGTTTCCATTGCTTATGCCAGTCAGCCCTCAGGTGTGGGATGAACAACTCGAAGCGAAGTAGACGCTCAACTTTGGATTCCATTCCCAGCAATGGCTTCGAGATGCCGCTCCCTAGTACATACTGTGTGGAATCGTCAAGTAGAGTGCAGTGGGCTTCACGGATGTGTGTGGCTTCTCCAAAGACTGTCTTCACTGCAGCCATTGCTGACACCGGTAAGCCGCCGATGGACTGGATTACAACCGCATGTACTGTAGGATTGGACGAAGATGAGAACAGCCAATGTAACGCTTCCACTGATAGAGTGTCTGACTGTTCTTGCACAGCTCCGCTTTCCAGATCATCCAATGAGCTGATGTTCACTTCGGGCTCGTCAAAAGTGGAGTTAAACCGTTGTACTTCTTTCACGAAGAGTGGACGGACATGTTTAGAGAATAAGTCCTGCGCAATATAGCGGTAGGGAAGGTATACGAGATCCGACAGCGGTGTACGGAAGGGGCATTGAGGATATTGAATTGGTAGGAAGACTAGATATCAGATATGTCATGCAGGCCACCACAGTGCCTACACCAATGATCCAGGAAAAACCAGGGTCGAAGCGGTACAAGGAATATGGTCAATCCGATGAAGAAGATCCCAAGCGCCAGGTGCATGAGAACAGGAAGAAGTCCGATGATGACGAGGACATGCCACTTCTGGAACCCCCCATAACGATATTGTCGAACATGGCTTTGCTCTCGAGGTGTTCCGGATGGGAGGGCGAGGTAATGGTGGAGCCACTGCTTTACAAGCACGGCGACGAGGGCGGTGGCTAGACTAAGGGACAGGCTCGTGAACCATAGCCCATTCACCCAAACGTCCATAGTCGCGGGAGTGAATGTGGTAAATGGATTGGGTGAGGACACTGGGACATTGTCGAGAGAGGAACCGTTCGCAACGGCGCGCTGAATAAGGACCATCTCGAAGAGCAGGGATGCCGATACCTGAGCGTAGTCTGCCTGTAAGCTCTGGGATGTCTGTGCTACGAAGGTCGTCACCACCGCCGAGAAAAGACCAGCCTGAAACAATGTGAGCGATGAAGAATGATAAAAAGAGTTCGATGCTCACAAAAACAAGGAGCACGTCGAGACTTTCCCTCGATTCCCTGTCCATCCTGGCATCGTGATTCTTACTCTCATCCACATATGTCTTCCATACTCTTGCATTCGGCTTTGTTTCTTCGTAGACTTTATCTTCGGGGTACTTCTCCTCATAGTTGTATGGGTCATTGCCTATAGATAGCGTTCATTAGGGATCGTTGCAGTCGTAGGGACCTGGAGCAAGTGCATGATACCTGTCATTAAACCAGGATCTGACCTGGACTTCTCTGCACCTTCGATTGTCCTGGACGACAACTTCTTCCTGTATTCCCTGGGCTCGACAATCGTTCGACTCCAATACTATCTGAATCAATCTCTCCCTTGCCAATCTCCACTTCCTCTGGCTCCTCTTCATTGCTTTGATGCAGTTTTGAGCTATTATTCTGCGACGAGCCTTCTGGGTGGTCATGAACATCGGAGATGCCTTCAGAAGAGCAACTTCTGGCAACTTCTTCAACTTCATTCTGGTCGGACATGGCTCGTCTATGGCTGCACGCTGGCACAGGTGTTACAGATAGAGACAAAAAAGTTAGCGCTGCGGCTGAGACCGAATATAAGCGCCAGGTGCCGCGATTTGCTTTTTTGTAGGTAGCGGCCGGCTGGAGGACATAATGGATATGTGGAGAAAGGACAATGCCTGCCGGTTAGGAAGGCCGTGTTTCTTGCGACACGGTCACGTTTGCCTGATACGACCCAACAACGGCTTCTTTCCATCACAACGTCGATAGACTAACACTATCGCCTGTATTCACGGCTAACCGTGCTTCCATCTCCCGAAGTCGGATCTGACTTTCAGCCTGGTTTTTATGGATTAAATCTTGTAACCTTCAAGTTTCAAGTCACGCATCGTCCGTTTCGTAGTGTCCACTTTTTCTTGCCACCGCCTTTGCTTCTTTCGGCTGCACATCTGGGTGAAGTGGAAGGGCCCGAGCTTGGATGTCTGTTCTTGGCGGCCTGATGGAGAAAACAAGTTTGTACGAGTCAATGCAAAGAACAGCACAAGAACAGACGGTTCACAAAGAGAAACTAGACGTCTAAATTATCTCCGAGTCCTTTTATTCTATGCCTGCGCATGCTACGACCGAGGCTTATTCTTTCGCCACCATGTGAGAAAGCAAAGCCCAGATTATTACCACGCTATCATCAGACCTTCTTCCGATAACGCCAAGACCTACTCTTGCCCATCGCGTCGCTCAACCCTCTGCCCACCCTCGTCACAGATGACTTCAAGCCCTTTTCACTGACTGACGCTCCCTGATTCTTTTGCTCCCACCAACATAACCACCGTGTTACATGCTCCCGTTGCCTCTGAGACACCAACTTCGATGGCAAGGGCTTTCAGTGTATTCTCATCTGCGCTGGGGGTACTATCTAATGAGCCTTGACTGTTGGTACATCGTCGTCTGAATCCCGGCTGTACCGACTCCTTACAACCAGCATATATCCACTACTCTACCGACTGAAGAGAACTGCAAAGCATTCCGGAAGAAGTTTGCCTGAGAGATCGGGATGACCTGGACTCGAGGTTCTTCCCAAAAACGACAGCCAGTTTTGAATCGAGAAGAGAATGCGACAGAGCTGGGAGACATGGTGCACTGCTCGTTGCTGACCTGGAGACCGGTAAGTGACGGCACGCCCCGCAACTGAGCAGTCCATGACACCTCCTTCGCCCATCCCCTTCCCGTGTCTCCTTCGCCAATGGCAATTTCCTGGCCTCCTGGCGCACGTGCTAAACGAACATCGGTCGAGTCGTTCATCAGTGTTGGAGAAGTCGTCTCGGAGTCATACAGTGGATTGTCCTTGTGCAAGATCTGCGTCGGTGTAGTTACAAAGACGAGGGACGGACATACCGTGAGGTGAGCATTCACGGCGGGCTGCGGGTGATTGAGAGCGAGTGAATCGCATTGGCGGCGTGGTCATACAGATCGCGCGCATACTCACCATCTCTCACACCCACTCGCGCGCATTCCAACAGTCGTACATGACTAGGCAGGTGATGTGCCTATTTTCTGCTCGCGCGCATGAAGGCGAGTGCAGAGCTGGCCCGTCGCCTGTTATACAAGAGCACTTTGAGGGGAGCAAGCAAGATGGCAACTACGAAGGAGAAAGAGCTGTCGTGTGAAAAGGTCAATGTAAAGGGGTGAAACGAAGGAGAAGCAGACGTACATAGCGCTGCACACAGAGAAGAAAGGCACGAGCTGGGGGATATCTTGGTCACAGAGGTGGTAAGGAGCCGCCTTACGAGAGATTCAATGCACAGCAGAGAAAAAAAGAAAAGAATGCTCACAAACTTGAACAGAAACCAGACAATTAAATTATTCCTGCATCCATGCTTGGAAGAGACCCCAGGTTGCACCACCAAAAATTTCCCTCAGTACACGCGCCATTCGCAAAGAATCGGTGTTTTGTGCATGGTTAGCAGTATTTCGACAGCGATCCTCGAGACGAGATGGGCGTAACGAGTACAGGCGAGATTATTCCCACGACATCGGACCTTCGGACCGTCACTCACCCTCTGTTGCGCCAACTTCCAAGACGGACCTCAGCCTGCCCGCTAATGCGAGGGGTGCTACTCGTTCCTGTACTATGATGCGTAGACACCGACAACATTGCCCTAGCTTTTGATTCGGACGGCATTCGCATTGATGTTGCGAGGTTTCTTGCGACAGCTCGGTGCGGTTCAGTTGATACGGCTGATTTGGAAGGAGGTCGGAATACTGGATCCTTGGGCGTCTTCTGACTTATGGCACTATGCATTTGAATGCCGGCCAACCCATAGGAGATGAGGACTCAACTACTTTAGGGCCGGGTACGCGAACAAGATGTCCTCTTCGTTGAGCTCTATTCAAGTAGTCAGGAAATGTAATGGGCAGCGATTGAACGTCAAAGAACTATGCGCATGATATATTGCATCTCGACCTAAAAAAATAAACTGCAGCACTGGTCGCTGACTTTCCGGGACGCCGTTGATACATAACATTGCGGAGATTCACTCCTGATTTAAAATCCATCGAGCCCCTAGTGCAGTGGCACAGATAATCCCCTGCCAAGAGAAAGGCTCAGACCTGCACTTCGTCCTTTTCCCGGCGTCGAGGGTACTGAAAATATTCAGATATACCACCTAGGAAGCGCCGCACCATCGCACGTGGGTGCATCTAGATCACCGGTTGTATTAGATTCTGAATAGCAAGAAAAGCAAGCTTACTCACCGAGGAACGCAAGTTCATATTCCTGTCATAAATTCACGAATATCTAATCTCAATACATGCCCTCGCCACCCAACTCAAGCATGTATCCACCAAAGGACGACACGTATATCACCGCATGGAACTACAGTCTTTACTGACGAGTATACGCACGACTAACATACATAGTATCTATTTATAACGCCAAAGCATTTAGTATATAAGACCTGTATTATACGGCCTTAAGCCTCAGCTTCGGACTAATCTCTATTCATCCTAACTCATACGAGCTCCTCACTGAGGCTAAACACACGACAATAAACAAGGGCAAACCCTGATTCACAAGTGTCATTCGGTTACAACCGGCATATGACCAGGATCAGATAAGTCTGAGTTAGTCGCTGACATTTAGTCCGAAGCTTGACCTTATCTCATCCTTCGACATGCCACCCCGCCCACAACCAATCCCCGCCGGAATCCAACACCGGCGACCCAACTACTACCAGAATGTCACCCCCCGACCCGACAAAAACCGTGCCATCCAAAAATGAAAGGACTACGAACAACAAGTACTGAACGAAGCAGAGTACGAGGACGATGACATCTACAGTGTCCCAGTCACGTTCCGACCACCAGTCCCTGGCTCTCAAAGGTATGAGTCAGAACATTGTATCCCAACCACTCAAAACCCGCGGCCTTTGCCGCAAATCCCAAAGAAGAACCCGGTCCGATATCACGTGCCACCCATTGTCGCAGCCAGCGGCCCTTCTGACTACATCCCTCAACCGTCATGGAACCCATCTTTATCTTCATTACGGTTGCCTTCACCTGTATCTTCCTCTGGCTCGGAATATACGTCTATCGCAACAGAGGAAGAGCGCAGCGAGAAGAGCAACAGCGAGCCCGACGCACACCACGAACGTGCGGCCCAAGAGTACCAATTCGGGACCCTGAATCCCTTGAACTTCCTAGGTACCCACCTTCCGTGCACCATCCCCACAATCCCACCGCCCATCATCATACAAACACCGAGTCCATTCAACAAGAAGACACCTTCCCCGGGCAGGAAGAGCACGACGACAGGAGCTACTACGGCACCAGCGCCAGGCTCCACATGGGGGAAGAAGACAACACCCCCTCCAGTAGAAGGAGCAGCAGTGCCTATCCCAGTGCCTCGACCCTCATATCCAGCAGCACCACGCTTTATCCCGGAAGTGCTGACACCGATGAACTCGATGCTGAGCGGAATCCTGGCACCAATGTCGGGATATACCGGAACAGCGGCGGAAGGTTCGCAGGGCAAAGGGAAACAGAAGGAGGATACGTGGAGTGACGTGGAGGTCCCATATGGAGAACTCCGAGCTAGAGCAAAGAGGCTCCTCCGATATCAGGAATGGTTCCAAAAGGGGAATGCAGGGGTAGCATACCGTGAGTACAGCGAAGCAGGGGAATATGCCTACACCCAATACATTATAGACACCGAAGCAAGCCAACATGCGGCAATACAGTGGAACCTGTACCATCCAGAACGGCCCATAGAGGTACCTGCAGGGTGGGTCCAGACCACAGAACCATTATGACAAACCCCGCCAGCTCAAAGAACGCCGCCACCATTCCAGATGCGCGGCGCCAGGGCAAAAGCCGGTCACACCGGAAAACCCTTCGGCGGAGCAGACAATGAAGCCCCAGGCCCAGCAAACCCAGAAGAACCCAATGACCCACACCCTTGGGGACCAGTCGTCAATCTCCCTACATTTCCCCCGCAACCAGGACCACCTGTACTGCCAGAACCATGGGAGATTGGACTAGGAGCCCAGACCCCATACCACGACTTCAAACCGAAGATCGTCCGAGAACCCGCCCCATTCGAAGGCAACAGCAACGACATCATGCGGTTCTTTAACCAATGTGAGATGTACTTTGAGGCCCATGACAGACACTTCCAACATCACCCACATAAAGTTGTGTTCTGTGTCTCACGCTTCGACAAAGAGGGCCAAATCTGGTGGGGACTACAAATCCGAGGACTCCGAGCCGGAAACGGTCAGATGCAATACCCAGAGTACGCCACCTTCAAGGCAGCAGTACTCAAGCGATTCTGGAAAGACGCAGATGAGAAGATCAAGAGAGCGCAGTGGAAGAAGCTGAAACAGAAGGACTACTCAGACGGAGAACTGTTCTTCCAAAAATTTGAAGAACTCGCCCTAGAGGCTGGAGTCATCGACAACGAGCAAATGATGCTCAACCAAATCGAAGAGGCCGCTCGCCAAACCTCGAAGGACAAGATCCTATACAATGATGCGGAGCAGCCAAGAACATATGAACAGTGGAAGGCGTGACTCCTACGCATGGACTTCCAATTCTGACACAACAAAGCCGCCGGAAACTTGCCTCCCAGCAACAACCACAAGAAGACCGACAATAAACAATCGTCAAGCAGAAAATCATATGACCACAAGAAGACCAGCACCGGAACTACCTATACAGGTAGCGGACAGCCAATGGACATAGGAAAACTGCAAGCGGAAGGCAAATGTTTCAACTGCAGCGAGAAGGGACACATGTCCCAAGACTGCAAGAAGGAACGACGGAGAAAGCCGCAGGAAGAGATCTGCGCGACCAAGGAATACTGGGAGGCCCAGTACAAGACAGCCGAGGAAGAGACTGCAGCTTCTTCGAAGGTAGAAGAGGTAAAAGACGAGGCCGGGCAGTAGATTCGTCTGCACCGGCCAAAGGACTAACAGGCACAAACACTCGTGCAGGACGCTTAAATACTGATACTTCGACTGTAGGCACCTATAATAAATATTCCATACTACCTGTCGATGAGTGCAAGCCTGAAACCGAATCCAACACCTCAACCACCAGAAGGACAACACCGGTCGAAACACAGAAGGGGAGAGCCAAGCGCGAAACCTCTAAACATCCGGGGAGTAACTCATCGCGAGCGAAACCATCAAACGAAAAGGTGGTCACCATGCCATCACCTGCCATAACGGAATCCTCTGGATTACCGGGCGGGGCATTGGATAAACGCCTTCAGGTAGTTCCCTTTGAAAAAGCGGCTCAAGTGGGAACTGGGAATACTGCGACGCCACCCGAAGAAAGGCCATGGAGGCCTAGAGCTCAATCACCGTCTGCGGTCGCCAAGGCACCGGATGAACAGACGAGTGTCCCAGGAACGACGGGACGAGCAGCTCAACCAGGATCAAACACACCGATGAACGGTGCCAACAACCTGACCGAAACCCCGAGAGACACGCACCCACAGGACGAGGACGACTCATCTGACAAGGGCGGCTCGGACTCGGATTCAGCATCAGCACTAAGCGAAGACAAGCAAGCGTTCTCAATCGATGGGGCGCAAATGCCTCATCGGGCATGAGAGAGGGCGGCCCGTTCAAGATCGACATCAGTAAGCTCTTTATTCAGCCTCTCTAGCTTACCAAGTGTTTCCCTAGTAGAAGTTCCGGATGAGGAAGATGACACCTCATACCAAATGTGGATGGCTGCCACAGCCAGGGTCTCTGACTAGAATGCGGACGCATGCAGGACATCCCCAAAGCGAGAAAGCCCTCCAATGGAGGCAAGACGCCCAACCGGCGGATCCAATAGAACAGATACCAATGGCGGCAACACCTTGGCAGAAATGCCCATGGACGAAAGTTCTAGAAAGGTACCGATAGTCCATGTCTGGACAAAACCGTTCACAGCAGACTGGACCCAACAGCGAGTAAGGGAAGCTAAGACGCAGCAAGAACATGTAGCGATCCTGAAAGACTGGGTACACCCGAAGTGACAAAATGAAGTCGACGACGACATGATCGTGGACATAGTCGGACCAGAGACATTCCGATCAGAGCGCTATGAAAACATCATAAGCTGGCTCCACGACCTACATCAAGCGCCTAGGTACATCCGGGGAAGACCGGGCCGAAGCGTAATGATAAAACTACAACTCAAAACTACTGATACGAGACGGAGGTTTGCAATCAATGCCTTGGTGGACAGCGGCTGCATGCACAGCGTAATAAACAGCAAGTTCATCATCGCAAATAAACTCAATACGATCAAGAATGATTTCAAAACCCCCGTCTACAATGCCGATGGAACACGAAATACCGCAGGAGAAATCACAGAACATGTAGACACTCAAATCATAATCGGAGACCACACCGAACGAATGGACCTAGCAGTCACAGATTTAGGCACTGCAGACATGTTTCTTGGACATGACTGGCTACAATGTCACAATCCCTTAGTCAACTGGGAAACGGGAGAAGTATCATTAGTCAGGTGTCATTGCAGGAAGGTTCCATTTCACTTACCAGACGAAGATCCGGAAGCAAGATGGGGAGAAGAAGTAGAAGCCGGAGACCGGATCATAATGATCGACTTCCAAGACGCAATAGAAATCCGAGCCATGGGCTCAAAAGCCAATGATCTAGTGGCAAAAGCCAACCAAGACAAACCAACTAAATCATTTGAAGAGATCGTACCAGAATGGGTACGAGACTTTGAGGACGTATTCTCGAAAGAAAAGTTCGACAAACTACCCCCGAGAAAACCATGGGACCATGCCATAGAGCTAATTCCAAATGCCAAAGCCAGCCTAGACTGCAAGACGTATCCACTAAACCCGAAAGAGCAAGAAGAACTTGACAAGTTCCTAGAGGAGAATTTAGCCACCGGAAGGATTAGACCATCAAAATCCCTGATGGCATCGCCATTCTTCTTTGTAAAAAAGAAAGATGGCAAATTGCGACCTGTTCAAGATTATCGCAAACTCAACAAGATGACCATCAAGAATCAATATCCATTGCCCTTAATCAGCGACCTTATGGACAAATTACAGGGAGCCAAGTACTTCTCGAAACTTGACATACAATGGGGATACAACAATGTACGAATCAAAGAAGGAGACGAAGGGAAAGTGGCGTTCTGAACCAACCGTGGCCTGTATGAACCACTGGTAATGTTCTTCGGGCTCACCAACTCACCCGCCACTTTCCAAACCATGATGAACGACCTATTCAAGGACCTAATCACCGAAGGGAAAGTCACAGTATACCTCGACGATATACTCATATTCTCCAAAGATAAAGAAGAACACAGGTGGATCACCTGTCGAGTGCTTCAGATTCTGCGAAAGAATAAGCTCTTCCTCAAACCAGAGAAGTGGGAATTCGAAACCCTAGAAACAGAATACCTAGGAGTCATTATCAGTGAAGGAAAGATCAGGATGGACCTGGTAAAGGTCACAGGAATAATGGACTGGCCCGCACCGAGAAAGAAACAAGAACTACAGAGCTTCTTAGGCTTCACCAATTTCTACCGATGATTCATCAAAAACTACTCGCACATCGTACGTCCAATGACAAAGTTGACAGGGAAAGTCACATGGAAATGGGAAAAAGAACAAGCAGATGCCTTTCAAAAGGTTAAAGACGCAATAAAAGACGGCACCGTATTAGCCATGCCAAGCCCAAACGAAAAGTTCTGAATTGAGGCAGATGCAAGTGAAGGGGCCATAGGTGCAGTACTATCCCAAGAACAAGACGGAAAGTGGAGACCGGTAGCATTCCTCTCCAAAGCGCTCACAGTCACAGAACGAAACTACAAAATCTATGACAAGGAGCTACTAGCAATCATGATCGCACTAGAAGAATGGCACCATTACCTTATGGGTGCCACAGAAGTGTTTGAAGTCTGGACGGATCACCAAAATCTCCAGTACTTCCGAAAGCCCCAAAAGCTCAACCGCAGACAAGTGTGATGGGTAACAGAGCTAGCGGAATACCATTTCACACTACACCACAAACCCGGAATGGCCAACAAAAAGGCCGACCTACTATCTAGACGAGCGGATCATGACCAAGGAGCAGAGGACAACAAGGACGTTACAATCCTCAAACCGGAGCACTTCAGCACCCTCATCTTACCAAACATTGAAGAAGTGCATCATGGAATACGGAGGTCTACACGAGATTGAAAATTCTGGGACTCGAGCATAGCTTCGTCCCTTACGCATGAAAGAGGGATAACTCAAGAAGGAGGGTTACTCTATTACGACAACCGAATTTACGTCCCGAAAGACAGAGAACTTCGAGGACAAGTAATCGCACAATGCCACGACCATATTATGGCCGGACACCCAGGAGTGGCCAAAACCAAGGAATTAGTCTTAAGAGACTACTGGTGGCCAAAGATGAAGAAAGACGTAGAAGAATATGTGAAAGGATGCGAAACATGCCAAAGGGCAAAACCGAAAACCAGCCCCAGGCATGCACCGCTAAACCCCAACAAAGTCCCGACAGTACCGTGGGAACATATCAGCATGGACTTAATCATGGATCTACCCGAGTCAGAAGGATACGACTCGATTTGCATAATCGTAGACCAATTCTCCAAATCAGTAATCTTTATACCATGCCACAAGACACTAACAGCCGAAGGGTGGGCAAGAATACTCCGAGACGAAGTCTTTTGCCGATATGGAATGCCTTCAAAGATCATCTCAGACCATGGACATCAGTTCTCGTCAGGGTTCATCAAAGAGCTCTACAAAGGACTCAACATCACACCGAACATGTCCACGGTGTTTCACCCACAGACTGACGGACAGACGGAACGGGTAAATCAAGAACTCGAAAAGTACCTCCGCATGTTTGTCAATTACCGGCAGAACGACTGGGTAGAGTGGCTGCCAATAGCTGCTTTCCAACACAACAACCGAGTACACACCGCCACCGGATACTCCCCCTTCTTTGTCAACTACGGAAGAGAAGTACCGGTAAGACCAGCTCAAAAGTCTAGCGGAGCAAGACCAGCGATGGACCAGTTTGTCGACAACATGGAAACAATATGAGAGAAAGCGAGAGAGTCACTAGAGAAAGCTAACGCACAGATGAAGAAACAATATGATCGCTTAAAAGAAAAGTCGATCGAATATCAAATCGGAGACAAGGTTTGGCTAGAAGCCACCCATATTCACACCACACGCCCCAAGAAGAAGCTAGATGACAAAAGAGTCGGACCCTTCGAAATCGAAGCCAAAGCAGGAGCATCGGCATACCGCTTAAAACTCCCCGCCACATGGAAAATACACAACGTCTTCAACGAAATACTCCTCACCCCTTATCACCCCCCTGCGTTCCCAAACCAGGAATTACCACCACCACCACCACCACCAGACTTAATCGACGGACACGAGGAACAGGAAGTCGAAGAAATCCTAGGGGCAAAACGAGAAAGAGGCCAATGGAAATACCTTATCAAGTGGAAAGGCGAACCATATGAAGAAAATCAATGGATAGCCGAGAAAAATCTTCCACATTGCAAGGAAACCATAGAAGAATACTGGGCAAACCAGGAAGAAGTAACAGCGATGTTGTCGGGACGACAACCTTAAGGAGGGGGTAATGTCATAAATTCACGAATATCTAATCTCAATACATGCCCTCGCCACACAACTCAAGCATGTATCCACCAAAGGACGACACGTATATCACCGCATGGAACTACAGTCTTTACTGACGAGTATACGCACGACTAACATACATAGTATCTATTTATAACGCCAAAGCATTTAGTATATAAGACCTGTATTATACGGCCTTAAGCCTCAGCTTCGGACTAATCTCTATTCATCCTAACTCATACGAGCTCCTCGCTGAGGCTAAACACACACGACAATAAACAAGGGCAAACCCTGATTCACAAGTGTCATTCGGTTACGACCGGCATATGACCAGGATCAGATAAGTCTGAGTTAGTCGCTGACAATTCCTTGAGTCAGAAAAGAACTCATCAAGCTCGTCCAGGGCAAAGCGGATATTTCTCCGCGCTCGATCGATGTTTTCGGGCTCAAGGTCTTCAAACCCATGGTTCATCCATTTCTGCTGCCTGACGAAAAACTCCCGTCCATCATCTTCGAGTAGATCTCGCAATTTCCGATGACATTGCTCCCAAGAAGGATCCGATGGTCGAAGACTTGCCAGCGCTCGTATGTCTCTGCAGATTGTTCCCGATAGTCCAGCTGGTCCTGTTTCTGGAATTTCACTGGGCAGTTGACTGAAATTCTCCCACCCATTGGTGGTCAAAACGCAGCACACCAAAAAGAGATTCTCAGGCACGTGAAGATAGTCGAAATGACACTGTGAATCGATCGATGCGTGAGGTGCTGCAAGTCCAGCAACATATCCGTTAATAACACGGACCAGCGATGGACGGAGGGAGTGGTCTCTGAAAACATCCAGACATCGTGTCTCGTGGAAAACGTCGTAGACCGTTTGCATACCATGTCTGAGACCAAATTCTAAAATACCGCACATAGTGTCGAAGGGTACAGGGTAAGAATTGTACGGTGCGTCGCACTGATGGATCAGGACTTCAACTAGTGGACGTAGAGCGGGCCAAAAATTGTGCCTTGGGGAGCATCCAGGGTGACATGACGATGAAGCACCAACCATCACTGAATACACATGCACCAGAGCCACTTGAGAATCTGTCCATTCGGGCTCAAACTTGAAAACAGAGCTATGAATGACGATGTCTTCCACGAGATCGGAAAGTGCGACGACCTGATCTTCAGGGATATCCTTTGATTCCTCGGCGACATTGTCCAGTGCCATTGCGACGGTATTTTGAGTGTCGGCATCAAGAAAAGAAGACATGGAGAGCCGATGAATTAAATATCGAACGAAAGCCAATGCGAACGTAAAGGTAGGTGGAAACGATGTTTTATCGGCTAATTTATCAAACACTGAAATCATGTTCAACATGTTATCAGTGAATTCTTCGGGGAAATAGAGTTGAACTGCTTCATGGAAGGAAACATGCTCCGATGTATCCGATGGGACCAGCGACATCCAATCGATGATGTAAGTGCACAAATTCATAGGAAAATCATCCAGTGAGTCGATGTCGATCGGGGCAAAAGCGCCATCATCTTTAGCCCTCCGCATGAGCGCAAGCCAGATGACTGGAGGTAACATCACTGCATCTGACTGTGTTACCTGCCGGAAAAATGCGGTGGAAGTCGGTGAATTCAGTGGCTTGCATACACTCCTCTGAAGCTCATCGATCGATTGGACAACAACGGTGAGCCCCTTGTCGTCGTCGGCAGCATCAACGTATTGTCGCCCTGTCGTTGTCATAAAGGTGTCATGAAGCAGGTGTGGGATAAACAACTCGAAGCGAAGTAGACGCTCGACTTTGGATTCCATTCCCGGCAATGGCTTCGCCAGAGAGTGACCTATGTCCTGCATGCAACCGTGAAACAGAGTGAAGTGAGCTCTACGAATATGCCCGGCTTCTTCAAAGACTTTTTTCACTGCATCCATTGCTGACAGCGGTAAGCCGCCGACGGACTGGATCACAATCCCATGTACTGTAGGATTGGACGACGATTCGAACAGCCAATGTAACGCTTCCACTGATAAAGTATCTGACTCGCCTTGCACAACGCCTCGTTCCACATCATCCAATGAGCTGATCTCCGCTTTACGATGGTGGGAGGTAGAATTAGGCCGTTGTACTTCTTTCATGAAGAGTGGACGGACATATTTAGGGAATAAGTCCTCCTTAATATAGCGGCAAGGAAAATATACGAGATCCGACAGTGGTGTACGGTAGGGGCATCGTAGGTATCGAATAGGTAGGAAGACGGTTATCAGATACGTCACGTATGCCACCACAGTGCTTACACCGATAACCCAGGCAAAGCCGGGTCGAAGTGGTACAAGGAATACGGTCAATCCGATGAAAAAGATCCCAAGGGCAAGGTGCATGAGAACGGGGAGAAGGCCAATAATGACGAGGACATGCCACTTCTGGAATCCCCCGTAACGAAATTGTCGAACATGGCTTTGCTCTTGAGGCGTTCCCGATGGGAGGGCGAGGTAATGGTGGAGCCACTGCTTCACGAGTACGGTGACGAGGGCGGTGGCCAGACTAAGCGAGAGGCTTATGAACCATAGCCCGTTCACCCAGATGTCCGTAGTCGTGGGAGTGAACTTGGTAGATGGATTGAGTGAGGACACCGGAACGTTGTCGAGAGAGGAACCGTTCGCGATGGCGCGCTGGATGAGGACCATTTCGAAGAGCAAGGATGCCGATATCTGGGCATAGTCTGTCTGTAAGTTCTGTGATGTCTGTGCTACGAAGGTTGTCACTACCGCTGAGAAAAGACCAGCCTGAGAGGTCGTCAGTGATAAAATGGTGAGAAGAGTTCGATGCTCACAAAAACAAGGAGCACGTCGAGACTGTCCCTCGATTCCCTGTACATCCTGGCATCGTGATTCTTACTCTCGTCCACGTATGTCCTCCATACTCTCGCATTCGGAGCAGCTTCTTCATAGATTTTATCTTCGGGGTACTTCTCCTCGTAGTTATATGGGTCATTGCCTACAGATGGCCTTCATTAGCCATGATTGTAATCGCAGGCAACCGAAGCGAGAGCAATAATACCTGTCTTTAAACCAGCATCTGGCCTGAACCTCTCTGCACCTCTATCATCCTCGATACCAGCTTCTTCCTGTATTCCCGGGCTCAACAATCCTTCGACCCCAACAACATCTGAATTGGCGCTTCTCTTGCCAGTCTCCATTTCCTTTGGCTTCTCTTCATCGACATGAGGCAATTTCAAGCTGTTGTTCTGCGACGACCCTTCTAGGCGGTCCTGTACGTTGGGAATATCTTCAGAAGAGTGTCTGCTGGATACTTCGTCGACTCGATGCTGGTCAGACATGACAGGTCAACGGCTGCCTACTGACACGGATGCCACAGATAGAGATTGAAAAACCTTCGAGTTTAGCGCCGCGGCTGTGACTGAACATAAGCGATGGGTGTCGTGACTCTTCTGTTTGTATGTAGCGGCCGGCTGGATAACATGATGGATAAAGAGAAGGAAGAACAATGCCTGCCGGTTAGGAAGGCTGTGTTTCTCGCGACGCGGTCACATTTGTTCAATGCACAGAAAACACAAGAAAAGAAGGTTCACAAACAGAAACTAGACATTCAAACCATCTCTGAGTCCTTCTATTCTATGCTTGTGCCTGGTATCACCAAGGATTGTTGTTTCGACGCGATGTGAGAAAGTAACACCTAAATTATAATTTATTCCCACAATATCGGACATTCTTCCGACAACGCCAAGACCTACTCTTCCTCTGTCACATCCGTCCCCAGCTCGAACATCTTGCCAGCATCCATCGACCGCTGCCCACCCACCCTCATCACAATATCTTTGGTTCTTTTCATTTGAATGATGTTCACAGACTCGTTCGCCCTGAACATAACTGCCCGTGTTGCAAGCCTGCAAGGCACTACCATCAATAGTAAGGATCTTCAGTTTATGCTCGTCTACGCTGAAGAAGAAAAAGCTACAGGGACTTGACTGTGAATACGTCGTCTTCTGGCTCCGGGCTTTACTGGCTCCTTACAAGCAGCACATATTCACAATCTACCGACTGAAGAAAACTGCAAAGCATTACATACCCACCACAGTACCCTAAAACACTTGTGTAAGCCAACGACCTCCATTCTACTTTGACACCCTTCATCAGAAGTAAGAACATATTCTTATCCCATGATTTGGGACAAATGCTCACGTCCCACTCTATTGCGTCTTACAGAACCGGCAGCTACTATACGTCCTCCTCCACAGTTTAGTATAAAATCATGGAGATGCTAAATATACCTCATCCTTACGGCTATGGGGACAGTCTGTTCGATTTCGCTATCAACTACTGACTCTGTGAGCAGGCGAAGATGGACGTCTTAGCCGCATACATTCGATGGGATGACCAGCCTGACATGATCCTGATATCTAGCCCCAAGGTGCGTACTTGGCTATACGACAAGTCGAGGTTATTGACAGGCAGCCTCTACCAGTGGATTAAAAACGGCCTGCCCGTTTCCGGAGACCTGAAAGAAAGCGAGAAGGACGAAGCCGTTGCAAAGAAGTGGCTGATACAAGGCGGGCGTAAAACCCGAAGAATTCAAGTGCGTTACGCGGGTGGACGACCAGAGGACTACAGAGGACTACACTCAATGGAAGACCGAGGATGACGAGTATCGTCCAGTAGAGAGGGACCTAGTTGAGATTGTGGAAGACATGCCGGAGGAATTGTATCAGAAGCAACTGTGTGAAGTGTAGTCTTTTAATTGAACTGCTATCATAGAAGCTGACAATCCCGACGACCTGAGCTCAGATTTGACGGATACAATTCACTGTAATGTCAGCCTGAGAATGATGGGTCATGGTTGGAGCCCGCCATACTTGCAAAATTTGCAAGGGGGACGTGACATGGAGGAGCGACGTCGACGAGAGGCTAGCGGTGATTGCCAAACATGAATTTTATCTCTTACTTTAGCGCGAATCGTCACTTACTTTCCAAACGACGAAATCTGTTACTCTCAAGTTAGCCCTTTGACTAATCCGTCAAAAATTGTCCTAACTTATGTGTCGAGTTTCTCTTTACGACTTCCTCTCAGTCTTCTGGTTCATGTATCGACCGAACACACTGACTCCCGTCAAATGAGGCAGGACCAAACTCACTCCACGAGAGGCAAGGGTACATTTAACTTGGTTGCTGTATTGATCTGGGACATAGGTTTGGTCTGCAAGATGTCATCGTGTAGGGAAATAATAGATCCTAGCAGACGATAAAAGGCTTTAAAGAGTCCGTCTTCGTCCAGACCTAGGGAACCGAACCCCAGGAAGCAGCGACACTCTTATCCGCTGCACCCTTTCCGGGTTCTTCTTGTATGCCCTAAAGCTCATTTTGTCCGCTTCCACTGCGAACATCAAGATTTTCGCCTCGAAGAAGGCTGAACATGGCCCAGCACTCTCTATATGTAGAAAGCCCTTGTTCAAAGGGTTGGTCATTGCGCTCCTCTTCTCGTAGCACGCCATATACAAGGTGCGGAAGAAATCTGCCTGAGAGAACGGGATGAACCCAAAGAGACAAGAGAGTGATACTGCATACAGCGGAGCCACAGAAACTTATGTCCTATTTCCCTGGACCCCGAGGATCCTCCCTGAAACGCCAGTCCATTTTGACTCGAGAAGAGAATGCGGCCGAGCTGGGAGATCCCTCGTAGACAAGACACACTTGGCACAATGCTCATTGCTGACCAGGAGAGCGGCGCAGATGCTTGGAGCAAAAGTCACTCAATAGCAAGTAAAAATACGACAGCGATCAGACAATAAACCACATCTAGGGAATCGAACCCCACTACAAAGCTGCCACTTTGTCCATTAGACTAATATACGGACAACTCATGAGTGGAAAAGTGTCGTACACCAATTCTTCACGACACAGTCCCGACTTGACTTGGATAGCAGAATGCAATAGAGCTTCCTGATACGTACACCACACAGGCTGTTGATCCTGACGTCAGGGTGAACAGGACAATAGGTAGGCCGTTGTACCGATCCTCCCACTGTGAGCTGGGGTTCGGAAATTATTGTGGTGTGCGATGTAGGATCAGGATCAATAAGCCTGGTGTGGTAGTTCGACGTATACTGGGGATATATTCAGTACGGTATGGAGGTGGACGATGAGTTGCTTACAGTCCAGTGTATCAACCCACGTTGTTCAACCAGCGTTTGAGACCCTTCCACCGTATGACCCAATTACGTTCCAAGAGAATGTGACAGAGCTGGGAGACCCCTCGTAGACAATACACACTCGGCGCAATGGTCATTGCTGACCAGGAGAGTGGTAGTGATGACATGCCCCGTCCATCCCCTCTCTGCGACCGGGGTTCCACGGCACCTCCTCTCCACTCCGCGTGCACGCGCCGACGCCCGTCCCCGTGTCTCCATCGTCGGCAGCGACTTCCTGGCCTCTGGCGCACATGATAAACAAATATCGGTAGAGTCGTTCATCAGTGTTGGGGGAGCCATCTCACGGTCATACAGTGGATTGTCTTCATGCGAGATCTGTGCCCGTGTAAGTGTCAGTGTAACAACAAAGACGAGAGACGGACATACTGTGAGGCGTGTATTCGCGGCGGGCTGCGGACGTCTGAGAGCGCAAGGATTGGGGGTGTGGTCATATAGATTGGGCTGCAGATGTCAGAGCGTGTGTGCATTCCAGAAACAGTACTCACCACTTCTCGCACCCACTCGCGCGCATTCCGACGCCGTACGTGGCTAGAGAGGCGATGTGCTTATTTTCTGCTCGTGCGCATGAAGGCAAGTGTAGAGCTGGCCCGTCGAGGCGAAGTGACACGGCAAGCAAGAACACAAGCAAGATGGAGAAAGAGCTGTCGTGTGAAAAGGTCAATGTAAAGGGGTGAAACGAAGGAGAACAGACGCACAAAGAGGCATCGAGAGAGAGCACTGCACATGTAGAAGAAGCGCGCGAGCCGGGGAAAGGAACGGCCTTGCGAGATATGAATGCACAACAGAGAAAAGGACAAAAAGAAAGCTCACAGACAAGAATCAGACGTTTGAATTATCCCTTCATCCTATTAGACCCTACGCTGCATCACGAAAGATTGTGCCTGTCTCATCTGCGAACACACTGTACAGTCAGACAACGCAGAATGACATACGATGTGACGCTCACCGTGGATTGGCTAAACGAAACGTCCAGCTCGACAGTCGGCCAGAACGAGAGATTACTGAAACAGTGACGCGCGTCATTTGCAAAGAAACGGAGTTTTGATGCGATCCTCGAGGCGAGATGGGCGTAAGGAGTAAGGCTAGGATTATTCCCACGATATCGGTCCTTCGTTCCGACCAACCTCGCACCAACCTCCAAGACGGACCGGTGTACCCCAGGTCTGATATCCATTGACCGCCTAGCCCGCCCACGAACGCGAGGGGTGCCAACGTCAAAAGGACCAACAGAAGCAGAAGAAGAGGACCTGGGCGAGATGGAGATTTGACTGTGAGTATCTCGAGTCATCCACCTCCGCGCCGTACTGACTCTGCAAAGAACCAGTCTCAACAAATGCTCGTGCGGTTTACTCATTCACGGCGAGGATTCACGCCTCAGAGTTCCTGTACTGCGATGCACACGAACTTGACATCATCAACATGGTCGTAGATGTGAATTTGGACTGCATTCGCGCTCGATGCTGCGTGGTATATTGCGGGAGCCCGGTGTGGTTCAAGCTGGCGTGGCCGATTCGGAAGGAAGTCAGAATACTGGATCCTTGGGCGTGCTGAGCGAAGGTTGTCAATAAGCAGCGACAGACGTACCTCGAACGTTGGCTGGGGAAACTGGTCGTAAGTACTTCATCGTTTACCTCCGCGGTATCCTGAAGATCTACCACCAGGGCTTACACTTCGCTTCATTAGTCCCCTGGGCTTCCTTCACAAACACCTCCGTATTCTTGGACCCAATCTATCGCGGTGGCCCACTCCATCATATTCTTCGAAGGATCACGTCTGCGTATTAGGCTGCTCCACTGTATGCGAATATTTTCATCATTAGTGCCAAGAAACGCTCGCACAGGGACACTATCACTTCAAGAGAGCATGTTTGCCATCAAGTGCAAGCCAGCAAAGAAGAAAAGAGCCCAAGTCGCCACGTACTTGACCAACCGGTGACTCGACAATCCGGCATGTGCCCCATTCTTCCTGTACGACGTCACCTCGCAGAACTCCCACATCACGTCGAGATATTGCTGGATCCATTGACTATGCATGAAATCCCAATTTTCTGTGGATGAGGCGCATCACCTGTTCAGCGAGCTTCCTTTTCAGCCGACTGTCGGTTTGGTCAACGAAGCGCTCGCCGTGAGTGTGTCAGCAATGTTTTTTTTGCATTATTTGAATGTAGTCATAGATGACGAGGAAGGAGAGAATTTTTCGGTAGTCGTCCTGCCATGGCCCTGGTGAGCACATTTCTCACATCCTTTAATGGTCCACAAATAGCTGATTATGTTGCAAACTGTGCGGAAGTCCCTGTGCTGGACCTATTTTCGCCCTCTGTACTGGACCAGTGGGCCATCTTTCGCGGTTGTTATGGTGCAAATTCGTGACAGCCATGTCGACGGCCAGTTATTTGACACCCAGTTCCCGCTCTGATTGAAAATTCTGCCGATAAATGCAAGTGCAGCTTCATGAATCGAGCGGGGCAGTGATGTTGGCTGGTCGAGGATAGCATATAGCATCATTTTCTTTCAAAGCAGGCTGAGCGGCGGACCATTCGTTCATCGCTTCTTCGCGCAATGGGCACTTCAATTCTCAGCCCAAGTCACGGTTATTCAACTAGACACCATGATGAGAATGCTCCGTTGACTCGAAGGTCAGCCTCTGTTTTGTCGTTCCACTTTGATCCCAATTGACGTCGTCCTTAGATATTGATTAACTCGAAAATACGAAGAGAAAGAAAACCAAAGTATATTGCAGGAAAAGTACATGGCAATTATTCGATGCGCTATGCTGCCTGCACCCCCTTCGCCCTACAAGTTTCATGCATTGGTCTGGAGATTGCAGGCCGGTGCGATCTACGAGAGCAGCTTCCCTTCCGAGTGAAAAGAGCCTGAGCTCAGTTGTCTCAGAGAGACGTGAAGGGTGTCAACACTCTAGTGGCAGAGCGACACTTAAAAGAACCCTTCCTCCATGATAGCATCGACTACAATGTACACAGGTGCAGATCTGGGAGCAAAAGTCTTTTCTCTGCAGGGAAGTGAGCCAGCTCCCGGTTCGAAATGGCCTTTCGTCAGAATGACTGGACCACAATCGGATCAGGTGTCCAAGATGAAGAAAGCCAGGCCTCGACGTTCTCGAAGGCTCCGACCGTCTCCATCTCCGTCCTAAGCGGATAGAATGGAACTTGGAATCGTCCCAGGCACGGAGTTTAGAGAGTCAATTGAATCGGTGGATGACAATGAAGTTGGATGATCGTACAATGCGGTAGACGTTAATAAAGCTGGTTAGGTGTTCTAGTGGCGGTAGGTGCTCGTGTTATTTCTGGTCTAGGGGTACGGAGCTGATGGGGATGTATGCTATTTTTGATGTAGCCCCTCTTGAATATAGGAACTTTTTTCGAGACAACGTGATCGCATCCTTCCTCAAACCAGCGCGTCCTTAAAATGCATCCGAACAAATCTAGACGGCTAAATCGTCGGTAAGGCAACATATCATAATTGATAAATATAAATGCATAATACGTTTTGAAGGACTGCAGCTCATCGTTATAGGAGATGTGTTTTAATATTCACATAATTAGGTTGATAATGATGCGCTGGCCTTCAACAGTCCAGAATCAGAGGTGTGTCATTAATCGATCGTCGCACTTTAGGACCGGTAAGGCAAACAAGAGTGCCTCTTTTGCCGAGCTCTGTTCCTGTAGTCAGGAAATGCAGTGTGCAATGATTTGACAATGAAGAACAACGCGGCTGGTATGTTCCACCTTAACCCAAACAAATAAACTGCAGCCACGTTCACTGACACTCCCGGACCTTATTGATGCGTTAAATATGAACTCAAGGTTCTTGTCTCGATTCTGTCCCTTAGTGCAGCGACACAAATGATCTCCTGACAGACAAAAGGTTCATACTTGCACGTTGTCCCTTTCTCGACGTCGAGGGTACCAGAGATATCGATATATACCGCCAAAAAAGCGCCATGCCATTGATTCACGTGGTTGCATCTAGATAACCGGTTGTATTAAATCTGAGTAGAAAAAATAGCAAGCCTGCTCACCGGTAAACAAACATTCGTATTCATTGAACCAGAAAAGAACCCATCAAGCTCGTTCAGGGCTAAACGGATATTTCTCTTTGCTTGGTCGATGTTTTCAGGCTTGAGGTCTTCGAACCAATGCCTCGTCCATTTCCGCTGTGTGACAAAAAACTCCCCTCCATCATCTTGTAGTAGATTTCGTAATTTCCGACGGCATTGATCCCAAGACGGATCTGACGGTCAAAGACTCGCCAATGCTTGTATGTTTCTGCAGATTGTTACTGGTAGCAGAGCCTGGTGCATTTCTGCAAATGCACTGCACAGTTCACTGAAATCCTCCCACCCATTGGTGGTCAAAACACAGCACGCCAAAAAGAGATTCTCAGACTCGTGAAGATAGTCCAAATGACGCTGGGAATCAACCGATGCATGCAGTGTTGCAAGCCCAGCGACATATCCATTAATAACATCGACCAATGATAGACGGAGGGCATGGCTTCGGAAAACATCCAGACAATCCATGTTGAGGAAAATGTCATAAACAGTTTGCACACCATGTCCAAGACCAAATCCTAAAATATCGCACATATAGTTGAAGAATGTGAAATCTACAGAATCGTAGTATGGTGCATCATACTGGATGATCAGGAATTCAACCAGTGGCCGTAGAGTGGGCCCATAATTGTGCCTCGGGCATTGTGATGAGACACCAACCATCGACAAATACATTGCCATCAGGACCGCTTGAGCACGCCTCCATTCAGGCTCAGGTTGGAAAACAGGGCTACAAGTGACGGCATATTCCATGAGATCGGAAAAGGCGGCGATCTGTTCATCAGGGAGCTTGTCAAACGCAACATTGCGGTCAAACTTGATCAGTACGGTCATGAGGGTATCTTCGAGGTCGGTGTCAAAAGAGGGCAGGGAGATCCGATGGAGTAGATATCGAATGGAAGCAAGAGCCAAAGTAAAGGTAGTCGGAAATGATGGTTTATCGGTCAATTTATTAAACACTGAAAGCATGTTTAACATGTTGGGTTCGAATTCTTCGGGGAAGTAGTCTGCAACTGCGCTCTCAAAGCTAACGAGTGAGGATGGGAATTGCGATACATACAAGCTTTTCCTTGGAAAAACGTAGCGACACACACACGAAGGAAAAACATCCAATGAGTCGATGTCGATCGCAGCAAAAGCGCCGTTACCTTTAGCCGCTCCCATGAGCCCGAGCCAGATGACTGGAGGTAGATCTGGCGATGATGCTGAGGATATCATTCGCTGGAAGAATGCGGTGGACGTTGGTAAATCGGATGGTTTGCGTATACTCCTCTGAATTGCATGGTTGGATTGGACTGCCAAGGCGAGTCTCTTGTCGTCGGCAGCTTCAATGTAATGTGGTGATCCCGTGTGATCATACCAGGCAGACATCAGGTGTGGGATGAACAACTCGAAGCGAAGTAGACGCTCGACTTTGGATTCCATTCCCGGCAAGGGTCTCGAGTTGTCACGAGTCCATTCATTTGGAAAGCAATCGTCCAACAGAGTGCAGTGGACTTCACGGATGCGCTTGGCTTCTCCAAAGATGTTCGTCACTGCAGCCATTGCTGACATCGGTAAGCCGCCGATGGACTCGATCACAACTGCATGTACTGTAGGATTGGACGAAGATGAGTACAGCCAATGTAACGCCTCCACTGATAGAGTGTGTGACTGTTTTTGCACCGCTCCTCTTTCCAGATCATCCAATGAGCTGATGTTCGCTCCACGCTTCTCGACAGTGAAATCCCACTCCAAGTCAGAGTCAGGCCGTTCTACGTCTTTCATGAAGAACGGACGTACATATATAGGAAAAAGGTCCTGCGTAATGTAGTGGTAGGGAAAGTATACGAGATCCGACAGCGGCGTACGGTAAGGGCATTGAGGGTGTAAAATCGGTAGGAAGATGGATATCAGATATGTTATGTATGCCGCCAGTGCCTACACCGATAATCCAGGAAAAGCCCGGCCGGAGTGGTACAAGGAATACAGTCAATCCGACGAAGAAGATCCCAAGCACGAAGTGCATGAGAACAGGAAGAAGTCCGATGATGGCGAGGACATGCCACTTCTGGAATCCCACATAACGATAGTGTCGAACAAGGCTTGGCTCTCGAGAAGTTCCCGATGGGAGGGCAAGGTAATGGTGGAGCCACTGCTTCACGAGCACCGCTACGAGGGCGGTGGCCAGACTAAGCGAGAGGCTCGTGAGCCATAGCCCGTTCACCCAGACGTCCGTAGTCGAGGGAGTGAACTTGGTAGATGGATTGAGAGAGGACACCGGAACGTTGTCGAGAGAGGAACCGTTCGCGATAGCACGCTGAATGAGGACCATTTCGAAGAGCAGGGATGCCGATACCTGAGCATAGTCTGCCTGTAAGCTCTGCGATGTCTGTGCTACGAAGGTTGTCACCACCGCCGAGAAAAGACCAGCCTGAAACGTTATCAGCGATGAAGAATGATAAAACGAGTTCGATGCTCACAAAAACAAGGAGCATGTCGAGACTCTCCCTCGATTCCCTGTCCATCCTTGCATCGTGATTCTTACTCTCGTCCACGTATGTCCTCCAGACTCTCGCATTCGGCTCTGTTTCTTCGTAGACTTTATCTTCAGCGTACTTCTCCTCGTAGTTGTACGGGTCATTGCCTACAGATAGCCTTTGTTAAGCATCATAGGGTACAGAAGTAAGAGCAGTAATACCTGTCTTTAAACCAGGATCTGGCCTGGACTTCTCCGCTTCTCTATAGTCGACTGGGCGCGGGTCAGACATGACTGGTCCACAGCTGCTCGCTGACACAGACGGAGATGAAGGAACCTCGCTGTTTAGGCGGGACTAAGGCTACTTCGGTCCATCATTTAATACTATTCTAATGATAGCACGACCATGAGTAACTCGTCCGTTGTCCATGCATCCAGCAATGTAAGCAGAACGATACCATCATGCTGCAGCGTACACCCTTAGCTGTGCTGGTAAAGGACCTTCGTCGGATTGTCCCTCCGTCTTCGTTGCCACACAGAGCAGAATAACAAACAACGTGGGCAAGTATTTTGTTGGCCAAATCAAGAGTCGGCCATTGTTCCGTAGGAGGGAAGTTTTTCCCACCATTTTACTGTCGGCGAGAAAAACTTCGCTTGTTACCAGCTAAAACGGACGGGCATCTGCTGTGATAGATCAAAGATAATAGATATCGACGGGCTGAAAGCCACGGGAGAGAGAGACGTGGAGGCTTCCTGGAAAGGTGGACAGATTCTACCCAATGGTGAGTACGTGAAGTAGCGGCTTGGCTAGCGTTGAGCCTGAACTTGCTTTCAGGACAAGAGAGGAAATACAGCCGTATCCTAGGTGATTTGGACCCAAACAGTGCGAGAGTCGCCCGATACGTAGACCATAACGCCTGCTGATCCCCTAGTGGTAGGTACAATATAGTACGGAGGGGAATAATGGGATGCTTACAGTCGGGTTCATTCCCTCTCATTGTCCAATCAGTGCTCGACATCCTTCTGCTGTAATTTCTTCACCTGATACGGCAGAGTTTTTCGAACATCCCTCATAAGATACACAAGTCTAGCTCTGAGCACATTCTTCTGCCCAAAGACGCCAAGAGGCATCGATGTCATGGCTTACCGACGGTTCATGGGACACCCTACGCGTCCGAGAATATGAGAATCCTTGCCATCGACTTGCAGGCATCAAGAGATGACAGAGGAAGCGTGGCATTTGGCGACGCATAGCGAGCTGATGCCCGCGGACATTCACAGACCTCTTGTCGACGTAAGGTTAGTCTCGACACGCATATAGGAGACAACATCAGTACTTACGACTGCTCCTTCTTCTACTAGCATGCTCGACAACAAAGATCCGGCAGGCCTTCACTATCATCTTCCGCATTCAAAGCCTAACACCTGGCGCCGACTCGCTTGAAGTTGCTTGAAGATCAAAGTTGTAGTGTGATGGCGGAAATTCTGGATAGAGTTTTGTATGCACACCATATGGATGAGTATCGATGAGGTATCAAATGTTGTGCACCGACATGGTTAGGGACGAGCGACGCGCTTCTGATTTTCTGCTCACGTGCATGAATGAGAGTGTAGACTCGCCCATCACTCTGTTACACAAGAGCGCGTCGAGGGGAAGTGACACGTCAAGCAAGAACACAAGCAAGATGGCAACCACGATGGAGAAAGAGCTGCCGTGCGAGAATGTCAATGTAAAGGAGTGAAACGAAGGAGGACAAGGCGCACAAAGAGGTAATGAGAGATAGCACTGTACACATACAAGAAGGGCGCAAGATGAGGGATATCCTGGTCACAGTGCTGGGGAAAAGAGCTGCCTTGCAAGATATTCAATGTACAACAGAGAAAAGGACGAAAGGAAGGGCTCACAGACAAGAATCAGACGTTTAAACTGTCCCTTCATCCTATTAGACTCTACGCTGCATCACCGAAGATTTTCCCTCCCTCATAGTCGCCTGAAAACACACTGTACAGTCAGACAACGCAGAATGACAAAAAACGTGACGCTCACTGTGGGTTGGCCAAACCAAAAGTCCACCTCGATAATCGGCCAAAACCTGAGATTACTGAGCCGGTGACGCGCGCCATTCACAATGAAACGGTGTTTTGTGCACGATTAGCGAATCCAGCAGTATTTCGACGCGATCCTCGAGGCGAGATGAGCGTAACGAGTGAAGGCTAGGATTATTCCCACGATATCGGTCCATCGTTCCGACCAACCTCGCACCAACTTCCAAGACGGACCGGTGTACCCCAGCTCCGATATCCATTGACCGCCTAGCCTGCCCACCAATGCGACTACCAATGTCAAACTGCACAAACAGAAATACTGCCTAGAAGAAGAGGCCCTGGGCTGGATGGAGACTTGACTGTGAATACCTCGTCGTCCACCTCTACGCCGTACTGACTTCACAAAGACCCAGCATCAACAAATGCTCGTGCGGCTTACTCATTAACGGCGAGGAGCTACACCTTTTCACTTCTGTACTGCGATGCGCAGAAACTGGGTATCATCAACATCGTCCTAGGTGTGAATTTGGACTGCATTCGCGCGACATTTGCAAATGGCTCGATGCTGCGCGGTATATTGCGAGAGCCCGGTGTGGTTCAAGTTGGTATGCCTGATTTGGAAGAATGTCGGAATAGTACATCCTTGAGCATGATGAGTGAAGGTTGTCAGTTGCAGCGACGGCCGTACCTCAAACGTTGGCTGGGGAAACTGGTCGTAAGTACTTCATCGTTTACCTCCATGGTATCCTGAAGATCTACCACCGGGGCTTACACTCCGCTTCATTGGTCCCCTGCCAGGCTTCCTTCACAAAGACCTCCGTATTCTCGGACCCAATCTGTTGCGGTGATCCACTCTGTCATATTCTTTGAAGGATCACGTCTGTGTATTAGGCTGCTCCCCTGTGTGCGACTATTTTTATCATTGGCGCCAAGAAAAACTTGCACGGGGAGACTCTTGTTCAGGAGAGCACGTTTGCTAACAAGCGCGAGTCCTAGTGATTCAACGTTCCGAATCGTTATCCTGCATATGAAGCATTCTTCAACGCTTGCGACTGTACGACATCGCCCCCAGAACTCCAAAATCACGTTGAGATACTGCCAGATTCACTAATGATGCACGAGGCCCCAATTTTCTGTGAATAAGGCGCGTCGCCTGTTCAGTAATTTCTCTTTTTGGGTGACTTTCGATTTGGTCAACAAAGTACGCGCCCTAGGTGAGTGTGTCGTGGTGTTTTTTTTGCGCTATTTGAATGTAGTCGTAGGCGACGAAGAAGGAAGAATTTTTTGGTAGTCGTCGGCCATGGGCCCCAGTGAGCACATTTCTCACATCCTTTAATAGACCGCAAATTGCTGGTTATGCTGTAAGCTGAATACATAGTAGACGTTGATAAAGCTGGTTGGGTGTTCTGGTGGCGGTAGGTGTTCCTGTTGTTTCTGGTCTAGGAGTAGGAAACGAACGGGTATCTATGCTATTTTCGATGTAGCCCCTCTTTAGTATAGGAGCCTTTTTTCGAGACGACGTGACTGTATCCTTCCTCAAACGAGCGCATCATTAAAATGCATCCGAACAAATCTGGACCCCGTGAGAGCATTTCCTTGCGGTGCGAAATCGTTGGTAAAATGATATATCTGGATTGATATACATGTATGCATAGTACAATTTGAAGGACTTGGCTCATCGTTATAGAGATATGTTTTAATACTCACGTGTTGGATACCCCGGGATTCCCTGAGTACAAATCACCTAGATCGATAATGATGCACCGGCCTTCAACAGTCCGGAATCAAAGGTGGGTCATCGATTGATCGTCGCACTTTAGGACCGGTAAGGAAAACAAGAGTGCCTCTTTTGCCGAGCACTATTCCTTCAGTCAGGAAATACAGTGTGCAATGATTTGACAAGGAAGAACAACGCGGCTGGTATATTTAAATTCCGCCTTAACCCAAACAAATAAGCTGCAGCCCCATTTGCTGACACTCCAGGGCCTTACTAACACGTTAAATATGAACTCAGGGATCTTGTCTCGATTCCGTCCCTTAGCGCAGCGACACAAACGATCTCCTGACAGACACAAGGCTCATACTTGCACGCCGTCCCGTTCACGACGTCGAGGGCACCGTAGATACCGATGTATACCACCTAAGAAGCGCCATGCCATTGATTCGCGCGGTTGCATCTAGATCACCAGTTGTATCAGATCTGAGTAGAAAGAATGGCAAGCCTACTCACTAGAATGTTCGTATTCTTTGATTTAAAAGAACCTATAAAGCTCGGTTAGGGCTAAATAGATATTTCTCTTTGCCTGGTGGATGTCTTCTGGCTTAAGGACTTCGAAACCATCCGTCGTCCATCTCTGCTGGTTGACAAAAAACTCCCCTTCATCAACTTGCAGTAGATCTCCTAATTTCCGACGGCATTGATCCCAAGACGGATCTGATCGTCGAAGCCTTGTCAATGCTCTTATGTCTCTGCAGACTCGGAGCCGTAGTCGAGCTCGTTCTATTTCTGCAGCTTCACTGGGCAGTTCACTGAAATCCTCCCACCCGTTGGTGGACAAAACACAGCAAACCAAAAAGAGATTCTCAGGCTTGTGAAGATAGTCCAAATGACGCTGGAAATCAATTGACGCATGCGGTGTTGCAAGCCCAGCGATATATGCGTTAATAACACCAACCAGCGATGGACGGAGGGAGTGGCCTCGGAAAACATCCAGACAATCCGTCTCGAGGAAAACGTTGTAAACAGTTTGCACACCATGCTCAAGACCAAATTGTAAAATATCGCACATAACTTCGAAGGGTGCTCAGAAATACCATTTAGATTTGCCGCAAGGTGCGTCGTACTGAATGATCAGGAATTCAGCCAGTGGTCGCAGAGCGGGCCAATAATTGTGTGTGGGGCGCCGCAATGACTTAGCACGAACCATTGCCAAATACACATGCACCAGAATCATTTGAGCACCCATCCATCCAGGCTTAGGCTTGAAAACGGAGCTACGAATGATGGCGTATTCCATGACATCGGAAAAGGCAGTGATCTGTTCATCAGGGAGCTTATCGAACGCAACATTGAAGTAAAACCTCTCCAGTACGTTCTCAAGGGTATCTTCGGGGTCGATGTCAGAAGAGGGCAGGGAGATCCGATGGAGTAGATATCGAATGGAAGCAAGAGCCAAAGTAAAGGTAGTCGGAAACAATGTTTTATCGGCCAAGTGATTAAACACCGAAAGCATGTTTAACATGTTGGTTGCAAATTCTTCGGGGAAGTTGTCTGCAACTGCACTCCAAAAGCTAACTAGTGAGGATGAATCTTGGCGTACAATGGGGTTTTTCCGAAAAACAATGTAACGACACAGAAGCAAAGGAAAAACATCCAATGAGTCAATGTTGATTGGGTCGAAAGCGCCGTCACCTTTAGCCGCCCGCATGAGCCCAAGCCAAATGACTGGAGGTAGATCTGGCGATGATCCTGAGGATATAATCTCCTGGAAAAATGCAGTGGACGTCGGTGAATCGGATGGTTTGTGGCTACTCCTCTGAAGGGCATCGTTGGATTGGACTGCCAAGGCAAGTCTCTCATGGTCGGCAGGTTCAATGTAATGTCGAAGTGGGATTCGCTCATACCAGTCAGTCTCCAGGTGTGGGATGAACAACTCGAAGCGAAGTAGACGCTCGACTTTGCATTCCATTTCCGGCAATGGCTTCACAGTGCCTCTCCCTACGTACTGCGTGGAACCGTCAAGTAGAGTGCAGTGGACTTGACGGATGTGTTTGGCTTCTCCAAAGATGTTCTTCACTGCAGCCATTGCTGACACCGGTAAGCCGCCGATGGACTGGATTACAACCGCATGTACTGTAGGATTGGACGAAGATGAGAACAGCCAATGTAACGCCTCCACTGATAGAGTGTCTGACTGTTCTTGCACAGCTCCTCTTTCCAGATCATCCAATGAGCTGATGTTCGCTCTGGGCTTCTCGACAGTGGAGTGAGGCCATTCTACTGCTTTCATGAAGAACGGACGGACATGTTTAGGGAAAAGGTCCTGCGTAATGTAGTGGTAGGGAAAGTATATGAGATCCGACAGTGGCGTATGGTAGGGGCATTGAGGATATAGAATCGGTAGGAAGATGGATATCAGATACGTCACGTATGCCACCACAGTGCCTACACCGATAACCCAGGAAAAGCCAGGTCGGAGCGGTACCAAGAATATGGTCAATCCGACGAAGAAGATCCCAAGCGCGAGGTGCATGAGAACAGGAAGAAGTCCGATGATGACGAGGACATGCCACTTTTGGAATCCCCCATAACGAAATTGTCGAGCATGGCTTTGCTCTTGAGGCGAAGTTCCTGATGGGAGGGCGAGGTAATGGTGGAGCCACTGCTTTACAAGCACGGCGACGAGGGCGGTGGCTAGACTAAGGGACAGGCTCGTGAACCATAGCCCATTTACCCAGACGTCCGTAGTCGCGGGAGTGAATGCAGTAAATGGATTAAGAGAGGACACTGGGACATTGTCGAGAGAGGAACCGTTCGCAACGGCGCGCTGAATAAGGACCATTTCGAAGAGCAGGGATGCCGATACCTGAGCGTAGTCTGCCTGTAAGCTCTGGGATGTCTGTGCTACGAAGGTCGTCACCACCGCTGAGAAAAGACCAGCCTGACACAATGTGAGCGATGAAGAATGATAAAAAGAGTTCGATGTTCACAAAGACAAGGAGCACGTCGAGACTCTCCCTCGATTCCCTGTCCATCCTTGCATCGTGATTCTTACTCTCATCCACGTATGTCTTCCATACTCTTGCATTCGGCTTTGTTTCTTCGTAGACTTTATCTTTGTGGTACTTCTCCTCATAGTTGGACCGGTCGTTGCCTATAAGTAGCCTTCATTAGGGATCGTCGCCATCGCAGGGATCCGAAGCAAGAGGAATGATACCTAGATTTAAACCAGAATCTGGCCTGGACTTCTCTGCACCTCTATCATCCCTGACGGCGGCTTCTTCCTGTATTCCCGGGCTCGACAATCGTTCGACTCCAATACTATCTGAATCGATCTCTCCCTTGCCAATCTCCACTTTCTCTGGCTTCTCTTCATTGCTTTGATGCAGTTTTGAGCTATGATTCTGCGACGAGCCTTCTGGGTGGTCCTGTACGTCAGAGATGCCTTCAGAAGAGCATCTTCTGGCTACTTCTTCAACTTCATTCTGGTCGGACATGGCTCGTCTACGGCTGCACGCTGGCACAGGTGTTACAGATAGAGACGAAAAAGTTAGCGCCGCGGCTCCAACCGAATACAAGCGCCAGGTGTCGTGATTCGCTTTTTTGTAGGTAGCGGCCGGCTGGACGACATAATGGATACCTGCCGGTTTGGAAGGCTGTGTTTTGTGCGACACGATCACGTTCGCCTGATACTACTCAATACGGAAGACATCTCTGAAAGACTCTTTCTATGACAACGTCAATAGAACAACACCATTGCCTGTATCCACGGCCCATCTCCCAAAGTCCGATCTGACTTTCAGTCTGGTTTTTATGCATTAAATCTTGTAACTTTCAAGTTTCGAGCCACACGTCGTCCGGTTCATAGTGTCCACTTTTCTTGCCGCCGCCTTCTTCTCTTTCGGCTGCGCGTGTTGGTGAAGGTGGAAGCGCCCGAGCTTGGATGTCTGTTCTTGGCGGCCGCAATGGAAAAAACGAGTTGGTATTGAGTGAATGCAAATAAAAGCACAAGAAAACAAGGTTCACGAAGAGAAACTAGACGTTTAAATTATCTAAATTCAAAACAGCGTTCCCAATTCCGGAGATCCGAAAGAGACCGAGAAGGACGAAGCCACTGTGAAAGAAGTGTTTGATAGCAGGCAGGTGTAAACGCTGAGGAACTAAGGTGGATTACGCTGGTGGATGACCAGAGGATTACCCTCATCAGAATGCAACTAAGAATGGCGGCTATCGTCGAAGAGGGACCCGGCCGAGATCCTGGAAGACAAGAGGGAAGAATTGCATCAGAAGCAACTGTGTGAAATGTAGTCTTTTTAATTGGAGTGTTATTATGGAAGCCGACCACCCGGGCTCAGATTGGACGCGTACAATTCACTCTAACGTTAGCCCGAGAATAAGTCAATGTGGGAGCCCGGTGTACGAGTGAAAATTTCAAGGGGGACGTGTCACGGAGGAGCGACGTCAACGAAAGAGGCCAAGGTACGTTCAACTTTGTTGCTGCATCAATCTGGGACGTGGGTTTGGCCTGCAAGATGACATCGCGTAGAGCAATAATATATCCTAGCAAATAATGAAAGGTATTACAGAGTCCGCCTTCATCCAGACCTAGGGAACCGAATCCCAGGAAGCAGCAACATTATCCGCTGCACCACATCTGGGTTCTTCTAGTATGCACTGAGGCTCATTTGTCTGCTTCCACTGCGAACATCAAGATTTTCACCTCGAAGAAGGTTGCCTGAGAGAACGGGATGACCCAATTACGTCCCAAGATAATGCGACAGAGCTGGGAGACCCTTCGAAGATGATACACACTTGGCCCAATGCTCATTGCTGACCAGGAGAGCGGTAGTGATGGCACGCCCCGTCCATCCCCTCCCCGCAACCGAGGCTCCATGGTACCCCCCCGCCGACGGCAATCCCCTCCCCGTGTCTCCATCGCCGACGGCAATTTCCTGGCCTCTGGCGCACATCCTAAACAAACATCGGTGGAGCCGTTCTGCAATCGTGGGGGAGACGTCTCGACGTCATACAGTAGATTGTCTTTGTGCGAGATCTGTGCCCGTGTAAGCGTCAGTGTAGTAACGAAGACGAGGGACGGACATACCGTGAGGTGTGCATTCGCGGCGGGCTGCGGATGTCTGAGAGCGCACGGATTGACGGTGTGGTCATACAGATCGGGCTGCGGATGTCAGAGCGTGTGTGCATTGGATCCAAAAACAGTACTTACCACTTCTCGCACCCACTCGCACGCATTCCAACGCCATACGTGACTAGGGACGAGCGGTGTGCCTATTTTCTGCTCACGCACATGAAGGCTAATGTAGAGCTGATCCGTCACCCTGTTATAAAAGAGCGCGTCGAGGAGAAGTGACGCGACAAGCAAGAACACAACCAAGATGGCAACCAAGATGGATAAAGAGCTGTCGTGTGAGAATGTCAATGTAAAGGAGTGGAGTGAAGGAGAAAAAGAAGGGCGCGATCTGGGGGATAGCTTCGTCACAGTGCTGGGGAAAGGAGCTGCCTTGCAAGATTTTCAATGCACAACAGAGAAAAAGGACGGAAAGAAGGCTCACAGATTGGAATCAGACGTTTAAATTATCCCTTAGACCCTACGCTTCATCATCAAAGATTGTCCCTCCCTCATAGTCGCCTACGCATACTGTACAGTCAGACGATGCAGAATGACAAAAAAGTGACGCCCACCGTGGGTTGGCCACATCAAAAGTAACACGTTTCACACAGCCGTCTATGAAGATGGAAGATGGTGCGGCAAGGTGTCGTGGGGTCTAGAAAGTATGCTCTGTAAAGAAGCCCTTCAACAGAAAACGAGAAGCCCGTCGACAGATAGAAGCTGAAATCAAGGAGCTTCGAGCGAAGATAGGGATTTGAACTTGAGCAGCCTGCTGGTAAGGTATCCACCAATACGTCAAGTCTTCTTGTTTGACTATACTATGCTTCATCACCTCACGGGAGCTGGGAACACTCATCTCCCCTTCAATATCCGCTATATTGAATACCATCACTGCTATAACACCGATTGTGGCGGCATGTATGGCTCTGGCCCGCCCATGCAGAAGCGATGCTCTTTCCATGTCGAAGCCCAATGAAGCGCTTCACCACTGAGCAAGAAGTACGAGCGTACGTGATACTTGTCCTCAGCGTGTTCAGTCACGAGCATTGCACGGATGTTGTCGCCCATTGTCTCCGCAGGGAAACCGTTGTATTGGCAGGAGAATACGGACTGTGTTCCTGTGGTACGATGCGCTTGGGTCGGATGATTGCTTTCCGAACAATGCTGCTGCTATGACGAGACACGATGCTGTTTCGACCGTGGCATCGTCGGAAGCGATCCATTGAAAGTGTCCGATTGTGCTTGCGTCGAGCGCGAACTGTAACGACGTCATTGCTGACCACTGAGCAGTGACCACCTCCAACATTCCGTAAGATGTACCGTCTGCACCCTCTGCGTATAGCCCCCCGTGCCCATGTGACGAAGCACGGAGGACAGCAACCGATGGAGGGGCGACTACCTCCTGCAGCGTCCAGCCTCGGTGAATCCATTCTGTTTCTTCGCTGAATGAGACGAGGAAACGCAGTCCGCCGGGAATAACCACGCATACAGTGGCAAAGCAATATAGTCGGTACATCTCGCGAATCTGCCACCACTTATCTTGCTTGTTCGTCTGCATAATGCATAGACGGTCCAGCCAGAGATGTGAGGCTCCACATACGAGGGATGATGCACACGCGTCATGAAGAACGTCCAGGCCAATCGGATCTGCATCTTCTGCGCCTCGGACAGAGAACTCTTGGCTAGGATTGTTGTTCGCTAAGCTGTTACCGCGCCACACATAGGAGAGTGCTGCATATATAACGCGCGGAAACTCCATGAACTCTTCGATTCGCAACACACGATTGGAAACTACTGCTGCGCAATCCACAAGACGATATCTCTCGAGAGTAGCAGTAGAAGTGATGTCCAAAGGCGTATCTCGCTGTGATATCTCATCGAAGGAGACACTGCAGATCTCTTTGTATGTCAGATCCTATATGCAATCAATTCATCGACGACAATATTCTTGTGAGAAAGGATCCTGACGTACTGATATGGCAGTGGTATAACCATCTACCTGATGAGCTGATAGCAAGCCTTGAATGGCCTTAGTCTGATCAGATATAGTCTTCGGGTAACTGGGAAGATACGCAGGCAATGAGAGGATTGCTTGACGTCGAGCTTCGGTGTCTACAAAATAAGGCATTCAGATCGGTCTGCAAGAGTCGTCGAGCCTTTGAGATATCGGCGAAATATGTTTATGCAATAATGCAGTTTTATCTGAAGGTGGAGGATTCGAGACAGTGGTAAGTAAGAAGGAAAACGAAGTCGGTTCTTCTTTTGGAGGGATGCGGTCAAGGAAATGATCACAGCTTCCCCTTTTGCCGACACCACCACGTCCAATCCTCGACGCTCAGTATTTGCGACGTCGATTCTTTAGCGAATAGCCGTCACTTGTGAGAGCCCAACGGTCTTGGTATCAACGATCTCGAGGCGAAGAGTGCAGGCACGCGTTTTCCCGCCTTGCTTCGGTTTGCTCTACGGACATGTCGTCTTGCAGTATCGGTTACAGAACGCGATGAACTAGTCATTCTTGGATCCTTTGGCAAAACTGGTGAACTTTGGCTGTCCGGCACGCGTTATTTTGCAATCGTGGATATTTAGAGTGCTAATTCGTCTGAAGATACTCGTACGTCTGTATCGACATCACTATGGATATGCCATGCTGTCACAGTGAATTAGCCTTTCCGGCACAAAAATGCAAACTTGGGAAGATCATACTCAAACCCCAGTGAATCGCAGCTTTACGGACAGAGAAAACGTCTTCAGCGATGGCTACCATATGATGTCGACGGCCGTAACCTTATACAGTCGAAGCCCTCTTAACCCATAGCGATCGGTGGACCCTCAGAGCTATGGGTTACGAGAGAGTATGTGTTACAGGGAGAGTCACGTGTAAAATTGAAAAATTTTACTAGATTTCTAACCAAATCTTTAAGTTTATTCTGCCGTGTTAGGCATCATTGAAATCCCTGGAAAGATCCAATTCGCCACAAACACCTGCTTTCGGTGATTTTCCGAGTCCGGGTATCGGTTCTGATGACATCACTGAAGCGGCACCCCTTCGGCAGCGTAAAATCGGTACTATTCGGTCAAATTTTGACCCCGGGCCGGGAAATCTATGGGTTATAGAGCGAATTTTCTCATGAAAAGGTATGGGTTAAGGGGTATGGGTGATGTATGGGTTATGGTACCCATTTTGCTGCGAACCAAATCGGTGGACATCAAAACCTATGGGTTAGCGCGTATTATGGGTTACGAGGGCCATGGGTTAAGAGGGCTTCGACTGTAGTCTGCACACAGAACACGCTCGATAAGAAACACGTTGGCGATATTGGCAACTGCGTGACTTTCCTGGCTGGATGGTGAAATGAGACACACTGTCGGGGCCGTCCCGTCTGAACAAAGGTTAGTCGTCGTCATAATGTAAAGAAGGATAATATGCTGACCGTGACCCTCGGATATAGTACTCGCCCGCCCTCTACACCACATCCAAGGGGTCGGCCCGCGTTTTACACGTTATCCAGTGCTGGGTTCACCTCGGTTTCGCATCATGTTCCCTTACGAATGTGCCCCTGCTCGTTTCGTGGATGCGATAGGAAGTCCGTCGAAAGACGCCGGACCGGGATAATGAAGGTATACGATGGTGGTCGGATGCTACGGTTGAATTTGAGGCTGTATTGGATAAGTTAGGCAGACAGCTCAGCGAGAAAAGTGATGATACTCACCTGATTCGGAGGTCGACGGCTATTTCTCAGTGACATGAATCCTGACTTGTCCATACATCCAGCAGCGAGATTGAAGAGTCCTGCATAGCGTAGCGAGTTACGGGTAAGGTGTCGTGGCGAGAGGAAAGGCCTGACTTGTTCCCACGACACCGGTCTTTCGTCAGATACTACCATGATCACCGTCCGTGTCATGCTGTGTCCGCAGGCGTCCGCTAGTCATGTACGAAAACCAGCGCCGTAAAGGATTCGCGTCGCTATTTCGTTTGGCCGACTTTCGATGTACCGTTAAATTGCTGTTATGCAGGAGTTGTTGGGCAACCAGGAATGACGTTACTGAGGATTGTTGTCTAGTATTCTCCGACTCAGCAGGTGAATGTGTGGTAACCTTTGTCCCAAAGGTGTCTGACTGTAGCGCCTAGCCCAGATCTTTCCCTGACGCCTCGACTCGTCCCGTCGCGTTCAAGCGTTATCGTATATCTTCATTGTCCCAGTCTCACCTCTCTGGATTCACTAGGCGTGTACAAAATTCTCGTGTTCGTGCATACCCAATCCTAGCCTTCAAGCGTCTGACTCTACTCTTTTGCTGCTCAAACAGGGATGTCCGTGTCCATAAGTATTCTCTGCACGCGAGACGTCCTGACGTTGATATCACTGGCCACCATCAAACTTGTGCAGGAAACCTCGTCACCAAGTTTTTCTCTTCTAATCGTGTGTTATTTCCCTAGCACACTTCTTATGTCCGGGTAGTCGCTGTGGACGAAGCACCGATGCGAGTCGTCAAGACGTCATCACAAGACTGTCGATGGTATTCTTTAGTGACGCAAATCCTGTCTACCCCGTACTTTCGGCAGCGAATAGCCCTGAAAAACAGGGATGTCTTGAGGTGATGCTGAGGTTCTGCCGTAGGATGAGGATAATGTCGTGGTTAGAAAGACTAGAATTGTTCCCAGGCGAGAAAGGTGCCTTGCTGTAGGCCACGGTAACAGTCCTTCGTCTAATACTACCGAAACACAACACGCCGGTAGACCCTCTTTTCGTTGAGCGTCTCCCTTATATCACCGAACGTGGCTGTAAATGTGCTGAAGAAAACGGACGTTAGAATGTGGCCGGAAGGGTTTGGCAGATGGCATACGTAGCATCCCGTTCGACTGTATATCAGTCGGCTGCTACTACCGGGTAGAGAAGACAGAAGAGGGAAAAGAATGATTGCATCTTTAACTTGCTGCCTACGTCCATTCCTACTGACTTCATAATAAATACGACGGGCCCGGGACGTCAGTCATATACAACGTCCATTGGTACGTGTGATAATATCGTGAGATCAAAGATTTATCACTTCGGTGGCAGAGATCTAGAAGTAAAACGCTAGATCCTACCTGGAGTTGTAATTTTTCGTAAACCCCCGAGGCAGGAGGCTAGGTAGTGATAATCCGGAACGCGAGAGGAGAGCCAGACCGAGAGCCTAGTATGATAAAGGGAGCGTGCAAGGCTAGCTTCTGAGCCACGACTGTCCACTAAAACTGAGAAGCATGACTGCCGCGTCACCAGATGTACAATTCCCCCAGCTCTGGGCACTAAACGCCCTGTACCATAGTGGTGCAAGAAATTAGTCTGTCGCTATCAAGGAATACCGATGATACAAAAGGGCCCTCACAACCACTTTAAAGATGTGGGCATAAATGTGAATGAATTAGCATTGGAACTCAAAACCTCGACAGCGACTGAGCAAAATGCATTAACGAAATTTGTTTTCACCATTCCTTTTTCGCTGGTACCGCGGTATACGCACTTTCAATATTGAGGAAGACCGTGGAAATGATTTTAAAGAGAACTGAGAACGAGTTGTCTGGGCCAGAAGGTGTTGGAAACAATCGTCGCATTTTAGGACCGGAAGCACAAACAAGACGTCCTCTTTTGCTGCACTCTAGTATTCAAGCAGTCAGGAAATGTAGCGTGCAGTGATTGAACAACGAAGAACAATGTGTGGTATATTTCACTTTAACCTAAACAAATAAACCGCAGCCCCCAGTGCTGACTCTCCTGGGGACTTGCTAACGCGTAAAATAGAATTCGAGGTACACCTATGGATTACGGTCCACACGGACAACGTCCTATTTCAATTCGGCCCCTTAGCGGAGGTGCCACAAACGATCTCCCGAAAAAGACGCAAGGTTCATACTTGCACTTCGTCCCTTTCTCGACGTCGAGGGTACTGGAAATATTGAGAGATACCACCTAGGAAGCGCCGCGCCATCGATTGGCGCGGGTCCATCTAAATCACCGGTTAGATTAAATCTCAGTAGAAAGCATAGCAAGCCTACTCACCGAGTAACGAACGTCCGTATCCTTTGAATCAGAAAAGAACCCATCAAGCTCGTCCAGGGCCAAACGGATATTACTCTTCGCTTCGTCGATAGCCTCCGGTTTAAGGACTTCGAACCCATCCTTCGTCCATTTCTGCTGCTTGACAAAAAAATCCCCTCCAACACCTTGCAGTAGATCTCGCAATTTCCGACGGCATTGATCCCAAGACGGATCCAACGGTCGAAGACTTGTCAGTGCTCGTATGTCGCTGCAGATGTCTCCCGATAGCCGAGCTTGTGGTACTCCTATAGTACTGGCAATATCACTGAACGCGTTCCACCCGTTGGTAGCCAAAATGCAACATGCCAAAAAGAGATTCTCAGGCTCATGAAGATAGTCCAAATGACGTTGTGAATCAATTGATGCATGCGGTATTGCAAGCCCAGCAACATATCCATTAATAACACCGACCAGCGATGGACGGAGGGAGTGGCCTCCGAAAACATCTAAACATCGCGTCTCGAGGAAAACGTCGTAAACAGTTTCTACACCATGCCTGAGACCAAATCCTAGAATATGGCACACGACGTCGAAGGGTGGATGCAAAAACCAATTAGCATCGTCGTACGGTGCATCGTACTGATTGATATAAAATTCAACCAGTGGACGTAGAGCGGGCCAAAAATTGAGCTTTGGAGAGTATGTATCTAGGTGGATGTAATGGCGAAGCACCGACCATCACTGAATATACTTCCATCAGAGACATTTGAGGACCTGTCCATCCAGCCTCAAGTTTGAAAACAGGGCTATGAATGACGGCGTGTTCGACAAGATCGGAAAGAGCAGCGATCTGATCATCAGGGGGATCGTTGAACGCCGCATGGCCCACGAGGCGGTGCAGTACCGCTACGAGAGTATGTTGGGTGTCAATGTCAAAAGAAGAGAGGGAGATCCGATGGAGTAGATATCGAACGGAAGCCAGAGCTAAAGTAAACGCAGTCGGAAACGATGTTTTATCGGCCAATTTATCAAACGGTGAAAGCATCTTGAACAAGTTGGCTGTGAATTCTTCGACGAAGTATTCCCGAGCTGCCATTTCAAAGTACAAACATGGCGATGTACTTTTTGGCACCTGGACGTTCCAAAGACCGATATAATTGCACAGATGCATTGGAAAAACATCTAACGAATCTATGTCGATCGGGTTGAAAGCGCCGTCGTCTTTAGCCATCCGCATGAGCCCAAGCCAAATGACTGGTGGTAGCATCACTGGGCGTGAGTGTGCTACCCGCAGGAAAAATGCAGTTGAAGTCGGTGAACCGGGTGGTTTGTATTTACTCCTCTGAAGCGTATCGTTCGATTGGACAGCAATGAGGAGTCCCTCGTCGTCGGCAGCTTCAACGTAAGGTCGTGATTTGATTTCGCTGTCTACGTCATTATACAGATGAGGGATGAACAACTGGAAGCGAAGCAGACGCTCGACTTTGGATTCCATTCCCGGCCATGGCTTGAAGGAGTGACCCCCTACGTACTGCCTGCAACTTTTAAGCAGAACGTCGTGAGCTCGACGAATGTGCATAGCTTCTCCAAAGACTTTCGTCACCGCAGCCATTGCCGATAGCGGTAGACCTCCGATAGACTGGATCACAATCCCATGTACTGTAGGATTGGACGACGACAAGAACAGCCAATGTAATGCTTCCACTGAGAGAGTTGCTGACTCGTCTTGCACCACTCGTCTTTCCAGATCATCCAATGAACCGATCCTCGCTTCGGGCTCGTCGAGAGTGAAGTTATGCCATTGTACTTCTTTCACGAAGAGTGGACGGACATGTTTAGGGATTAAATCCTGCGTAATGTAGCGGTAGGGAAAGTATACGAGATCCGTTAGCGGCGTACGGTAGGGGCATTGCGGGTACAGAATAGGGAAGAAGATGGATATCAGATACGTCGTGTATGCCACCACAATGCCTATACCGATAACCCAGGAAAGGCCAGGTCGAAGCGGTACAAGGAACACTGTCAATCCGACGAAGAAGATCCCAAGCGCCAGGTGCATTAGAACGGGGAGGAGTCCAACGATTACAAGGACGTGCCACTTCTGGAATCCCCCATAACGAAATTGTCGAACAAGACTTCGCTCTTGAGATGTTCCTGAAGGGAGGGCGAGATAATGGTGGAGCCACTGCTTCACGAGCACGGCGACGAGGGCGGTGGCCAGACTAAGCGAGAGGCTCGTGAACCATAGCCCGTTCACCCAAACGTCTGTAGTTGCAGGAGTGAACTTGGTAGATGGATTGAGTGAGGACGCTGGAACGTTGTCGAGAGAGGAACCGTTCGCGATAGCACGCTGAATGAGGACCATTTCGAAGAGTAGGGATGCAGATACCTGAGCGTAGTCTGCTTGTTAGCTCTGAGATGTCTGTGCTACGAAGGTTGTCACCACCGCTGAGAAAAGACTAGCCTGAAAGGTCGTCAGCGATAAAATGGTGAGAAGAGTTCGATGCTTACAAAAACAAGGAGTACGTCGACGTCCGTCCCTCGATTCCCCGACCATCCTGTCATCGTGATTTTTGCTCTCGTCGACGAATGTCCTCCATACTCTCGCATTCGGGGCGGCTATTTCTTCGTAAATCTTATCTTCGGGGTACTTGTCCTCGTAGTTGTACAGGTCATTGCCTATAGAAAGCCTTTATTAGCCATCATTTTAATCGCAGGGAGCCGAAGCAAGAGCAGTAATACCTGTCTTTAAACCAGGATCTGGCCTGGACTTCTTCGCATCTCTATCGCCCTCCACGCCGGCTTCTTCCTGTATTCCCGGACTCAACAATGGTTCGACCCCAATACTATCTGAATTGACGTTTTCCTTGCCATTCTCCATTTCCTCTGGCTTCTCTTCGTTGCATCGACGCAAATTTTTTGAGCGATTGTTCTGCGACGACCCTTCTGGGCGGTCCTGTACATCGGAGTTGGCTTCAGAAGAGCGTCTGCTGCATACTTCGTCGACTCCATGCTCGTTAGACATGCCCGGTCGACGGCTGCCCGCTGACACAGACGTTACAGATGGAGATGAAAAAACCCTGGTGGGCGACCCTGATCCGAGCACCTCTTTCCTGTTTAGCGCCGCGGCTGAGACTGAATGTCAGCGCCGGCTACTGTGATTCTCCTTTTTGCAGGGAGCGGCCGGCTGGATAACATGATGGATAGGGAGAAAGGACAATGCCTGCCGAATGAGAAGGCTGTGTCTCTTGCGACGCGGTCACGTTCATCCTCTCATCTCTCGAGTTTTCGAACTTTTCCCCAGCGCCCAGTGTTTCCTCCCACCAAAGCTCCACTTGGACTTGTTTTCATTATTCCTCTACTTTGGAAATTCTATTTCATGACATATTATGTACATTAAATGCTGACCCTTCGAAGACGCCGCAGTACGCGCGAGGCGCTTCTGTGTTCCGAAAATGCCGAGAATACGCATTGCCAGGTTCGTCCGTATCCATCTCTCTGCGGCCGAGAGTTTGAATTTTCTAGCATGTATCATTCTAGCAGGTGAGCAATACCTGCCAACTGTATTTGCCTGTCTAAAAATTCAATGAGTCTAGAATTGTTCAAGCAGCGGATGTTTATTCAGTGGAACGTTCCGTATTTCCTGATGCGCCTTCGTTTTACTCTCGGCGACGTAACAGCACTGGCAACCCGAAGAACCAAACGCCAGGCTATCCCCGTTTCTTCAGCGCATGCTGTAAGAAATCTAGCTTCAAGTGGCGTTCTCGTCTACATTCATCTGGAGACCCTCACAGGGTGCCCTTCTCCCCATCCCCACCTTTGCCAACATGGTAGCGCCTTACCCAGACAACCTGATTATCTACCCGCCTATCGAAAAGCCTACCTTGAAGGATATTATCATCGAGAGTGGCTGTAAGGTCCTCGCGGAGCTCACAGAAGCTAATTCTACGCCCGACGTAACTTCCATTGGTTCTTTCATGCAATGCCCATGGTACTGACACCGTGTCCCAGATACCAGTTCAGGAGAAACGCTCCCCGAAAGGCTTTGACAGACGGCGGTCGATAATGTTGACCGGTTCTCCTGGGAGGGACTCTTTTCAGAACAACTTCTGGCTGAGAAAGACGAAGGCAGTCATGAAAGAGATGAATGCAGTGACACAGTGTATTCCGTCGGCGGCGAGGGGATCGTTGCGTTTTCTAGATCTTGGGTGAGTAATTCTTGACATCATCATTGGTCGTCGTTCTGAACGGCCTCGTGTTTTTAAGGTGTTGTCCCGGCGGCTTCACCGCGTACATTCTCGAGAAGAACAAGATCGCAAGAGGACTCGGAATCTCTCTTCCTACAGAAGATGGCGGACACGCTTACTGCCTGGATAATCGTCTACGCCGACAGACATTCATTTCACAAGACTTGACGAAATTCCAGCTGTCATCATCGGCTCCGGTTGCGGGTATGAACCTCAAAGCTGTTCCTCGGGATATTGAAAAGCGTCAATTCGACCTTGCCATCCTCGGCGCTAGCCCGCTTTCCAGCTGGCGTGGGAACCGGGACAGCGATCTTCTTCTTGTATCACAGCTTGTCCTGGGCTTGCAGGGCGTCAAAACGGGTGGGACCATTATTGTGCTACTACATAATCCCGAGTCATCCCAGACAGCGAGAGTGCTATACCTCCTTGATAAGATCTCGAAGAAGCTCACGGCGCACAAACCTACGTCTGTGCACAGCGATCGCAGTTCATTCTATGCCATAGCGCAGGGGGTGGGACTCGGGAAAGGAGAAGAAGTGACGAGGAACGCGTACCTTGATGGGATGAGAAGACTGTGGTCTAAGATGTCGCGGGAAGGGAGGAAGATGGTGGAGGAGGATCTGGATTTCATCGTTACCATGGATGAGGTTTCAAGGTCATGCGTTGCTTGGTTGGTGGAACTCTGTGGTAAGATATGGGAGATACAACTGAGAGCGTTGGAAGTCGGCTTGGAGAGGGATCTATCCTTTTGATATTTCTGATACCCTTGTGATATTTAAATGTTGTGTACCAAGGTAGCGGGATTAATTATTCAGGTATACGCGGCGGTAGGAACAGTTTAAGTATTACTTTGTAACACACGCAAAACGTAGCGAGTCGTATAATTTCATCTGTGTCCTCTGCGTAGAACCCTGAACCCGGGTGCCGGCAATTTTCTCGGTTTTATGGTACGACGAGGAATGTGGGCTTAGAGTCGGCTTAGAGGCAAGGACATACTTACTTATTTAATTATTTAGTTATTCTCGAGATATTTGTGATATCACGTGGCTTACGAACTTCTTCAGTGGCACGCATTGTAGATTTCAACGTTCACCTTTTGTTTCCTTCTCATCTACCAATTTTATCTGAATCTAAGCATATATCCTATATCTGCCATTCTCCATACCCATGTACTTGCGTTCGACAAATAATTCCTTCGCCGGGCCGGCAGAGGACGTCCCGGTGTTCCTGTTCTGCTTCGAACAAAGAACAGTATTCATGAAACGTCGCGAGACGTATGAAGTAAGTCTCGATTTCTATGCTTATTTCGTTATCGTATTCACCAGAGACTGAAGGATATGATAAATGCCTTGCGTATCAAATTCAATATACAAGATAACGCCAGCCCTGTTCTACGCGTCTCAACATTGCAAATTTGTAATGCAAGAGAGATCGAAGTCGCTGACGATGCCTATGAAGTCATGGCGCCATTTTTGGACGAAATCAATATCGTTCTTGTTCCTCGAAGCAATGGTGCGTTTCACGTTCACGATTCAAATTGTACGACTTGACACTAATATCCCGGTCAGATAAAGGGAAAGGACGATGTGTTGCCGAAGATGTGTCTCCAGCCCTCACCGCACAACGGATGCCCACAGAAATAAAACGCGCGCCATCCGTGCGCACTCCAAAGGCAGCTGAACTATTCGCGAACGATGACCACTTGACGGACGAGGGAAGCCAGGGCAATGAAAAATCGGATGCTCCGCAACCGCCAAGCTCCCCCTCGAGTCACGAAAGTGGTCGCTCCTGGCAGAATGTTGAGGAATCAGGCATAGAGCGACGAAACGCAAGAAACCGTGAGCCACTGCTTGCTGCCTGCAACCCAGAGATTTAACTGTGATCGTCGCAAGCATTCAAACCAGATAAAAGCATGGTGATTGTCAAGCAAGAAATGAATGAGATCGTGCCACCGAAGGCTTCTGAACCAAGTGGACTTAACACGTCACCGGCGAAGAAAGAGCGTCGTATGTGTTCTTATCTACTAGAATGTTGCGCCGCCACTGACAACACGCTGCAAGCTTCTGGCTCGAGAGCAAGGAATCCGTCCCCTAGTAAAGAGCGATGTATGTCCCCGATGTGATCCAAAAACGAACGCCATTGACGACCCATTCAGATGAAGAGCCACCTCAGGCGAGCGAGCAAGACCTTGACGAATACTTTGAAGTCACCATTATAGGTCCTCAGGATCGGCGGGCGATACTGAAGGCTCGCGGAAGATATCAGGTCAAGAAGGTTCTTCGTGGTGTTTGCAGATCGTTCGAGATTCCGTTCGAGACGTGAGTTACCCCCCCTTTCTCTTCGATAGAAATCTTGTCTCACTTTAATTTCGAAAACGCGTGCAGGGCCAGATTGATCCATATTGTCAGGTTCGTTGAAGATGGCATCGAAAGTATGGAACGGTTCGAATGTGAAAATGACGACACTATCGCCTCCTGCGGTATTAAAGAGAATGCGCAACTCGCTGTGGTTCAACAAGAGGAGGAGGAGGAGGAGTCCTATGACGAAGACGACGATGAAGAGTAGCCGACTGCTGACGAGCTCCGGGATGTGTCTTCTATCCGAAATTTGTCGAGTGGTTGCAATGCTGTATGTCCGTCTTTCTCAAGCCAATTGGAAGTGCTTTTTTTGTCAATCGTCATCTAAGGGGCGGCCAGCTGAGTCTCTCTGGAAGTTTCACGATGCAAAATGTGGGATAACCCTTATCATCGTCCTCAGGAGGTCGCACAGATTAGCGGCAGCGGCGGGTAGAGTCCTTGGGTAAGTCTTCAGGCGACCCGCTGTACCCGGCATCTTCCCTTGCCGAACGATATTGGAGTGGTGGAGCAAGGGATTCTTTGGAGTATATCCAGGAAGTGCACGAGAGTACCAACGCCGAGCTTTGGCTATGATCATCTGGTACGCATCCACATCGATCTCTAAACCTATTTCTCAATGGTTTCTTCTAAGCTAGGCCTGAAACGTCCTCGGGCCCAAGTACACACGGTCGATCGTCGACGATCACTTCACGGCGCAAAGAAGCATCAATTTGTGAAAGGAGGTTTGGTCCTCCTGAAAGTCAAAAAACCATATATTTCGTGGGCCCTGTGCTCCCATCTTTTGCAAGCCTTTTCATTCCTTCAGGTTCTATTTACATCCATCATGACCATTCCAGCCTCTCCAATCGATAGCACGTAAGTTTTTACTGCTGCCCTTCTAAGATACGGAGAAGCTCGATGTTTAATAGATTTGGGGCGCTCTTTATCGGTATGGTCATGGCTGCGGCGTAAGCGTTTTCCACTTCAGAGGCACTACTTTCTGATGGGCTCCGCTTATGATTAGGCTATGGGGTGGTAAGTGTTATCAGTCCATACAGAACATGTGAATCATTGATGATCTGGTACAGTTTCATGCGTACAGACGTGGTATTACTTTGATAATTATCGACGCGACAGCATATTCTTGAAGGGTGTGGTACGTTCAGCTCGCGGCCCTTTGTGCCCGGAATGATGTCCGTTGACGATGCCTTAGGTTTTCTTTACTTGGCTCAGTGATACTATTCATCAGGTTTTGATCACGCATGTTTGTGAGTCTAGTCGTTTCTGATTGTCTTGAGGCGCTCATTTCCGTAGTGTACTACTATACTATCAGTCACTTCGGCGACACAGACGCACTCGAAAACATCGTATGGACTCTATACGTTAGCACCTTCAGTTTTTGTTTCCATACCCAACTCACTCGTCTTAGGTTGAGGTCATCTTCAACGCCATCACGGGATTCTTAGTACAAAGTTTCTTCGCATACCGGATCTGGACATGTTTGTGTATTGTTCCTCAACGCGAAATTCGTATAGAACTGACCTACCCTCATAGTCCGGAAAAACCTCGCAGTCCTGTCTGTCATTGTATGCCCATGATAATTCTAGAGCCAACGTCAGGTTTCTCAGCTTCTGTTCGTAGGTGCTCTTGATATTGGGAGAAGTGGGGACCTCAGTTGGTAAGTCGTAGACGAACCCCTTCGACGTCGGTGCACTAACGTTTTCATGATAGCATACGTCGGCGGTGGCGCACACCTTCCTACGTTTACTGACCTCAAAAAGCTCAAACCGCTGTCGATGTCTATCAACGTACTCGCTGCAGCGGGAGACGTTCTCATATCGGTTGCCATCTGTTTCTTCCTGAACAATGCAAAATCCGGTTTTGCCTGGAGTAACAACGTTATTAACCGTCTCGTGTGTCTAATCGCTTCCATTACGTTCGCTTTAATGATACAATCATGCGTCATAGATGTTGTTCGCCATCAATACCGGCATGCTCACCTCTATATGTGCCTGCGCGTCCCTTCTTTTCGTATGTTAGGTCTTGTATGTTCTATAGCAAGCGAGCCACTCACTGCATTACGCACGTAGATTCTCGCTCTCCCCAACACATTGGTTTATTTCGCATTCTACTTCATGAGTACGCATTTGATAATTCTCAGCAGATATTGACACTGACTGACAGTTAGTTGGTCGATGTATGTCAAACGTGCCGATGCCACATGCGTCTATCAGTAACACACCTTATTTCTAGTTTACGTCAATTCGTTGTTGGCAACGCTCAATTCGAGGAAGAGCATGCGTACGCCTGCTTCTACGGAAGCAGAGTCGCACTCTCTTCAGGATCGTGCCCGCAGCACGTTCAGTGCTCGCCTCCGCGGTATTATGTCGACCCAAGACAATAATGTATATTTTTTCGTCTTTATCATACGCAATCATCTCATTCCGTTAACAGAAGCCACACACGACTCCGAGAATCGAGGTGCAAATCAATACTATCAAGGCTGACGACTATGGAAATGACGAGGTCAGTCTGCAACAGGATGAAGAGTCTGCAGTTGTGGGGATGCAGAGTAAATCTGGCGACTTTGCATTCCCATTGAATGAATCCAGCGAGAAGGTGGTATAGATTGCTTAATCCTAACTTAGCTTCAAGCTTCAAGGTTACGTAACGCATTTGAGAAACACGGCGTATACTTCACGCGTTATTATCTACGCATTGAGCACCTTTTGTTGGCTTTATGAGGCGACGCAGCGTAAAGCTGTTGACCGGTAGCGATATTCGGTAACGGCCCTCAACTCCATGGCGATATGCACGTTTCGGGTCAGCGCGAACTTGTGTGTCCAGTACTAGGTCCCACTCACAGTTATGGAGTAAAACCAAGCGTCGAGCTCTCAAGACGGGTCTTCCATTCGGGCAAGGATCCTTTTTTTTTCCAGTATATGCCTGGCCAGGCTATGTCAACGCATATCGGACACACCCGCAAGAAACCATCCATGCGAATACCATACATATCAGCCATCATTTCGCCGTTTCCATTGCCTCCATTGTTTTCAAAGACTGTCGAATTCAGCGATGACATCGTTCGCCGCATCAGGTTCAACCACAATGCCTGAAGAAGAAACCGACATGCACAGTGCAGCCTCTCTGTGTTACAGTCAATGACCGATCTACGCGCAGAGGAGATATGTAGGATAGTACGTACCTGTGCTACAGCCTACTGAACAACGGGGCTGCGGTCTCTCTTGCAAGTACTACTTGTTCTAGACGACATCCTAATCTTTATGCAACCGTCACGAACGCCTCGTAGACGGCGGGGGATGACATGTGATGGCCACCTTGAATTCTGTAGGGCGTGTTAGTCTAACAAAACTAGATCTACTTTGTACAGGACGTGAAGCCGAGGTCAGCATTTGCCGCGAATGAGTTCTCTTTCCGTTGTCCCATCGCACTAATCAATTTTTGGCTTGCAGCACGTCAAGTTCAGTCCTCTGCACTCGTCGTTCACACAGAGTCATAAAGTTATAACTCCCCCATAAATCCTCATCGTGAGTGCCGTTCCGCGTTTTCGGCGGGATCTTTCATACTAATTCGTTTGCTTAGAGACCGGCAAAGGATGGATCGATTGAGGCGTTGATGATCCATCCCCTACAATCTGGCAACAATCAAAGGCCCTTCCAGCTATTTTTCGTGTAACGAAAGAAAATCTCCAGGTCGGTACATCTATTATCCAGGCCACGAAACAAGGAAGTCTTCCGCTGGTTCAATCGATCCCAAGGATGTAGTCGATTGGAGCTGCACCTCGCTCTTCGCACTTGTTGCCATCGTTCACAACCAATCCATGTCCTTGGAGGACGTCTCTTCCTCTATATTCGACCTCCAAGTTAGCACCCGTGCACTCGCTACACTGGACATCCAAAAGCGACAGCTTGCGTTCTTGGAAGACACCATCCCCTGAATTCCGTCTCTTCTCCTCACCATATCATTTAGTTCTGCCTCTTCTGCCAGCGCCTGGCCCTCTATAGCTGTGAGAAGGTCATACCAATCGGCATTCGCCGATCTCCCTTTCTTCAACCCGCTATGTTACATGTCTTTTTTGTCGTTCTTCGCCGGCCATCAAGTTTTATTTGTTCGTATATCCGATAAACCCTCTGCTGTTTCCTCAATTCTGCGGAAACAAACTGGGGAATTCACGTAGCTTGTGATTGGAAACTGTACAGTCTAAGAGTCGGTCTCTGATCGTCGATCCCAGTACAAATATAAAAGCCGGCTTTCATCTGCGTCCGTCCCTTGCCAAGATCGCCACCGACGCTCAAACGGCTAACGAACATATTTCGGTTGGTACCGACGGAGTAATCCACCGTACCTTGACTTTTTTCGAAGAGCCCCTTGATACGTCAGCTGAGAAAGGATATGGTCGGCCTCAGCTCGAGTTCAATGAAGCCGTCGGCCCAGAAAACCGTTACCTTGGCTGCAGAAAACTCGGCTGGGGGACGTCGTCGAGCTCATGGCTCGCTCGTGATACAATGTATGTGCTGCCCGACACTGGCTTCCTCTGACGAAACCAACAATGCTATCTAGGGATGACTCGACTCCTATGTTGACCTCAAGATCCTTAGCGGCTATTATACTGACCTAGTCGAACGAGGTCGCGTATGGGAACTTGGAGCTCGAGAGAGGGTGTCGTCACCTCCATCGATTCCATACTGTCTTCAGCTCAAGTCGCACTTTACATTTCCCGGCAAAGGCAGCGCAGGTCAACACCTCTGCTTCGTCACCAACGCTCTCGGTGGAGATATACAGTCGCTGTTTGCGAAGGACGGCATGCTCTCTTTCCCCCTTGCTAAACGCATCATCTTACACTTACTTGGAGGAATCGCCCATGCACACAGTTGCGGTGTGGTGCACACCTATCTGAAGCATGACAGCATTTTCTTCGACACCACTGTCTCCACTGAAGATATTGACAAGCTTTTCGCGTCCGACCCGTCTCTTCGACATCCCCTTGAAAACTCTCACGATGGGCTGGTGAATGCCGCGGTCTCGCATCTACTTCCAATCCCGACTCTGCGAGAGGCCATGCAGCGGGATTTTGTGTTGGACGACTTTGGCAGCGGTAACTTCAAGCATGTCGCGTGTGCTGCTTCATTGCTCACGTATACTTTTAGCGCAGTTCATCTATACCTGCAGCCACAAGGAAATCTCCCCTTTATCGCTTCGTCCTCCCGACATTATTATCGGCGGATCGTGGGACGAAAAGGTGGACATATGGACGTTTGGGTGCTTGGTACGTGTTATTCTCTACCACCCGTTATCGCTTTGCGACAAATTCATATCCAAAGATCTTTAAACTCAACACCGGTGGTGCTCTCTTCAAGTACGTACCGTGGCCTAAATTTGGCTAGACGAGCCAAGCTTTATGCTCTATCAAATAATATGCTATACCGTCGAAGGCTTTGGGTCACAATAGCTCTCGGTGAGCACATTGGCTGGCAAATTCTTCGATTCAACCTGTATATGTGCATTCCTGAATCCCAATGTCGTTGCTTATCTTCCATCTCCGGCAGGTAATCTCAAAGCCCACCCACTTGATTATCCTTTCGACATATCTATCAAGAGGCTCAAAGTTATAGAGGAGGCGGATGTTCTCCCCATAGCGGCTCTGATGCGCCTGTGTTTGCGTCTAGATCCTGCACAACGTGCCAGTGCCGCCGAGTTGCTTTCCGATCCGTGGTTCCATGGGGTTGAGTAACGAAGACCCAACCGCTAAGAATCCAGCCAACGAACGCCGTGTATGATGTACGTATGCAATAAAACGAATCATTGATGGGTCCATATCTCCACCGAAGCTTTGGGTTCAATCAAATTCTCGCATGAAAGACGGTCAAGTAGGATTTGTTTCTGATTTGTCTATTGCTTTGGGTTCTTGAATGATCAGGGCGTTGATTCTTGGATGTTGAAAGTTGAACATTGAACATTACCAGACTAAATTACTTGTTATAGATCAACGATCCAATACTCCGAAGATTCAGATCTCCTCCGCAATCCCACCCCGCGGGGGAGGTGCCACCCGGTGCCCGGTTCTATCCGAATCGGCAGCGGAAGCGGGACATTGTTTGTCCCTGGCTACTTATATTAAGGCGGTTATCATTTTCATCCTTTGTTTTAGCTCCACTGCTTACCCTTACGACCGCCTACGACACCACATTGACTCTCCGGTGAGAGAGTGCCGGTGACAAATTTTAGCGAAAGTACGATACTTGGACACGAGGATCCGGCATTGACACTGGACAACCTGCACGTAACGTCAGTGAAGGAGGAATTTATTCACCGTGTCTCGTCCGTCCTATTCGCGCTTTTACAACGAGTACTTAATTAGCTGTAGATTGGCTAGACGCCCCCTGGAATCATTCAAGAACCTTTCCAAGGCTGCCAATGTCTCTCTATTAGAACGTTGACGCCGTGGACGACAAGCAGTGCGCCTATTGTTCTCATCAACTTGTCCGTGTGCTGACTTCTATCTTTCCAGTATCATTTCCACATTTGACTACATCCTTGCGTTGCCTATCATCTCACACGCTACCACCAACACAGCGTAGGCCTCAACACGTTTGTTTGAACGAGACCGCAGTGGACATTTGCTGTAACTACACACTGTCGCCACAATGATTCCTTCCCCCGCGTCTTCAGCGACGCTCGTCAGCCCTGAGCCGTACCACCACCAAAAGCTCAACTTCGATGTCGTCATCAAGCCCAAGGGCCACCTGGAGCCGCATGTGAGCAACCTACCACGGCGAACGTTGGTGAAGAGGAAGGCTGTCGTGGAGGAGAGCGAGAGCAGCAACAATGGAAGCTCTAAAACACGACCTACTCCTTCCCCTAGGGCTGTAACAGAGCCCCAATATCCAGCGGTGTGCGTACAAGCATTGGGGGAGGGAACGGACGTACATGTATCTTGGAGGAACGTAGAGGACTGGAACGGGTCTGTGATACGCGTCGAGGACGTGGAGGAGAACGATCGAGGCGTACCGACTTTGTCACGCTCAGATTTCCTCAAGTTGATGACGGCCTCGTCAGGGAAGATCTTGATTGTAGGGTCTGGGGGAAGAGTGAACGCGTTTGCTGTAGCTCTTGGGATTCTTTGCTGGGGAAGCCGGAGAGATCTTATAAAAACATACATGGAGCTGCATGATACGGGCGGATTAGCAGACTGTTGGAAGGGTTTGTTGAGTCGCGAAGGGTTAGAGTGGATGATCGGACAACAGCAGTAGACAGACTGTATTCATAGACCTAATATGTATTGTTAGAGAATTTACTGTTCACATATAATTGTTACTACTTCCCTGGGCTGGTACAAATTATGAGTCTCTATGTATGATCCTGACGGCCGAAAAAAGGCAGCAAAAAATTGTGCAGTGGAGAATTGACCCGGTTATATTCTTTGTTTCTCAAAAAAAAAAAAAAAGCGGGGCATTCGTTGACGTTCAGCAAGGATTCCAAAAGCCTGAAGTTGGCCTAAAATTAGCGAACTGTGGGCTCATGCTCATTTAAGTCCGCTGACTCGTATACCGTTTGCCCCGCAATATCGTACATATTACATGTTACATGTGAGAATACATCTTTTCCCCTCCCTGCAGAAATAGCAACAGTAAGCACGAAGAGAGATATAGTAGCCAATGTCGCACAAGATGGTAATCGTTGCCTGTTATATTGAGCGGCAGCGTCACTGATAGAAGACGCCGCTCATTAGATGTATTGTAACAGGTTTGTCATGACCTGCAATGACATATTTGTTCATGTTCACCACGCCATTTTCTGCCGCTTCAAGTTTAGGTAGTGAAAGGCACCACATGCAGATTGCAATGGAGGTATACAATACTATACATATATAATATTACAGATGTCCGTTGCCACCCCACGTTCGGAAAAAAGAAGCCTAGTAGTTGTAGTGGGCGTTCCAGCAAGAAGTATCGTAGTACTTGCGGTCCTTGTCGTCTTTCTTTCCATCCTTACGACCCTTTCCGTCTTTACGGTCCTTGTCATCATTACAGTCATCCCCCCAAGTCTCGATGTCGATGATCTCTACAAATAGCTCGCAGACAAATTTGTCATCGGATTTATCTTTCGAGTAGACTACGAAGATATGAGATAAAGGTCGAAGTGAGCAGGAGAAAGCATGAGACGTACCCTGGCAGGAGTTGCATTTGTCATCCTTCTCGCAGAAGGACTTGCATTCTGAAGACAAAATGTCGGTGACATGGATAAAAAGGAAGAGATGCCCTTACCAATCTCGAAGGTGATCTTGTCGACTTCCTTGTGCTCATAGGGAGTGTACTTTCCCTTGTTCCACCCCTTGAAGTCCTTCTTGTGCTCAAAGACCGGCTCCCAGGTGCAATCCTTGCGCCCGTGGTCCTTGTTGCCGTAGTTGTAGTCCTTGCTACCACCGTCATTGTGGCGATCTTTGCCCTTGTAATCGACGCCGCCGTACGAGTCGTCCCTGGCCTGAACGGAGCCAGAGAGGACGGGGGCCGCGAGAGCAGCGAGAGGAATAAGAGTGGCGATTGAGAAATGCATAGTAAATGAATGAGCTCGAGTAGTTAGACGAATATGATGACTTGTCTGGAGAATTTGGCTAATTTCGTGGTCCTTTATATCTTTTTCTCAAGACCAACTTCGTGAACTCGAAAAGCATCATTTTGAAACAGCACAGAACACCAAGAGGGAGGTTGTAGCCAAGAGTAATCTACTCCGAGACCAGTCCAGCTGCATTCCCCAAATATGGTTGGGGCGGGAACGTCGGTCTGAGAGGAATTTGGTGACCGAGAGCACTGCTTGAGTGACGGGTCTCATCAGAAGCAAGAGAGTTGATACCCAAGAAGAAAAACATTCCAGAGATGCCAAGGATGTCGAGTGGACTCATCTTCGAAAGGGGAGCACTTACATTGATTTTGAAGGCGATTAAAAGGTTTAGGCCGCAAGTGAACTCTAAATCCAAACTTGAATTGAAACTCCGTATGATTCGGCAGACTATGCCGGAATTTTGGTTGTGCTCGGCCGTAGGTCGTTCTCTCCTTACTTGAACCACCATTTATTTCGCTCGTCTACTTAACCTCCACTACGACTGCCATTGAGGCAAACCACCCTGATTTCGTTGGGAAAGACCTACACCTCCCGTAGCTTGCAGTTCCATGAACCATGGACTCCGCGCAATTGTTTCAAAAATCAATCTACGCGACATGCACTTCAATCTCGAAGTTCGAACATGAATCCACTCAATGTCCTTGGCGAACCTGAACTGTTTTGCCTTTTGACTATCAACACTCTCGCCTCAACAATTCATCTTTCACTCGTTGTCCTTGGTAAACTCAAGTGTCTCTTGCTATGAGCATTGACTCTTTCCCCTCTTCTTGGTTGCTTACCAAATTTCGTTCTGAGACTGACGGTGCTGTCTGTCCCGTACCTGGAGACGGTGACTTGAGGCCCTCGATGGAAATTGCTCTTGGCTATATATCTTTATTTCAATATGAGACTCTTCAAGACCACCAGTTAAACTGGGCTTCCGCTGTAGAGGGATTTCTGGTGGCTGAAAAGATACAAAAAGGCTACGAAATTAGCCAAATTCTCCAGACAAGTCATCATATTCGTCTAACTACTCGAGCTCATTCATTTACTATGCATTTCTCAATCGCCACTCTTATTCCTCTCGCTGCTCTCGCGGCCCCCGTCCTCTCTGGCTCCGTTCAGGCCAGGGACGACTCGTACGGCGGCGTCGATTACAAGGGCAAAGATCGCCACAATGACGGTGGTAGCAAGGACTACAACTACGGCAACAAGGACCACGGGCGCAAGGATTGCACCTGGGAGCCGGTCTTTGAGCACAAGAAGGACTTCAAGGGGTGGAACAAGGGAAAGTACACTCCCTATGAGCACAAGGAAGTCGACAAGATCACCTTCGAGATTGGTAAGGGCATCTCTTCCTTTTTATCCATGTCACCGACATTTTGTCTTCAGAATGCAAGTCCTTCTGCGAGAAGGATGACAAATGCAACTCCTGCCAGGGTACGTCTCATGCTTTCTCCTGCTCACTTCGACCTTTATCTCATATCTTCGTAGTCTACTCGAAAGATAAATCCGATGACAAATTTGTCTGCGAGCTATTTGTAGAGATCATCGACATCGAGACTTGGGGGGATGACTGTAATGATGACAAGGACCGTAAAGACGGAAAGGGTCGTAAGGATGGAAAGAAAGACGACAAGGACCGCAAGTACTACGATACTTCTTGCTGGAACGCCCACTACAACTACTAGTCCCACAACACCCATTTGTGCGATATCATAACTCGGCGAAGCGTATTCGTGGGACTTTGTATTTGCACCGTTGTATATTAGGTACACAATATCTGTCGTTCCTTCGTTGGTTCAGCAAACCTTCTTGGGTTTTATTCAATCTCGAACCAGTCACAAACACTCCTTCTAGCCGCACCGTCCCGACGGAACCCGGAGATCTCAAGTTTCTTGTCCGCTTTCAGTTTTGACAATGTTAACTTGTTCTCTTGAAAATGTATAGTCGGAATCGTATTTATGGATCACAGGCAGAGAGATATCGGTCACAGTGGTTGTTGATCACCACACACAGTGGCCACACACTGAGAAAATCGGCAAACTAAAGTATTGAGAGAAATAAATTATAACCAACGTCGAGTAAAAGAATCAATTACCACCTCGCGTAAGGATCCATGAGGATTCAATCTGGCGCACGACCAAGGCCGCTTTGTCTATTAGAACATAGGCCATATCCGGACGATAAAATAGCTTTCATCTGATTGGGATGCGTGAATGTCAGGTATCTCAGATGAGGAACCACTAGATACTCTAGGTGTTTGGAGGGGTTGTCGAAAGACGAGGGCTTGTGTGACCACGAGCCTGGGTTAACGTTGGGAAAGACAAGGGAGACCAACAGTTGAACGAGTCGGGCGGTGACAAGACCGTATCCGACTTGAAGGAAACCCAAACACGGTGCGGGCCCAAGCCTTGAGCGTCCGGGAACCAGACAGTGGGAAAGGCAAATATGGTCCACCAAACACTGAAGGGAGTAGGAGGGTGGGTGAGAAAAAGAGAGTGCGGCCTTGAGCAGCCTACCAGCAAGCCTGAGTAGGAAGAGCAAAGAGATTGGTACCGGGATCTGCATCCCCAGGAAACGGTCTATTTGGCTACGAGGTGTGTGTCTACAGCCTGACCATCTTATCCCGGAACATCACAACCAAAGGAACGTAACGCCAATTCTTCGCTACATGATTTCAACTGAGCCACCCAAAATGTAGGCTAGTATACACGTTGCCGATCCTCGTGTCTAGCTGAATATAACGAATGGTAAAGTGACATGCCGCTAGGTTCGAGGATAAGGAGGAATATCACCCAGTACGCAATAGAGGATCAACAAAGCAAGTAGAAAGCTGCATATAGCATCAGTAGGAGGCGAGATATATGATATTTGACTTCAAACAGTCCGGTTTCCGTCACTGCTGTCCTCAGCGCAGATCCTCGATCTCCAACCAGTGTCTGAAGTACATCTGCCGGCACTTGTTAAAAAACAACTCTTGCTAGATACGCTCGGGTTTAGGTGCGTTCTGGGAATCTGACAGCAGTGCCTCCTTCGAATAGATCAACAGGGAACGCATACTAAAGTCAACCTCCAAATGTACCGGGCATGAGTCCTGCCGCTTTTGCAGAAGTAAGGCTTCATGTTCTTCGGCTGGGAGCGATTGAGGGAATCGTTGGTTGAAGGTACATGGGAGAGCGGCGCGGACTCCTGCAGGAAGTATGAATATATTAGAACTGATGGCGAAGAAAAGAATTGTGCTGGAATTTGCCCCGACTTTTACCTTTCTTTTAAGTCCCAATCTAGAGAATCAAACTCTACCACCGAGTAATGACTTTGTCCGTTAGGCCATGTCTGGATAACTCTGGTCTTCCTTTTGCACAAGAGAAGAAACATGCTTCGGTTCCGACCAGCCGCTGATATGTGGTCCATTAGCATACGTGCTGGTTATTCTTGGGCGCGTATAGTGCTTATGCAGCAGGGGCTACGCTCGATGGTGTTGGCGTGTTGACGCTGTGATGGAAGGAGGTGTTCCGTGTTGTCTTGGTTGTATCGGACAAACGTGACCGCGTTGCAACAGCTTTCCTAACCGGCAGGCATTGTCATTTCTCTTGATCCATCATGGTTATCCAGCCGACCGCGCACAAAAAGGAGAGTCACGATACCCAGCGCTACATTCCGTCCCAGCCGTGGCACTAAACAGGAAAGAGGTGCTCGGATCAGGGTCGCCCACCAGGGTTTTTAAATCTCCATCCGTGTCAGCGGGCGCCGTAGACCGGTCATGTCTGACCAGCACCGAATCAACGAAGGATCCACACTCTTCTGGAGGCATCTCTGATGTACAGGACTGCCTAGAAGGGTCGTCGCAGAACAATGGCTCAAAATTGCATCAAATCAACGAACAGAAGCCAAAGGAAATGGAGACTGGCAAGAATACGTCAATTCAGATAGTATTGGAGTCGAACGATCGCCGAGTCCGGGAAAACGGGAAGAAGCCAGAGTCGAGGGTGATAGTGGTGGGAAGAAGTTCAGGCCAGATCCTGGTTCAAAGACAGGTATTACAGCTCTGGCTTCAGTTCGCTGTGATTACAATGATCCCTCATGAAGGCTGTCTATAGACAATAACATGTTCAACTACGAGGAGAAGTACGCGAAGATAAAATTGACGAAGAAACAGAGCCGAATGCGAGATTATGGACGACATACGTGGAGGAGAGTACGAAGCACGATGTTAGGATGTAGGATGGTCACGGAATCGAGGGAAAGTGTTGACGTGCACCTTGTTTTTGTGAGCACCAAACCTTTTATACCATTGTCCATCGTTGACAACATTAGAGGTTAGTCTTTTCTCGGCAGTGGTGTCAGCCTTCGTATCATGAACATATCAGAGCTTACAGACAGACTATGCTCAGGTGTCAGTATCCCCGCTGTTCGAAATGGCCCTCATTCAGTGTGCCATCGTGAACGGCCCCTCTCTCGGCAACGTCCCAGTTCACTCAATCCATATACCAAGTTCACTCTCGCGACTACGGACGTCTGGGTGAACGGTCTATGGTTCACTAGCTTCTCGCTTAGTCTGGCCACTGCCCTCGTCACCGTGCTCGTGAAACAGTGGCTCCATCATTACCTCGCTCTCCAGACAGGAACACCTCGAGAGCAAAGCCATGTCCAACAATTTCGTTATGGGGGATTTCGGAAGTGGCACGTCCTCGTCATTATTGGACTTCTCCCCGTTCTCATGCACCTTGCGCTTGGGATCGTTTTCGTCGGATTGACAGTATTCCTTGTACCCCTTCGACCTGGCCTTTCCTGGGTTATCGGTGTAGGCACTGTGGCGGCACACACGACGTATCTGATGACCGTCTCCGTACCTATTCTGTACCCACAATGCCCCTACCACACACCGCTGTCGGATCTCGTATACTTTCCCTACCGCTATTTCCCTAAACATGTCTGTGCACTCTTCGTGAAAGAAGTACAATGGCCTAGCTTGTCTCATGACGAGCCCGGCGCAAAGATCAGCTCTTGGGATGAGCTGGAAAGAGGAATGGTGCAAGAAACTTTATCAGCGGAAGCGTTACGTTGGCTGTTCTCATCGCCGTCCAATTCTACAGTACATGGGATTGTGATCTAGTCCATTGGCGGCTTACCACTGCCAGCAAGGGCTGCAGTGAAGAATGTCTTTGGAGAAGCTACGCATATTCGTCGAGCTCACCACACCCTGCTTCGCGATTGCATGCAGTTCCTAGAGGACGACGCCTTCAAGCCATCGCCGCCAATGGAATCCAAAGTCGAGCGTCTACTTCTCTTCGAGTTGTTCATCCCATGCATGTATTCTGACTATATTAACGAAATCCCATTACGAGATTACGTTGATGCTGCCGACGACGAGGGACTCACCTGGTGCTATGATTTTGGCCGCGCTGCCAGGATCTAACGCTCCATGCTCTGGCTTGGCTCTGACTCGGAGTCGACAACCACTGAAAATCATTCAAGCGTGGCACGGCCACTCTGATGATTCCGAGTCGACTCACCGGACTCGTCGGAACTCGCCTCACTTTGCAGTGAGGTCTAGCAATCCTAGTACTGATGGTTATGATAATTGTCCCTATCTATTCGACTTTACAGATAGCCATCCAATTACAGTGCTGTGGGATAGTCTCTGGTAGAATGCGATAGCAACCCGTGCCTACGGTTGGCTACGATAACCGGTCGGAATCTATTACGGGAAAAACTGTTTTCCTGATGAGTCACGGTCCATCGATGAGCATTAGCCCACACACCTTGATGTTCTCGTTGCTTCCCCATGGCAGCCGTAAGAAGCCGGTTTTTATTCACCTATTGGACGAAAAGGAAATAGATGCCGAACGCAGCAATTGCAGTGTGGTCAGTGAAAATCATTCCCAGACTTTATTTTGGGGACAGCTCTAATATTAATGGTAAATTGATATCGGCGCGCCGGTACAATCTTTTCCGCTATACCTTGGAGAATCGAGAATGCCGGTTGTCCTTAAACTGCCTTTCTCCTCTTCTTCTGTGATGTAATAGTATGGGTAAACCTTTTGGTACCTGTTTGCAATCTCAACTTGTCTCCCACGATGGTTGTCAATGATATATATACTGTCTGAGAGCTCTTTCACTTCAGAACTTGTTAAAACAACCCCGGACATAGCATGCCGCCCGTCCCCGCAGGTTATCCTATAGAAAGGGTGTAAGTCATAATCTCCAAACTGAGGGTTGTGTCCTGAATTATCTCATCTCAGGTCTGGACCGATGGTTTGTCAAATCGTGCGTTTTGTCTACGCAGTCACTAACATGGAAATTCAGATTGTCGGCTATCTCTTGCACTGGGGACTCTTCGGAACACTGTCTATACAGCTTTGTGCGTTGCCCATTCTCTAATGATGTTGTTTCTAATACATATGTGCTACTAGATCTGTATTATCTAGCATTTCCGAAGGACAGACAATTTGTAAAGAGTGTCGTCTATGGCATCTATATTGTTGAATTGGTTCAGACAATACTTGTTGCCCACGATGCTTTCGCAGTGTTCGGATACGGCTTCGGTGATTTGGAAGCAATCACAGACATGCATTTTAATTGGCTCATTCTTCCCGTTATGATCGCTATCGGTGTGTGAAGTATTTCCTGCTCGTTTCATGCGACTCATCATGAGTACAGCCGCTTTTGTCGGGCAAGTCTTCTATGCTTACCGAATATACATATTGTCAGGGTCACGAATCGTACCGGCATTAGTCTTTTGTGTTCGTTGCCGTGCTCTTTATCCATGACACTCTAGCTCATCCATCGGCAGCTATCTTTTACCAGCGCTGTAGCATCTATAATCACAGGGGTCGACTATTTCCAAGCAGGTGATCTCCTTAGACTCAATGAGCGGATGACATCCATTTCCGGTGGGGTAATTGGCGAATTAGATATCCCGAGTTCATCTTGCTGATTCACTCTTAGATATTGTGCGGTGGCTCCGCCTTGTGTGATATTGTCATCGCTCTCTACATGACATACTATGTGAACTCTTTCTGTCTTTTAGTCATCTTTCATTGACGTTCATGCATTGTAGCTTACGCGCAGCAAAACTGGTTTCCGTCGCACCCAAATTCTGGTCACAAAGATTACTCGTCTCACTATTGAGACGGGATCTATGACAGGTATTGATCCACTCCTACATCTGCCGTTGTTACAAGCTGAATATTGCCTAATTCCAGCTATTGCTAATCTTGTCGCTATTATCCTGTTTCTTGCGTTCCCTCGTCAGACCTTCTATATGGCTCCATCCTTGGTCATATCCAAGCTCTATGCCAATTCTATTTACATGGTGCTGAATTCGCGAATCCAGATTATGGGTGGACGTGATACCTATAGGTCTTCTACTGATCTGGAGATCACGACCACTATGATAAGGGATATCACTTCTCATCCTGCGGAGGGTGCACAGCGGACGCCAGTAGTCGCGATAGCTGAAGAGGCATTTAGCAGCGACGATGAAACGGGTCAAATAAACGTCAGTCATGTTTCGGATCCGTGCGCTTTACTGGAGCTGAATTTCTCCCAAGGATAAACCACAGGAAGGTGGCGCTATGCAAAAATGCTAGAGTGGAATTTTTGAACTCACTCTCGCCCTGCTACTAGTTATATTCTAAATTCTTATACACGTCAATACTAATTCATATCTTACGTCTGTATGCGCTAATGTATTCCGCTCCCTTTGCATCTAGTATGTCACCAGTACGCACTGGCCGTGGTTGCGTATATGTTGGAAAGTTGATTTTCACGCTTATGGTTCCGGGTTCAAACAGGAGCTGAGTAAGGGGGGCTCGTATCCGGCGAATTTTACGTTTTAGTCAATATGTTCATGTGGTCGGTATGTTTGAATTACTTAAATTTCGTGTGTTTTCGTTATTTGTATGCGCCACACAGGTGCATCTGATTGATGAAGGGCAAGTAAGAGAAGAAAAAGAGAACTGCAGTCGAGGAGCATTACAGGTGTCCTGGAAGGTTTGAAATGATAGAAGTAGGATATGTCCTGGGTGAGAGGGCGGGGACAATCCTTAGACTAGATTGAAAATGGACTGAAATGTCTGTCGAGAAGAGTAAAGAAGCCCATCGGGCCTGGTTGGACTTGCGACAAGTCCATCGTAAAGGAAACTCGTACCACAAACCATCAGGTACTAGGTCGAAAAGTAGACAATGTAGCGCGACGATGCAGACGAATGAGCAAGGTCATTCGGGGACAAACTAGGCCCGGGATCTTGAAGAGAACAATGTGTGTGTTATTTTTCCAACTCGTAGCAATACCTGGCATCAAGTAAAAAGAATATTTCAATATTCCGTCGATGCAGGTCTAGGGAATTGAATCCCACTGCAAACAGGAGCATCATCTACAGGGTTATATCTGATTACATTTAGGGCATGACAGCTGCACTGAGCATAGTGAATACATTGAAAGGTAGCGTGTGTCAGATTTCCTCGCATTGTATATTGAGGTAGATCAGGCTTAAGGGTGGATTATTATTGTATGTGAAGGTTGTAATCATGGATGCTGATGTATTGATATTGGTAGTGGATACTCTGACTCACGATAATGAGTTCCGGGCATTGTTTTCGTATGCGGCCAACTTGAAGTACATCAGGGTAAGAGCACTGTACAATGTAGAGAGAAAGTCCTGAGGGGATATTCACGATGAGCACCATGAGTCCAATTTCTAGGGCATCTCCCCCCGCAATAGTTCTAATTTGAAGCGAGATATGATAGTATGCCAGACGATAATAGATGTTGGCTATCTCCACCAAATCAGGTGTCGGATACGGTTGAGTTTTGGATCGAGCTTTGAAGGACTCGGACGGATCAAGAGAAATGCATCGCCAGCAGAGAGTAAAATAAGGTATCTGGACTTTGTCGTCATGTCGAGATCTAGGGAATCGAACCCCACCTTACAAAAGCAGCGACATCTTCTGTTACGCTCAGGCTGTATCTGGACGCTTTGGGACGCTTTTTGTACACAGAACTTGCACGTCTCAATTTATGAGTGCTTTATACACTCTCCTAAGCCCTGTGAGTACCATACTTTCTGATCTGAAACTTACTTGGTCGAACAAGATAGAACTGACATATGTGACAGTGGATCCTACGACGGGCCGTGTGATGGCAACCAATAAAAAGTTAGTCGTTTCTCGCCCTCTCATTACGCATTATGATCAACGAAACAATTGGTTGAAGGAAAGATCGGAGCAGCCTGACTCTTTCGGAAAGACAAATAAATTATAACCAACGTCAAGTCAAAGAATCAAGTACTACTTCTCGTAAATGAGGAATCAAACCGCACGACCAAGGGGGCTTTGCCCGTTAGGCCATATCTGAACGACACAACCGAGCGACCGTAACATCAGTTCTGACATATGATTCCAACTGAGTCATCCGAAATGTAGGCGATGCATGTCGATGATCCTCGTGTCTGGCGGAATACAACGAAGGGTAGAATGATATGCCGCTGGGTTGGAGGATATGGAGGATTATCATCCAGTCCACGATAGAGGATCAATAAAGCAAGATTAAATTGAAAGCTGTATGTGGGGTCACTGGCAGTACACGACGAGATAGATAGTAGTAGACTGACATACATGCTGATTATCCGTACGCGCGTATAGCGCTTATATATGTCAGTTTATGCAGTAGGGGATACGCTAGATGGTATTGGCGTGAAGTTGACGTTGTGACAGAAAGAGGTCTTCCGTGTTGGTTAATATTGAACAAACGTGACCGCATCGCAACAAACACAGCCTTCCGAACCGGCAGGCATTGTTCCCTCTCTTTATCCATCATGTTATCCAGCCGGCCGCTACATACAAACAGAAGAGTCACGACACCCATCGCTTACGTTCAGTCACAGCCGCAGCGCTAAACTCGAAGGTTTTTCAATCTCTATCTGTGGCATTTGTGTCAGTGGGCAGCCGTCGACCTGTCATGTCTGACCAGCATCGAGTCGACGAAGTATCCAGCAGACACTCTTCTGAAGATATTCCCAATGTACAGGACCGCCTAGAAGGGTCGTCGCCGACCAACAGCTTGAAATTGCCTCATGTCGACGAAGAAAAGCCAAAGGAAATGGAGATTGGCAACGGAAGCGTCAATTCAGACGGTGTTGGGGTCGAAGGATTGTTGAGCCCGGGAATACAGGAAGAAGCCAGCGCCGAGGGTGATAGAGGTGCAGAGAAGTCCAGGCCAGATCCTGGTTTAAAGACAGGTATTACTTACTGCTCTTACTTTGGTACCCTGCGATTACAATCGTGCTTAATGATGGCTATCTATAGGCAATGTCCCGTACAACTACGAGGAGAAGTACCCCGAAGATAAAATCTACGCAGAAACAGCTCCGAATGCGCGAGTATGGAGGACATACGTGGACGAGAGTAAGAATCACGATGCCAGGATGGCCGGTGAATCGAGGGACAGTGTCGACGTGCTCCTTGTTTTTGTGAGCATTGAGCTTTTTCCATTATTTTTCATCGCTGACGACGCTTCAGGCTGGTCTTTTCTCAGCGAACAACCTTCGTAGGACAGACATCACAGAGCTTACAGGCAGACTATGCTCAGGTATCGGCATCCTTGCTCTTCGAAATGGTCCTCATTCAGCGCGCGGTCGCGAACGGTTCATCTGTCGACAATGTTCCCGTGTCCTCACTCAATCCATCTTCCAAGTTTACTCCCGCGACTACGGACGTCTGAGTGAACGGGCTATGGTTCACGAGCCTCTCGCTTAGTCTGGCCACCGCCCTCGTCGCCGTACTCGTGAAGCAGTGGCTCCATCATTACCTCGCCCTCCCATCGGGAACGCCTCGAGAGCAAAGCCATGTTCGACAATATCGTTACGGGGGATTCCAGAAGTGGCACGTCCTCGTCATCATTGGACTTCTCCCCGTTCTCATGCACCTTGCGCTTGGGATCTTTTTCATCGGATTGACCGTATTCCTTGTACCACTTCGACCCGGCTTTTCCTGGGTTATCGGTGTAGGCACTGTGGTGGCATACGTGACGTATCTGATAACCGTCTTCCTACCTATTCTATACCCGCAATACCCCTACCGTACACCGCTGTCGGATCTCGTATACTTTCCTTGCCGCTATATTAAGGAGGACTTATTCTCTAAATATGTCCGTCCACTCTTCATGAAAGAAGTACAACGGCCTAATTCTACCTCCCACCATCGTAAAGCGAAGATCAGCTCGTTGGATGATCTGGAACGAGACATGGTGCAAAGCGAGTCAAATACTCTATCAGTGGAGGCGTTACATTGGCTGTTCGAATCGTCGTCCAATCCTATAGTACATGGGATCGTGATCCAGTCCGTCGGCAGCTTACCGCTGTCAGCAATGGCTGCAGTGAAGAAAGTCTTTGGAGAAGCCGAGCATATTCGTCGAGCTCATGACATTCTTCTTTGCGGTTGCACGCAGTCTCTAGAGGGCGACTCCTGGAAGCTATGGCCAGGAATGGAATCCAAATTCGAGCGTCTACTTCGCTTCGAGTTGTTCATCCTACATCTGTCTAATGACATATACAACGAACTCAAATTCCGTTCTTACGTCGAAGCTGCCGCCAACGACTGGGGGCTCACTGTCGCTATCAAATCGATCGATACGCTTCAGAGGAGTAAATACAAGCCCCCTGATACACCGACTTCCACCGCATTTTTCAGGCAGGTAACACAATCACACTGTCCAGTAATGTTACCCCAGTCGTCTGGCTTGGGCTCATGCGGACGGCTAAAGATGACGGCGCTTTCGCCCCGATCGACATCGACTCACTGGATGATTTTCCTATGAATTTGTGCACTTACATCATCGATTGGATGTCGCTGGTCCCATCGGGTACATCGGAGCATGTTTCCTTCCATGAAGCAGTTCGAGTCTATTTCCCCGAAGAATTCACTCATAACATGTTGAACATGATTTGATAAATTGGCCGATAAAACATCGTTTCCGCCTACCTTTACGTTCGCATTGGCTTTCGTTCGATATTTAATTCATCGGCTCTCCATGTCTTCTTTTCTTGATGCCAACACTCAAAATACCGTCGCAATGGCACCGGACAATGTCGCCGAGGAATCAAAGGATCTCCCTGAAGATCAGGTCGTCGCACTTTCCGATCTCGTTGAAGACATCGTCATTCGTAGCCCTGTTTTCAAGCTTGAGCCCGAATGGACGGATCCTCAAGTGGCTCTGGTGCATGTGTATTCAGTGATGGTTGGTGCTTCATCGTCACGTCGCCCTGGATGCTCCCAAGGCACAATTTTTGGCCCGCTCTACGTCCACTGGTTGAAGTCCTGATCCATCAGTACGACGCACCGTACGATTATTACCGTGTACCCTTCGACACTATGTGCGGTATTTTAGAATTTGGTCTCAGGCATGGTGTTCGAACTGTCTACGACGTTTTCCACGAGACACAATGTCTGGATGTTTTCAGAGACCACTCCCTCCGTCCATCGCTGGTCCGTGTTATTAACGGATATGTTGCTGGACTTGCAGCACCTCACGCATCGACCGATTCACAGTGTCATTTGGACTATCTTCACGAGCCTGAGAATCTCTTTTTGGCGTGCTGCGTTTTGACCACCAACGGGTGGGAGAATTTCAGTGAACTGCCCAGTGATATTCCAGAAACAGGACCAGCTGGACTATCGGGAACAATCTGCAGAGACATACGAGCGCTGGCAAGTCTTCGACCATCAGATCCTTCTTGGGATCAATGCTGTCGGAAATTGCGAGATCTACTCGAAGATGATGGACGGGAGTTTTTCGTCAGGCAGCAGAAATGGATGAAGCATGGGTTCAAAGTCCTTAAGCCCGAGGACATTGATCAAGCACGGAGTAATATCCGTATTGCCCTGGACGAGCTTGATGGGTTCTTTTCTGATTCAAGGAATATGAACTTGCGTTCTTCGGTGAGTAAGCTTGCTTTTCTTTCTATTCAGAATCTAATACAACCGGTGATCTAGATGCACCCACGCGAATCGATGGTGCGGCGCTTCCTAGGTGGTATATCTGAATATCTTCAGTACCCTCGACGTCGGGAAAGGGATGAAGTGCAGGTCTGAGCCTTTCTCTTGGCAGGAGATTATCTGTGCCACTGCGCTAGGGGCTCGATGGATTTTAAAATCATGAGTGTAATGTTATGTATCAACGAGGTCCCAGAGGGTCAGCACCTAGTGCTGCGGTTTATTTGTTTAGGTCGAGATGGAATATATCATGCGCATAGTTCTTCGACGTTCAATCGCTGCCCGGTACATTCCCTGACTACTTGAATAGAGCTCAACAAAGAGGACATCTTGTTCGCGTTCTCGGCCCTAAAATAGTTGAATCCTCATCTCCTATGAGTCGGCCGGCATTCAAATGCATAGTTCCATAAGTCAGCAGTGCCGTCGACAGTCCAGTCCTTCTCTGCGCCAGGTGGCGACTCAGACAGCAAATAATTTGGCTAGCCCTCCTGTAGTAGAAAACCAATTCTGATGTATATTCTATCGCAGTGACAAAGCACGGACAACTAACACCGATCCTGAACCTCAACGCGAAACCGCGCTCATTTGAGAGTACTGTAGAGTAACAAGTCAAGAAAATGTCTAACTAGAGATATGGATTTGACGTACTGCAGTTACTGAACGGGAATGACATATCCCGCATGACCTTCATCCACGGTCTGGGCTGGAGTGATTTTCAAGTTCGCATGTCCGGTGTACAAACAGTCGGCCGCTGTTAGCTTGTACAAGCGGAACAACAGGACACTTCCTGGCACTGCCGAAGGATAGATGCACGCGATGATTCCCTTCTCATTATATCCCAATTTCTGGACTTAGATCTCTCTGACAACCCTTGCTCGGTACGCCCGTTCCTTCTGAGTCTGATCCCCTAGCCCAATGTTTTGCAAATCGACCACAAATATCATTCAGATCTACTGCAGACCGCACCAAGTTGTGTCGCTGCTCCCACAATAGCAGGGCGATGGTGCTTTGTTCTCTCAGCAGTCAATATGTATTGCGGGAGGAGGGCAAGGTCATTCTTTCATAGGATATGCGCGATAAAACGGTGGGACGGTGACGAGGTGGACCTCTTCTGACATATACCACGTTTCCTGGCGCTAGTCATGGAAACGGTCAAACACAATGGAGCCGTCCAATAGGTAGACCAGGTCCTTCGGCAGATGCTATGGAAAGCAAGCAACCACGGTAGATTGGGTTCGATGATACGGAGGTCATTGTGAAGGAAGCCCAGGAGACCAATGAAGCAGATTGTAAGCCCTGGTGGTAGATCACCAGGATTCCGTGGAGGCGGACGATGAGATACTTACGACCAGTTTCCCCAATCAATGCTTGAGGTACGTATGTCGCTGCCTATTGACAGACTTCGCTCAGCACGCCCAAGGATCCAGTATTCCGACCTCCTTCCAAATCAGCCATACCAACTGAACCGCATCGGGCTCTCGCAAGAAACCTCGCAGCATCAATGCGAATGCCTTCTGAATCAAAAGCTAGGGCAATGTTGTCGGTGTCTACACATCATAGTATAGGAACGAGTAACACCCCTCGCGTTAGCGGGCAGGCTGAGGTCTATCCTGGAAGTTGGCGTGACAGAGGATGAATGACGGTCGGGACGAAGGTCCGATGTCATGAGAATAATCTCACCTTTACTCGTCACGCCCATCTCGCCTCAAGGATCGCGTCAACATACTGCTGGATTCACTAACCATGCACAAAACATCGATTCTTTGCGAATGGCGCGCGTACTGAGAGAAAATTTTGGTGGTGCAACCTAGGGTCTCTTCCAAGCCGCGTGGATGAAGGAATAATTTAATTGTCTGGTTCCTGTTCAAGTTTGTGAGCATTCTTTTCTTTTTTTCTCTGCTGTGCATTGAATCTCTTGTAAGGCGGCTCCTTACCACCTCTGTGACCAAGATATCCCCCAGCTCATGCCCTTCTTCTATGTGTGCCATCAACGACCTCCCCAACACTGATGAACGACTCTACCGATGTTCGTTTAGCATGTGCACCAGAGGCCGGAGACACCGGGAGGGGTCGGGCGTCGGCGGGGAGGTGCCATGGAGCCTTGGTTGCGGGGCGTGCCATCACTACCTCTCCTGGTCAGCAATGAGCATTCCGCCAGGTCTCCCAGCTCTGCTGCATTCTCTTGGGATGTAATTGGGTTATCCCGATTTGTATACAGCAATGACCAACCCTCTGAGCGAGGGCTTTGAGACTGGGTCATACTGTAACCAAGTTTCTCGTCGTGAGCCCGTCTTTTCCGTTGTTTCTCTGTTTTACGTTGGCGCTCTCTCAAGGCAGCGCCAGCTCTTTTCTCCATCATCCTACCGCACCATCCGGCTTCAATTTTTCCGACGAGCCTGCTCCACACGCGCGCTTCAAGTTCTCCTTAGTCATATACTCCATCTATTCCTATCCACATCTAACTACAAGCTACATATCATGATCTTGCTTCCTCGACCCACACACGTTGGCGGAGTGAATACAACAAAGAGTTAGTCACTGAGACGGGACAGTATCGTAGGACGCCCACTTGACAAACGACACTGATACAAAAGCAAAACCGCCGCTTCACTATGAAGAACGCACCTCTTTCAGTGGACGCTCGTTCGTCTGGGCTGATACAAAATCATTTCGACAGTCGCAGCTTTCCCTCTCTACGCACTCAAGCCTCCATCCAGTCCAGACGCCTTCTTCCTACCAGTACTTCTGTTGGTGTTTTTTGACATTGGCACCGCTCCCGTTGGCGGGCAGTGGTCAATGGATATTGCAGCTGGGGTACATCGGTCCGCCTTGGATATTGGCGCGACACAGCAAACAAGCGATGTCCGTCGGGACGACGGACCGATGATGTGGGAATAATCCTTGGCTTTACTCATTACGCCCATCTCGCCTTGAGGATCCCGTTGACGCGCAAAACCCCAATTCCATGCGTGCACATGTTCAGTAATCTTTCGCTTTGACCAATCCACGCGTCCTCGGTAAGAATATCGTATTGTTTGTCATTCTTGTCTGACTGTAGTCCTAGGCGATTGCTTTCTCACATCGCGTCGAAACAACAATCCTTGTTTACCACGCACAGGCGTAGAATAAAAGAACTCCGAGATAATTTATACATCTTGTTTCTCTTCGTGAACCTTGTTTTCTTGCGTTTTTCCTTGCATTGACTCAATGCCAACTCTGTCTCTCCCTTGGCCACCAATGACAGCTATCCAAGCTCGTGCCCTTCCACCCTCCAAACGCAATAGTGCTTGTGTATGCCGGTTTGTATTGCAGCAGGGGATAGCCGGATGGTGTTTGTTTCCTGTTGGGTAGTGTCGGATAAACGTGACCACATCGCAAGTGGAGAATCACGACACCCAGCGCTTATATTCAGTCTCAGCTGGGGCGCTAACTTTTTACATCTCTATCTGTAACATCTGGGTTAGCGCACTGCCGTAGACCATTCATGTCTGACCAGCACCCAGTCGACGAAGGATCCAGCACACACCCCTCTGAAGGCATCTCCGAGGTACAGGACATCCCAGAAGGGTCGTCGGCGAACAATGGCTCAAAGTTGCATCAAAATGATGAAGAGAAGTCAGAGGAAATGAAAACTGATGAGGAAACCGCCAATTCAGATAGTATTGGGGTCGAACGATTGTCGAGCGCGGGAATACAGGAAGAAGCGTCCGTCAAGGATGATAGAGGTGCAGAGAAGTCCAGGCCAGATCCTGGTTTAAAGACAGGTATTACTGCTCCTACTTCGGTACCCTGTGATTGCAATGATGCCTAACAAGGGCTATCTATAGGCAATGCCCCGTGCAACTACGAGGAGAAGTACCCCGAGGATAAAGTCTATGAAGAAACAGCACCCAATGCGAGAGTATGGATGACATATGTCGATGAAAGTAAAAATCACGATGCCAGGATGGACAAGGAATCGAGGGACAGTCTCGACGTGCTCCTTGTTTTTGTGAGCATCGAACTCGTTTTATCATTCTTCATCGCTGACGATGCTTCAGGCTGGTCTTTTCTCAGCGGTGGTAACAACCTTTGTGGCACAGACATCCCAGAGCTTACAAGCAGACTACGCTCAGGTATCGGCATCCCTGCTGTTCGAAATGGTCCTCATTCAGCGCGCCATCGCAAACGGTTCCTCTCCGGACAACATCCCAGTGTCCTCTCTTAATCCATTTACCACATTCACTCCCGCGACTACGGACATTTGGGTGAATGGGCTATGGTTCACGAGCCTGTCCCTTAGTCTAGCCACCGCCCTCGTCGCCGTGCTCGTGAAGCAGTGGCTCCACCATTACCTCGCCCTCCCATCAGGAACTTCGCCTCGAGAGCAAAGCCATGCTCGACAATTTCGTTTTGGGGGGTTCCAAAGGTGGCATGTCCTCGTTATCATTGGACTTCTTCCTGTTCTCATGCACCTCGCGCTTGGGATCTTCTTCATTGGATTGACCGTATTCCTTGTCCCACTCCGACCCGGCTTTTCCTGGGTTATTGGTGTAGGCACTGTGGTCGCATATATGACGTATCTGATATCTATCTTCCTCCCTATTCTATATCCTCAATGCCCCTACCGTACGCCGCTGTCAGATCTCGTATACTTTCCCTACCACTACATGACGCAGGACCTTTTCCCTAAACATGTCCGTCCATTCTTCATGAAAGCAGTAGAACGGCCTGACTCCGAGTTGGAGTCGGACTCCACTGTCGAGAAGTGCGGAGCGAACATCAGCTCATTGGATGATCTGGAAAGAGGAGCGGTGCAAGAACAGTCAGACACTCTATCAGTGGAGGCGTTACATTGGTTGTACTCGTCTTCGTCCAATCCTACAGTACATGCGGTTGTAATCCAGTCCATCGGTGGCTTACCGCTGTCAGCAATGGCTGCAGTGAAGACAGTCTTTGGAGAAGCCATCCACATTCGTAGAGCTCAGGACACTCTACTTGACAGTTCCACGCAGTATACAGAGTATTTCAACGTGCTGCAGCCATCACCGGGAATGGAATCCAAAGTCGAGCGTCTACTTCGCTTCGAGTTGTTCATCCCACACTTGTTGACTGACTGGTATACGGAAATGGGATCACGAAATTACATTAAAGCTGCCGACGACCAGAGACTCGCCTTGGCAGTCCAATCCAACAATGCACTTCAGAGGAGTATACACAAACCATCCGACTTACCGACGTCCACTGCATTTTTCCGGCAGATAATAGCCTCAGGATCATCGGTTGTTCTACCTCCAGTTATTTGGCTTGGGATCATGCGGGCGGCCAAAGGTGACGGCGCTTTCGACCCGACCGACATCGATTCATTGGATTTTGTTCTTTTGCGTCTTTCTCGTTACATCACTTGGGAAACCTCGATTGCAACAGACTCATCCTCACCCGTTAGCTTTGTGAACGCAGTTGTAGACAACTTCCCGCAAGAATTCTCAACCAACATGTTAAACATTCTTTCAGTGTTCAATAAATTGACCGATAAAACATCATTTCCGACTACCTTCACTTTGGCTCTTGCTTCCATTCGATATCTACTTCATCGGATCTCCCTCCCCTCTTTTGACATCAACCCCGAAGATGCCCTCGTGGACCTACTGCTGAGGTTTCGCCTCAATGTTGCTTTGGACCAGCTCCCCGATGAACAGATCGCCGCCTTTTCCGATCTTATGGAAGACGCCGTCGTTAATAGCCCTGTTTTCAAACCTAAGTCTGAATGGATGGGTGCTCAAATGGTTCTGGTGAAAATGTATTCGGCGATGGTGCATGCTAGGACATCACAACGCCCAAGGCACAATTATTGGCCCGCTCTACGACCACTGGTTGAATCTCTAATCATTCAGTACGACCCACCATACGGTGAATCTAAATGGTATTTCCAGGCACCCGTTGACGTTATGTGCAATATTTTAATATTTGGTCTTGAGCATGGTGTGCAAACTGTCTACGATGTTTTCCTCGAGACTCGATGCCTAGATGTTTTTGGAGACCACTCCCTCCGTCCATCGCTAGTCCCTGTTATTAACAGATATGTCACTGGGCTTGCAGCATCACATGCATCGATCGATTCCCAGCCGCACTTGCACTATCTCCACGAGCCTGAGAATCTGGTTTTGGCATGTTGCATTTTGGCTACCAATGGGTGGGTCATCAGGGATCGACCATCGGGACACATTCGCAGAGACATACGAGCACTGGCACGTCTTCGACCGTCCGATCCGTCTTGGGATCAATGCCGTCATAGATTGCGACATCTGCTCCAAGATGATGCTGGGGAATTTTTTGTCAAGCAGCGGAAACGTACGTTGCATGGGTTGAGATCCCTCAAACCTGAGGAGATCGAGCAAGCGAAGAGTAATATCCATTTGGCCGTCGAGGAGCTTGATAGGTTCTTTTCTGACTCAAACAATACGAAGCTTCATTTTTTAGTGAGTAGGCTCGCTATTATCTCTGGTGAGATCTGATATAACCGGCAAACCAGATGCACCCACACGATTCGATATCGATCGTGTGGCACTTCTTAAGTCGTCTGTATCAAAATTTTAGGTACCTTCAACGTCGAGAAACAGACGAAGGGCAAGTATGAACCTTTTGTCTTTCAGGAGATCGTTTGTGGCACCGTGCTAAGGGGTGAAATTGAGGTAAGATGTTATCCTTGTGGACCTTTGTTCCATCACTGGACACTACATTTCTCAACGACTTGAATAGATCTCAACCAAAGAGGACATCTTGTTCGTGATGCCGGTTCTAAAGCGACGTAATCATTTCCAGTACTTTCCAGCCCAGACACTTCGTTCTCAGTTCTCTCGAAGTTCATTCCATGATCTTCCTCAATATTGAAAGTGCACATAGCGCGATACTAGTGATGTGCCTGGAAAGCGCACCAATAACAATATGAACTTTATGTAAGTATTATTGGTCTCAACTACATGAATACTTGAGTGGGTATCGCTCAAGTATGTAACAACAAGTACTGTACATGTATGTATGATTATTTCAAGACTACTTCAAATTAACAGTGAACAACTTGAGTATATCCGCTGAAGGGTACCCACTTAAGTGCAAAAGCTTGCCTTGAACAGGAATGCTTGAGTGGGCAAAACTTGAGTAGTCATTACTCAAGTATGCTGTACATAGTGTTATATGATTTGAGGAGGAAAACTTAAGTAATTCTATAATAACTGTACATAGTATACTATACATAGTCTTATGTAGCTTAAGTGGAAATACCTAAGTAGCTGTCACTTCAGTATTCCAGTGGTTGGGACCTCAAACACTTAAATAAAGTTCATATTTATTTATATCTAACTATGCGAGTATTAAAACACATCTCATATAACGATGAGCCGCAGTCCTTCAAATCGTATTATGCATTTATATTTATCAGTCATGATATGTCACCTTACGAACGATTTGGCCGTCTAGATTTGTTCGGATGCATTTTAAGGATGCGCTCGTTTGAGGAAGGATACGGTCACGTTGTCTTGAAAAATGTTCCTATATTCAAGAGGGGCTACATCAAAAATAGCATACATACCCATCAGCTCCGTACCCCTAGACCAGAAATAACACGAGCGCCTACCGCCACCAGAACACTTAACCAGCTTTATTAACGTCTACCGTATTGTACAATCATCCAACTTCGTCGTCATCCACCGATTCAATTGACTCTCTAAACTCCGTGCCCGGGACGACTCCGAGTTCCATTCTATCCGATTAGAATGGAGATGGAGACGGTCGGAGCCTTCGAGAACGTCGAGGCCTGGCTTTCTTCATCTCGGACACCTGATCAGATTTCGGTCCAGTCATTCCTGCGAAAGGTCATTTCGAACCGGGAGCTGGCTCACTTCCCTGCAGAAAAAAGGTCTTTGCTCCCACACCTGCGCCCGTGAACATTGTAGTCGATGCTATCGTGGAAGTAGGGTTCTTTAAAGTGTCGCTCTGCCATTAGAGTGTTGACACCGTTCATGTCTCTCTGAGACGAGACCAAGTTCAGGCTCTTTTCACTTGGAAGGGAAGCTGCTCTCGCAGATCGCACCGGCCTGCAATCTCCAGACCAATGCATGAAACTTGTAAGGCGAAGGGGGCACAGGCAGCGTAGCGCATCGAATAATTGCCATGTACTTTTCCTGCAATATACTTCTGTTTTCTTTCTCTTCGTATTTTTGAGTTAATCAATATCTAAGGACAATGTAAATCGGGATCAAAGTGGAACGACAAAACAGAGGCTGACCCTCGAGTCAATGGAGCATTCTCAGCCTGGTGTCTAGTTGAATAGTAACCTTGATTTGGGCTGAGAATTGAAATGACCATTGCGTGAAAGAGCGATGAATGAATGGTCCGCCGCTCAGCCTGTTCTGAAATAAGATGATGCTAGTCAACAGACCGTAATGCATCATCCCCGACCCGCCGCCCAGCCCGATTCATGAAGCTACACTTGCAATTATGGGCAGAATGATTAATCAGTGCGGGAACTGGGTATCAAATGACTGGCCGTCGACGCGGCTGTCACGATTTTCCCCCATAACGAGCGGGAAAAAGGTCCAGCAGTGACCAGCACAGGGACTTCCGCACAGCTTACAACATAATCAGCAATTTGTGGGCCATTAAAGGATGCGAGAAACGTGCTCACCGGAGCCATGGCCGACGACTACCGAAAAATTCTCTCCTCTTTCGTCGTCTACGACTACAGTCAAATAACGCAAAAAAAAAACATCGTGACATACTCACCTAGCGCGATCGCTTCGTTGACCAAACTGAAAGTCGGCTGAAAAGGAAGATCGCTGAACAGGCGATGCACCTCATCCACAGAAAATTGAGGTTTTGCGCATAGTTAGTGGATCTAGCAATATCTCGACGTGATGTCGTACAGGAAAAATGGGGCATATGCCGGATTGTCGAGTCACCGGTTGGTCAAGTATGTGGCGACTTGGTCTCTTTTCTTCTTTGATGGCTCGCACTTGATGGCAAACGTGCTCTCTTGAATAAGAGTCTCCCTGGGCAAGCGTTTCTTGGCGCCAATGATGAAAAGAGTCGAACACAGCGGAGCAGCCCAATACACAGACGTACTCCTTCGAAGAATATGGAGTGGGCCACCGCAATAGATTGGGTCCAAAAACACGGAGATGTTTGTGAAGGACGCCCAGGGGACTAAGCCCTGGTGGCAGCCTGTCAGGATACCTCGCAGGTGGACGATGAAGTACTTACGACGAGTTTCCCCAGCCAGAGTTCGAGGTACGTCTGTCGCTGCGTATTGACAACCCTCAGCCGGCCAAGGATCGACCATTCAGACCTTGTTCCAAATCGGCCACGCCAGCTTGAACCACACCGGGCTCCCGCAATATACCGCACAGCATCGAGGTCTTTGCAAATGTCGCGTGAATGAAGTCCAAATTCACATCTACGACCATGTCGCTGATGCCCAGTTTGTGCGCATCGCAGTACAGGAACGAAAAGGTGTAAATCCTCGCCGTCGATGAGTAAACCGCACGAAAATTCGTTGAGGCTGGTTCTTTGCAGAGTCAGTATGGCGCAGAGGTGGATGACTGGAGATACTCACAGTCAAATCTCCATCTCGCCCAGGTCCTCTTCTTCTGCTTCTGTTGGTCCTTTTGACGTTAGCACCCCTCGCGTTGGTGGGCGGGCTAGGCGGTCAATGGATATCAGACCTGGGGTACACTGGTCCGTCTTGGAGGTTGGTGCGAGGTTGGTCGGAACGAAGGACCGATATCGTGGGAATAATCCTAGCCTTACTCCTTACGCCCATCTCGCCTCGAGGATCGCATCAAAACTCCGTTTCTTTGCGAATGACGCGCGTCACTGTTTCAGTAATCTCTCGTTCTGGCCGACTGTCGAGCTGGACTTTTCGTTTAGCCAAGCCACGGTGAGCGTCACATCGTATGTCATTCTGCGCTGTCTGGCTGTACAGTGCGGAGGGACAATCTTTGGTGATGCAGCGTAGGGTCTAATAGGATGAAGGGATGGTTTAAACGTCTGATTCTTGTCTGTGAGCCTTCTTTTTGTCCTTTTCTCTGTTGTGCATTGAATATCTCGCAAGGCCGTTCCTTTCCCCAGCTCGCGCTCTTCCTGTACGTGTGCAGTGCTCTCGCCCATTACCTCTTTGTGCGCCTTTCTCTCCTTCGTTTCACCCCTTTACATTGACCTTTTCACATGACAGCTCTTTCTCCATCATAGTTGCCATCTTGCTTGCCGTGTCACTTCGCCTCGACGCACTCTTGTATAACAGGCAATGGGCCAGATCTACCCTCGCCTTCATGCGCGCGAGCAGAAACTAGGCACATTGCTCGTCCCTAGTCACGTACGGCGTTGGAATGCGCACGAGTGTGTGTGTGAGATGGTGAGTACTGTTTCTGGATCCAATGCGCATACGCTCTGACATCTGCAGCCCGATCTGTATGACCACACCACCACTCCCTGCGCTCTCACAAGTCCGCAGTCTACCGTGAACGCACACCTCACGGTATGTCCGTCTCTCGTCTTTGTTGCTACACTGACGCTTACACGGGCACAGATCTCGCACAGAGACAATCCCCTGTATGTCGCCGAGACGATTCCCCCAACACCGTCAAACGACTCTACCGATGTTCGTTTAGCATGTGCACCAGAGGCCAGGAAATTGACGTCGGCGAAGGAGACGCAGGAGGGGATGGGCGTCGGCGCGTGCACGCAGAGTGGAGGGGAGGTGCCATGGTGCCTCGGTTGCGGAGAGGGGATGGACGGGGCGTACCGTCACTACCGTTCTCCTCGTCAGAAATGACCATTGCACCAAGTGTGTATTGTCTACGAAGGATCTCCCAGCTCTGTCGCATTCTCTTGGGATGTAATTGGGTCATCCCGTTCTCTCATCCAGCCTTCTTCGAGGTGAAAATCTTGATGTTCGCACTGGAAGTAGACAAATGAGCCTCAGGGCTTACTAGAAGAACCCAGACGTGGTGCAGCGGATAATTTCGCTGCTTCCTGGGGTTCGGTTCCCTGGCTGAAATGTGAATGCGCGGGCGAGATCTGGACTATGAGTCCCGTGGAGAAGGAGACCCGTAGTATAAATAGATGGAAATTTATACTCGGCAGCAATCCTCAATTCCTGTGTCTTCCTTACATTCAATGAGATCAAAGTCCTGCCCAGGAGCGCGTCCGACGTCTTGGGGCCATACTGGGAACGAGTCCGAGCGACCGGAGGTGGAAAGAGAGAAGCCTACTATAATTGTTCCTACAATACCCGTCCTTGATCCGACACCACCTCGACCAAACGACTCTCTGCCTAAAGTGTGGCTCTCCAGAGAAGACAGCTTTGAGCACCGAACACAGCGTCAATCTTGCGATGGGTCGTTCGCTGGCCTCGTCCCAAAACAAAACAAAAATATTCGGACGTCCACAGGATTTTTGGTATCAAGATGATGCATTACGCTTGAAGGTCGCCATTATTTTGACCACCACCTCTCCATCTTGTCAACGAGCGCCTACTTTGCAGCCTGCGAAAGCTCGCATTACGCGTCCCTGTCATCTCTATGGCCACGATGTCATATCTTCACCGATTGGAGATCAAAGTCTCTCTTTGCCTTCAAGGCCCCAATATGCTGCACTTCTGCGGCCATATCTTGACGGCCGTGGAGTGTTATCTCGACGTGATGTTGGACTTCTGCGGGTAATGTTGTACAGCAGCAAGTGCAGAAGAATGCTGCATATGCCAGATAACGATTTGGATTAACGTTCAGTCACTGGTTGGTCAAGTATGCGGCGACGTCGAACCGTGCTCTCTTGGATAAAAATCTCCCTGTACAAGCGTTTCTTGGCGCCGGTGATGGAAACAGTCAAACACGATCGAGGCTTGACTAGATCTTACGACCAATTTATCCAACCAATGCTCGAGGTACATCTATCGCTGCTGATCGACAAGCCTTCGCTCAGCACGCCCAACGGTTCAGTATCTCGTCCTCCTTCCAAATTGGCCACGCCAGCTTGAACTGCACCGGGCCCTCGCAAGATACCTCGCAGCATATTATCCAAATGCAGAAGACCATGCTGGTGATGCCCAGTTTGCGCGCATCGCATGACAAGAACGAGGGTCGTAAATTCTCGCCGTCGATGAGCAAATCACACGACGATTCGTTGATGCTGGATCTTTGTAGAGTCAGTACGGCATGCAGGTGGACGACGAGGTACTCACAGTCAGGTCTCCATCTCGCCCAAGTCCTCTTTGTCTAGCCAGTATCTCTGTTCGTGCTTTTGACAGGCTGTCGCGTTGGCGGACAGGCTAGGCGGTCAATGGATATCGGAGCTGGGGCACCGGTCCGACTTGGAAGTTGGTACAAGGCTGGTCGGAACGAAGGACCGATATCGTGGGAATAATCCTAGCCTTGCTCCTTACGCCCATCTCACCTCGAGGATCGCGTCGAAATACTCCTGGATTCGCTAATCGTGCACCAAACACCGTTTCTTTGCGAATGGCGCGTGTCATTGGTCCAGCAATCTCTCGTTTTTGTCGAGCTTGACTTTTCAGCCCAAGGTGAGCGTCACATCGTTGGTCATTCTGCGTTGTCTGACTGTACAGTGCGTTTGCAGGCGAATATGAGGGAGGGAAAATCCTTGGTGATGCAATGGTCTAATAGGATGAAGGGATGGTTTAAACATCTTATTCTTGTCTGTGAGCCTTCTTTTCGTCCTTTTTCTCTGCTGTGCATTGAATGCAGCTCCTTTCCCCAGCACCGTGACGGAGATATCCCCCAGCTCCGGCCCTTCTTCTATGTGTGCAGCGCTATGTACGCCTGCTTATCCTTTGTTTCACTCATTTACATTGACATTCTCACGACAGCTCCTTCTCCATATTGCTCGTGTTCTTGCTTGCTGTGTCACTTCTCCTCGACGTGCTCTTGTATAACAGGGCGACGGGCCTGCGATACACTCGCATCCATGCACGCGAACAGGAAATAGGCACATCGCTGGTCACTGGCCACGTGCGGTGTTGGAATGCGCGCGAGTGGGTGCGAGAATTCTGGATCCAATACACACACGCTCTGACATCTGAAGTCCACCCGGCTAATTCGTGCGCTCTCAGACGTCCGCAGCCCGCCGTGAATGCTCACCTCACGGTATGTCCGTCCCTCGTCTTTGTTGCTGCACTGACACAGATCTGGCCCAAAGACAATCCACTGTATGCCGGCGAGACGACTCCCCCAACCTTGATGAACGACTCTACCAATATTCGTGTGCCAGAGGCCAGGAAACCGCCGTCGGCGATGGAGACACAGGGAGGGGATGGGCGTCGACGCGTGCACATGGAGTGGAGGGAGGTGTCATGGAGCCTCGGCTTCGGGGCATGCCGCCACTACCGCTCTCCTGGTCAACAAGTGTGTATTGTCTACGAAGCGTCTGTCTCATTCTCTTGGGACGTAATTGGGCTCAGGCAGTCTTGTTCCGCACCTTGTATACGGCAATGACCTACCCTCTGAGCGAGGGCTTTGGGACTGGGTCATGATGTATACACCGAGGTTCTCGCCGTGAGCCATCTTTTTTGCTGTTTCTCTGTTTTGTATTGATGCTCTCTCAAGGCAGCGCCAGCATCAACCTACCCCACTATCCGGCTTCAATTTTTCCTACGAGCCAGCTCTACGCGCGCACTTCAAGTTCTCCTTACTAGACATTTGTTATTCACATCCATAACTGGGCTTCCAGCTACATGCCGTGATCTTTCTTCCTTGACGCCCTCACTCTGGCGGAGTGAATACAACAAAGCGTCGTTCACTGAGACGGGACAGTCACGTAGGACGCCCACCTGACGAACGTCACTCTTGCTTGGACACGCGAAAGGATCACAAGATCGCTCCAGTGAGCCAGGCGGTGGATTAGCTTCGAGGAGTCAAGAGGTCTTCGACGGTGTGCACAGAAACGTAGGTCTAAGCTATATATAGTGCTATCTCATCACTGATTCGTCAGTATAGCACGAAGAAAGATGAGGTACTTACGACAGTATCCCATTGTTGCTGTAGGATCCCTACCAACACCTGAAATTCTGCCGCCAGGGTTTTTTGAACGCCCTCGCTCGGTATGCCCATTACTTCTGAAACCTAGCCCCACTTCTTGTAAATCGGATCATAAACATCGCCCGAATCCTGTCCTCAAATCTCTCGCAGCATCTGGCCCTCCGCAAAATGATCTTCCTGTCCATGGGACACGCCTCATGGGTGAATGAGTCCGTATTTAAATCTAGCGCCCGTTGATGATGGGTAGTTTGTGCACCTCGAAGCATAAGGACGGAGACGTAAACTCTCGCCATCGATGAGCAAACTTCGCGAGTATTGATTGATGCCGAGTGAATACGAAAAGTTGCGCCCTGCACTTGCTTGAAGTTGTGGTCAATTAGTGATGGTGGTTGAGGTCTTTGCAGAGTCAGTAGGGCATAGAGAGGACAGCGAGACACTTTCAGTCAAATCGCAATCCAGCCTTCATCTCGTTCTCCAGCCAATACGTCTATTTGACAAGCTTCGACCGGTCTGTACCAAATCCATCCAATTCTACCCCCAGATGGCACCGAAGACCCCGCAAAACGACACTCGGCGAAAAGAACGTCGTATGAGAAAGCATCGAGATTCAAGCGCAATGGCATGTTGATGATGGCCTGCATAACGTATGCCCTCGACCTTGTTCACGGGTTCGAGTCGAAGGATGCAGTAATCCATTCCATTCATGTGTGCCATCACACAACACGAGCGATCCGATTTCTATGGAAGTGAGGTGATCGGTAACGGTAGGCTTGCGACATTAGTCAAAGGAAGGGGTGGATGAGGGACTGTTGGAGTTGGAAGTTCGTCGATTCGACAGGGTGCGAGGTTGGGTCTTCATTAACATCCTTGTCCTCATCATTGACAACGACCGAGTGAATAGCGGGCTACCATCTCAAGTGTGCTCTTTCCTTCCCTTCCCATCAGTCACCGATGGTTTCCTCGGCTCGAACAAGCCCGAGTTTTTTTTTAATCAAAGAATCATGGTTGGCCAAAAAAACTCTAATCCCCAGCGTGAGAGAGAGAATATCGCAGAACACACGGGTCCGTTTCTTCAGGGTACATTTGTCATGGGCAATCGGCGTTGGTCTGACAGTAAGGTGTTAATGGTGCGCTAGGAGACACTGAAGTTACAGAAAGCCATATCTGCCTTCTAGTTCAAGGCTAAGGTTACGATTCGTAGTCGGTAGTCGGGACAAAGGACTCAGGTTGTGGGAATAATCCTCACCTTTGCTTCTTACGCACATCTCGCCTCGAGGATAATGTCGAAATAGACCATGTGAATGGCGCCAGTCACTCGCTCAGTGATTTCTCCTTGTGGACGACTGTTGATTTGAGCAACAGAATACTTGCCCGTCATTCAGCTCTGTGTGGCAACAAAGACGGAGGGAAATCTGACAAAGGTCCTTTACAAGGACGAATAAGAGTGTAGACAGCGGCAGGACGGTATCATTCTGCTTTCATTGTTGCATGCATGGACAACAGACGAGTTACTCGTGTTAGTGCTATTATTAGGGCACGTAGAATAGTATTAAAGGATGGTTCGCCTTGGCCGCGAGGTTTCCTCATCTCCATCTGTGTCACCGCGCTGCCGTGGACCAGTCATGTCTGACGAGCACCCAGTCGCCGAAGGATCCAGCAGACACCCCTATGAAGGCACCTCCAAGGTACAGGACCACCCAGAAGGATCGTCGCCGAAGAATATCTCAAAATCGGATCAAAACAACGAAGAGAAGCCAGGGGAAGTGAAGACTGACAAGGGAAAGGTGAGTTCGGATCGTGTTAGGGTCGAACCTGTGTTGAGCCCGCGAATATAGGGAAAAGCCACCGTCAAGGATGATAGAGGTACAGAGACGACCAGGCCAGATCCTGGTTTAAAGACAGGTATCATTCTTCTTGCTTCGGCTCCCTGAAATTGCGACGATCCCTAACGAGGGTTACCTATAGGCACCGACCCGTCCAACTACGAGGAGAAGTACCCAGTAGATAAAGTCTACGAAGAAACAGGACCGAATGCGAGAGTATGGAAGACATACGTGGACTGAGAGTAAGAATCACGATGCCAGGATGGACAGGGAATCGAGGGAAAGTCTCGATGTGCTCCTTGTTTTTGTGAGCATCGAACTCAGTTTTATCATTCTTCATCGCTCACAATGCTTCAGGCTGGTCTTTTCTCAGCGGTGGTGACAACCTTTGTAGCACAGACAGTCGCAGAGCCTACAGGCAGACTACTGCTCAGGTATCGGCGTCCCTGCTGTTCGAAATGGTCCTCATTCAGCGCGCTATTGCGAACGGTTCCTCTCTCGATAGCATCCCAGTGTCTTCACTTAATCCATTTACCACATTCACTCCGGCGACGACAGACGTTTGGGTGAACGGCTTATGGTTCATGAGCCTCTCGCTTAGTCTAGCCACCGCCCTTGTCGCTGTGCTCGTGAAGCAGTGGCTCCACCATTACCTCGCCCTTCCTTCAGGACCATCTCGAGAGCAAAGCCATGTTCGACAATTTCGTTATGGGGGGTTCCAAAAGTGGCATGTCCTCGTCATCATCGGACTTCTTCCTGTTCTCATGCACCTGGCGCTTGGGATCTTCTTCATCGGATTGACCATATTCCTTGTACCGCTTCGACCCGGCTTTTCCTGGGTTATTGGTGTAGGCACTGTGGTGGCATACTTGACGTATCTGATATCTATCTTCCTACCGATTCTGTATCCTCAATGCCCCTACCGCACACCGCTGTCGGATCTCGTTTACTTTCCCTACCACTACATCACACAGGACTTTTTCCCTACACATGTACATCCGCTCTTCATGAAAGCAGTAGAACGGCCTGACTCCGACTCGGAGTCGGACTCCACTGTCGAGAAGCCCAGAGCGAACATCAGCTCATTGGATGATCTGGAAAGAGGAGCTGTGCAAGAACAGTCAGAAACTCTATCAGTGGAGGCATTACATTGGTTGTACACATCTTCGTCCAATCATACAGTACATGCGGTTGTGATCCAGTCCATCGGCGGCTTACCGGTGTCAGCAATGGCTGCAGTGAAGACAGTCTTTGGAGAAGCCACACACATCTGTGTAGCCTACAACACCCTGATTGACCGTTGCCTTCAATACACAATATTTTCCTGGAGACCCTTGCCGGGAATGGAATCCAAAATGGAGCGTCTACTTCGCTTCGGGTTGTTCATCCCATACTGGTTTGAATGGCATGATGAGCTGAACTCACGAACTTACATTAAAGCTGCCGATGAGATGATACTTGCACAATCGAACGGTGGACTTCAGAGTAATAGCCACAAACGATCCAATTTACGGACGCCCACTGCATTTTTCCACCAGATAATATCCCCACTATCGGAAGCACTACCTCCAGTCATTTGGCTTGGGCTCATGCGGGCGGCCAAAGGTGATGGCACTTTCAACCCGATCGACATCGACTCATTGCATGATTTTCCTGTGCATCTGTGTCATGTTGATCCTTGGGCACGCCCCATTGTACGCCAAGAGCCATCCTCACCAGTTCTCTTTGAGATTGCAGTGCAAGACAACTTCCCCGAAGAATTCGTAACCAACATGTTAAACGTGCTTTCATCGTTTAATAAATTCGGCGATAAAACATCGTTTCCGATTACCTTAACTTTGGCTCTTGCTTCCATTCGATATCTACTCCATCGGATCTCCCTGCAGTCTTCCGAGGACTACCTCAAATATGCCCTCGTGCGCGTACTGACGAGGTTCGCCCACAATGTTGCGTTCGACGAGCTCCCTGATGAACAGATCGCCGCCTTTTCCGATCTCATGGAATACACCGTCGTTCATAGCTCTGTTTTTGAACCTCAGAGTACATGGACCCATGCTCAAATGATTCTAGTGGGACTGTATTCGGCAATGGTTGGTGCCTCGTCATCACAACGCCCCAGACACAATTATTGGCCGGCTCTACGACTACTGGTTGAATTCCTGATCCTCCAGTACGACACACCGCCCGCTTCTTTGAAATACGTATCCTACGATGATACGTATTTCATATTCTTCGATGGTATGTGCAATATTTTAGGATTTGGTCTCAGGCATGGTGTGCAAACTGTCTACAACGTTTTCCTCGAGACGCAATGTCTAGATGTTTTCCGAAGCCACCACCTTCGTCCAGGGCTGGTCCGTGTTATTAACGGATATGTCGCTGGGCTTGCAGCACCGCACACATTGATCGATTCCCAACGTCATTTGGACTATCTTCATGAGCCTGAGAATCTGTTTTGGGCGTGCTGTGTTTTGACCACCAACGGGTGGGGAAATTTCAGAGACTTTGAAAATGGAGAAATACGACAAACTCAGCTACAGGGAGACATTTGCAGAGACATACGAGCACTGGCGCGTCTTCGACCGTCAGATCCGTCTTGGGATGAATGCCGTCAGAAATTACGAGATCTGCAAGATGACAGAGAGGAGTTTTTCGTCAAGCAGCGGAAATGGACGAGGTATGGGTTCGAAGACCTCGAACCTGAGGACATCAAGCAAGCAAAGGATAATATCTATTTGGCCGTCGAGGAGCTCGATAGGTTCTTTTCTGACTGGAACAATACGAAGCTTCGTTTCTTAGTGAGTAGGCTTGCTATTATCTTTGCTGAGATCTGATATAACCGGCGAACCAGATACACCCACGCGAATCGATATCGATCATGTGGCGCTTCCCAAGTCGTATATATCAAAAATTTAGGTACCCTCAACGTCGAGAAGGAGACGAAGAAAATGTTTCGTCTTGAAGGAGATCGTCTGTGGCATCGTGCTGAGGGGCGGAATGGAGGTAAGATGCTATCCTCGTGGACCTTAGGCGTACCTCGAGTTTGTATTTTACGTGTTAGCAAGTCCCAGGGGAGTCAGCACCTGGGACGGCGGTCTATTTGTTCAGGTTAAAGTGAAATATACCAGATGCATTGTTCTTCGTTGTTCAATCACTGCATACTGCATTTCCTGACGGTTTGAATTGAGCTCAACAAAAGAGGACATGTTATTTATGTTCTAAAGCGAAGTAATACCCTTTGTTCTCCGTTCTCTCAAAGTTCATTCTCACGATCCTCCTCGATATTGAAAGTGCACATACCACGATAATAGCACGAAGGGAACAGTGAAATGAATCTTCATGGCTGCATTTTCACTCAGTTAAGGATTTGAATTCCGAAGTCTAGCAGTACAGGCAGACGAGCGACACCGAAGTGCAAAGCATTTCTAGCCTCCAAAGTAGATCCTCTGGCTTCACCCAAGGATCTAGCCTTATTCCGACTTTGTTCCAAATCAGCCGTACCAGCCTGAACCGCACCGAGCTCTCGCAATGCACCTCGCAGCATCGAGGTCTTTTCAAATGTCGCCCGAATGCAATCCAAATTCACATCTATGACCATGTTGATGATTCAAATTCGTGTGCATCGCAGTACAGGAGCTCGGAGGTGTGAATCCTCACCGTAAATGAGTACACCGCACGAAAATTCGTTGATACTGGTTCTTTGCAGAGTCAGTATGGCGCGGAGGGGGATAACTCGAGATACTCACAGTCAAATCTCCATCTCGCCCAGGTCCTCTTCTTCTGCTTCTGTTGGTCCTTTTGACGTTGGCACCCCTCGTGTTGGTGGGCAGGCTAGGCGGTCAATGGATATCGGAGCTGGGGTACACCGGGCCGTCTTGGAAGTGGGTGCGAGGTTGGTCGGAGCGAAGGTCTGATGTCGTGGGAAGAATCCTCGTCTCTATTCGTCACGCTCATCTCGCCTCAAGGATCGCGTCAAAATACTGCTAACATGCACAAAACACCGTTTCTTTGCGAATGGTGCGCGTCACTGGCTCAGAAATCTCTCATTTTGGCCGATTGTTGCGCTGGACTTTTCAGCCCAAGATGAGCGTCGCGTCTGCGCTGTCTGGCTGTACAGCGTGTTCGTAGGTGACTATGAGGGAGGGACAATCTTTGATGATGCAGTGGTCTAATAGGAACGGATAATTTAAACGTCTGATTCCTGTCTGTGAGCCTTCTTTTCATTGTTTTCTCCGCTGTGCATTAAATATCTTGCAAGGCCGTTCCTTTCCCCAGCTCGCGCCCTTGCTATCTCTCATTACCTCTTTGGGCGCCTTTTTCTCCTTCGTTTCACTTCTTTACATTGACATTCTCGCACGACAGCTCTTTCCCCATTATGGCTGTCATCTTGCTGGATGTGTCACTCTCCTCAGTGTGCTCTTGTATAACAGGGCGACGGACCAGCTCTACACTCGCCTTCATGCGCGCGAGTGGGTGTGAAACTGGTGAGTACTTCTCTTGTATCCGATGCGCGTGCACTCTGACATCCACAGCCCGATCTCACCATCCGTGCGCTCTCAGAGGTCTGCAGCCCGCCGTGGGTGCACACCTCCTGGTATGTCCATCCTCGTCTTTGTTACTACACCGATGCTTACACCCGCGCAGATCTCGCATGAAGACAATCCACTGTATGACGGCGAGACGACTCCCCCAACCCTGATGAACGACTCTACCGATGTTCGTTTAGCATGTGCACCAGAGGCCGGAAAATTGCCGTTGGCGATGGACACGCGGGGAGAGGACGGGCGTTGGCGCGTGCACGCGGAGTGGAGGGGAGGGGCCATCGTAGCCCCAGTTGCGGGGCGTGCCATCACTACCGCTCTCCTGGTCAACAATTACCATTGCGCCCGGTCTCCCAGCTCTGTCGCATTCTCTTGGGACGTAATTGGGTCATCCCGCTTTCTTAGGCAGACTTTTTCCACATGCGTGCTATGAGAAGAGGAGCTGAATGACCGAAAAAAGGAGAACTCTTCAGCAGTGCCATCCTCGAGGAGACTGGATCATACACCGAGTTTCTTGTCGTGAGCCGGCTTTTCCATCATTTCTCTGTTTTGCATTGACGCTCTCTCAAGGCAGTGCCAGCCCTTTTCTCCATCATCCTACCCTGCAGGAACTCGTGCCCTTTTCCTGCTTCTCGCGTCGACACCATCCAGCTTCAACGTTTCCAACGAGCCTGCTCCACCCGCGCGCTTCAAGTTCCAAGTCATTTTGTCGTTGATAGCCCATCCATAACCGGGCTTCCATCTACGTCCTCAACTACAAGCTACATGCCATGACCTTGCTTCCTCGACCCACACACTTTGGCGGCGTGAATATAACTCGTAGGTCGCCCACCTGACAAATGACACGGATACAAAAGTCACTATGAAGAACCTCTTTCAGCTGGTGCTCGTTTGTCGGGGCTGATACAAAATCATCGCCACAGTTGCAGCTTTCCCTCTCGTACCAAGGAATCCCCCTTCATCACCAACTTGCAACACGCCTGCTTCACCTGAAATTAAGCGCGCATTTCTCCTCAGTCATCACCTTGATCCCTAGTCGTCGATCCCTGTCTATGACCAGGCTTCCATACAGTATGTAGTCAACCATGACTCCCTGCTACAGCACACCCAGCCAAATCCGTGCCTTTCTTCCTCGACCCACCCTCCCCAATGATCTTCGTGCCAAGGAGATCGTCGCACTCGCTCGAAGACAGGTATTGTGTATGATGTTAGCTGGGGTTCGCAGACGGGACAGGACGCCCACCCTGTGAACGTTGAGGATCTTATTGGCTGAAATGAATACCTCCATGTGACTTTTGCCTCGCTAGGCCTGGTGCTCGGCAGTGCCCTGAGGCCGTTCTCGTTCACGAAAGTGTTCGGCAGTGACTCCTTTCCCTCGTATGAAGGAACGCAATATCCCTTCATCCTGGCTTCCAAAGAAACCCCCGCCCCCGATTGATGGTATCTACGAGGAATGTGAAAAGCCCTCCCAGCCTGCCGCTTCCTTGACGGCACACCGCGTTTCTCCCTCGACCTGTCCGCATGGGAAATTCTACGTATCATTTACCCCCGCTTCATTCCGAGTGCCGAAAAAATGTTGTTTTTGGTATAAAAAATCATATGTTGGGTGACAACCAAGTACCACTCTTATTTGCCTTACCGGTCCTAAAGTGCGACGATCGATCGATGGCACGCCTCTGATTCTGGACTGTTGAAGGCCAGTGCATCATTATCGATCTTACTATACGAGTATTAAAACACATATCCTATAACGATGAGCCGCAGTCCTTCAAATCGTATTATGCATATACATTTATCAATCATGATATGTCACCTTCCCAACGATTTAGCCGTCCAGATTTGTTTGGATGCATTTTAAGGATCCGCTCATTTGAGGAAGGATACGGTCACGTCTCGAAAAACGTTCCTATATTCAAGAGGGGCTACATCAAAAATAGCATACATACCCATCAGCTCCGTACTACTCCTAGACCAGAAACAACATGAAAGCCAACCGCCACTAGAACACCTAACCAGCTTTATCAACATCAACCGTATTGTACAATCATTCAAATTCGTCGTCGTCCACCGATTCAATTGACTCTCTAAACTCCGTACCCGGGACGACTCCGGGTTCCATTCTATCCGATTAGGATGGAGATGGAGACAGTCGGAGCCTTCGAGAACGTCGAGGCCTGGCTTTCTTCATCTCGGACACCTGATCGGATTGTGGTCCGGTCATTCCTGCGAAGGGCCACCTCGAACCGGGAGCTGGCTCACTCCCCAGCAGAAAAATGGCCTTCTCCCAGATCCGCACCTCTGAACATTGTAGTCGATGCTATCATGGAGGTAGGGTTTTCTTTCTGCTTTCTAGTGAGTCGATATCTAAGAACGGCGTCAATTGATTGTCAAAGGGGTACGACAAAGCAGAGGCGGACCCTCGAGTTAACGGAGCATTCTCATTCTGTGTCTAGTTGAATAACCTTGACTTGTGCTGAGAATTGAAGCGCCCATTCCGCGAAGAAGCGACGAATGAATGGCCCGCCGCGAAGCCTGCTTTGAAATAAAATGATGCTACGCGTTATCCTCTCCCAGCCAACATCACTGTCCCGCTCGATTCATGAAGCTGCATTTGCATTTATCGGCAGAATTTTCAATCAGAGCGGGAACTGGGTCTCAAATAACTGGCTGTCGACGTGGCTGTCACGACTGTGCACCATAACAACCGCGAAAGATGGTCCACTGGTCCAGTACAGAGGGCGAAAATAGGTCCAGCACAGGGACTTCCGCACAGTTTGCAACATAATCAGCTATTTGTGGACCATTAAAGGATGTGAGAAATGTGCTCACCGGGGCCATGGCGGACGACTACCAAAAAATTCTCTCCTTCCTCGTCGTCTACGACTAGTCAAATAACGCAAAAAAAAACATTGTGACACACTCACCTAGGGCGAGAGCTTTGTTGACCAAACCGAAAGTCGGCTGAAAAGGAAGCTCGCTGAACAGGTGATGCGCCTCATCCACAGAAAATTGAGGTTTTGTGCATAGTCAATGGATCCAGCAATATCTCGACGTGATGTCGGAGTTCTGCGGGGTGATGTCGTACAGGAAGAATGGGGCATACGCCGGATCGTCGAGTCACCGATTGGTCAAGTATGTGGCGACTTGGTCTCTTTTCTTCTTTGATGGCTCGCGCTTGATGGCAAACATGCTCTCGTGAATAAGAGTCTCCCTGGGCAAGCGTTTCTTGGCGCCAATGATAAAAATATTCAAATACAGTGGAGCAGCCTAATACGCAGACGTGATCCTTCAAAGAATATGACGGAGTGGGTCACCACGATAGATTGTGTCCGAGGATACGGAGGTCTTTGTGAAGGACGCCCAGGGGACTAAGCCCTGGTAGCAGACTGTCAGGATACCTCGCAGGTGGACAATGAAGTACTTACGACCAGTTTCCCCAGCCAACGTTTGAGGTATGTCTGTCGCTGCGTATTGACAACCCTCAGCCGGCCAAGGATCAACCATTCCGACCTTGTTCCAAATCGGCCACGCCAGCTTGAACCACACCGGGCTCCCGCAATATACCGCACAGCATCGAGGTCTTTGCAAATGTCGCGTGAATGAAGTCCAAATTCACATCTCGACCACGTTGATGATTTCAAGTTCGTGTGCGTCGCAGTACAGGAACTCGGAGCAGTGAATCCTCGCCGTGAATGAGGACACTGCACGAAAATTTGTTGATGCTGGTTCTTTGCAGAGTCAGTACGGCACGGAGGTGGATGACTTGAGATACTCAGACCTCTTCTTCTACTTCTGTTGGTGCTCTTGACATTGGCACCCCTCGCGTTGGTGGGCAGGCTAGGCGGTCAATGAATATTGGAGCTGGGGTACACCGGTCCGTCTAGGAAGTTGGTGCGAGGTTAGTCGGAACGAAGGACCGATGTCGTGGGAAGAATCCTCGCCTCTATTCGTCACGCCCATCTCGCCTTGAGGATCGCATCAAAACGCCGTTTCTTTGCGAATGACGCGCGTCACTGTTTCAGTAATCTCTCGTTCTGGCCGACTGTCGAGCTGGACTTTTCGTTTAGCCAAGCCACGGTGAGCGTCACATCGTATGTCATTCTGCGCTGTCTGGCTGTACAGTGCGGAGGGACAATCTTTGGTGATGCAGCGTAGGGTCTAACAGAATGAAGGGATAATTCAAACGTCTGATTCTTGTCTGTGAGCATTCTTTTTGTCCTTTTCTCTGTTGTGCATTAATATCTCGCAAGGCCGTTCCTTTCCCCAGCTCGCGCCCTCCCTGTACGTGTGCAGTGCTCTCGCCCATTACCTCTTTGTGCGCTTTTTTCTCCTTCGTTTCACCCCTTTACATTGACCTTTTCACACGACAGCTCTTTCTCCATCGTAGTTGCCATCTTGCTTGCCGTGTCACTTTGCCTCGACGCGCTCCTGTATAACAGGCGACGGGCCAGCTCTACACCCGCCTTCGTGCGCGCGAGCAGAAACTAGGCACATCGCTCTTCCCTAGTCATGTACGCCGTTGGAATGCACGCGAGTGGGTGCGTGGTGAGTACCGTTTCTGGATCCAAAGCACACACGCTCTGACATCTGCAGCCCAGCCTGTATGACCACACCCCCAATCCTTGCGCTCTCAGACGTCTGCAGCCCGCCGCAAATACACACCTCACAGTATGTCCGTCTCTCGTCTTTGTTGCTACACTGACGCTTACACGGGCGTAGATCTCGCATGAAGACAATCCACTGTATGACGGCGAGACAACTCCCCCAACACTGATGAACGACTCTACCGATATTTGTTTAGCATGTGCGGCAGATGCCAGGAAGTCGCTGCCGACGATGGAGACACGGGGACGGGCATTGCGCGTGCACGCGGAGTGGAGGGGAGGTGCTATGGAGCCTCAGTTGCGGGGAGGGGATGGATGGGGCGTGCCATCACTACCGATTTCCTGGTCAGCAATGACCATTGCGCCGTGTGTGTATCGTCTATGAGGAGTCTCCCAGCTCTGTCACATTCTCTTGGAACGTAATTGGGTCATACGGTGGAAGGGTCTCAAATGCTGGTTGAACAACGTGGGTTGATACACTGGACTGTAAGCAACTCATCGTCCACCTCCATTATCAATCATGATATGTCACCTTACCAACTACCATCCTGCCTATTTTGCACCGGTACCACGATCTCCTGCACCCAGTACCACGATCACCATCCTTTGTTACTTCGACCACCCACCACCTAAGACCTCCACGCCGACCTCGCCAGGATCTGCAGCCAGCACCACAGCTCATCATCGATACCCTGCGACTCCTGAGTGACGATGGCAACTCCTGCCGCCGCTTTGGCGCAGCGACGCTGTTGCTTCTCGTTGCTTGTGTTTCGCTCGCTCGCTTTCGTTGCTTGCGACAAGGGCGACTCCTGCCGCCGCTCCGGCGCAGCGACGTTGTTGTTTCTTGTTCCTTGCAGAGTCTCGGTCCAGCTCCGGTGTCTTGTTGGTGGTAACGGGTGCGACTCCTGCCGCCGCTTAGGCGCAGCGACGTTGTCGCATTGCGTTGTTTGCGTTCCAGTGCTCCCGTTACGTTTCTGTTGACGTTCACGACTCCTGCCGCCACTCCGGTGCTGCGACGTTGTTGTGGATTGTTGCTGGCATCCCATCCCGTCCGTGTCTGTGATGTTGGCGACGACACCTGCTCCTGCCGCCACCTAGGTGCTGCGACGTTGTGGCGTCTCATCGCTGACATGTTTTTTGATTGTGAGAGTCCTCTTCGCAACAAGAATGACTCCTGCCGCCGCTTCGGCGCTGCGACGCTGTCGTTCACGTTGTGAGCCGCTGGTGACCGCGTACGTATCTGACTCTCTCCACCACTCCCTTGCCTCGATGTACTCCTTTTTACGTGCGCTCGATTTCTCCGCCTTATAATCCGTGCGCCTTCCTCGCTGCTGGCTGTGGAGGACGCTCCCCGATATTTATGCACCACGCACGTCCGTGCATTACTATGATGTCACTGGCTCCTCCGGTCGTAGATTTGTCACCAGTCTCTCATGTATCTTGATCATCTGTAGCAATTCAATCCTCATTTTGCACAGACGTCTCACTCAAGGCACCACCAGATGTTGATGACTCAAGGATTCTCTGTCGTTATATCTTTCATGTATTTAAGGAAGTCCCCATTTTCCGTTCACAATAATGATGTCGGCACCTTACAATGATCCCCATGTTGTCTCAAATTATTACCTACTTTACTAACGAACCTCACAAAGACGCTCTAATCCGCGAGACGCACTCAACAGTGTGATTGCAACGGTATGAGCCTTTGTGGCCGCAGCACATGGTTTGCCATGTCAGGGCTGCGGGCCCGGCCGTTCCTTATTGGGACCTGGCGCCGGTACTAACACTACCACTACCAACGATTTAGCCGTCTAGATTTGTTCGGATGCATTTTAAGGATGTGCTCATTTGAGGAAGGATACGGTCACGTTGTCTCGAAAAAGGTTCCCATATTCAAGAGGGGCTACATCGAAAATGGCATGCATACCCGTCAGTTCCCTACTACTCCTATAACAGAAACAACATGAAAGCCAATTGCCACCAGAACACCCAACCAGCTTTATCAACGTCTACCGATTCAATTGACTCTCTAAACTCCATATCCGCGACGACTCCGAGTTCCATTCTATCCGTTTAGGATGGAGATGGAGACGGTCGGAGCCTTCGAGAACGTCGAGGCCTGGCTTTCCTCATCTCGTTCCGATCGGATTTTGGTCCAGTCATTCTTGCGAAGGGCCATCTCGAACCGAAGAGCTGACTCCCTTCCCTGCAGAAGAAAGGCCTTTGCTCCTAGACCTGCACCTCTGAACATTGTAGTCGACGCTATCATGGGGGCAGTGTTCTTTTATATGTCGTTCTGCCATTAGTGTTGACATCGCTCACGTCTCTCTGAGACGAACGAGCTCCGGCTCATTTCAGTCGCAATGAGAAGCTGCTCTCGCAGATCGCCCGGCCTCCAATCATCAGACCAACGCATGAAAATTGTTGCAAAAGAGGTGAAGGCAGTGTAGCACGTCGAATAATTGCTATGGACTCTTCATACAATAAACTTCTAATTTTTTTTCTTTGTGCTTTCTAGGCAGTCCATAACTAAGAACGGCGTCAATTGGTTGTCAAAGGGGTATGACAGAGCAGACACTGACCGTCAAGTCAGTGGAACACTCTCATCCTGGTGTTTAGTTGAATAACCGTGACTTGTTCTGAGAATTGAAGCAACAATTGAGCGAAAGAGCGATGAATGAATGGTCTGCCGCTCAGCCTGCTTTGAAATAAGATGATGCTACATGTCATCCTCGACCAGCCAACATCACTGCCCAGAAGCTGCACTTGCATTTGTCGCCACAATTTGAATCTGAGCGGGAACTGAGTGTCGAGTGACTGCTTTCACAACTTGCCCAAGCAACCGCGAAAAAGGTCTAGCACAGGAACTCCCAAACAGCTTACAATATAATCAGTGATTCGAGATTCATTAAATTACGTGGGAAATGTGTTCACTGGAGCCCATGGCAAACCACTACCGAGCGGTACACAGTACAATACTAGTCAGTTCCTGTTACGTAATGTACCTATTTTTACTGGTGACGTCACTGTACGGTACCGTACATCTGCCCGAGATGCCGTTGTTCGGCATTAGCAAGCTGCAAGTAAATACTAGCAACGTCAGGCAGGTCACGCCGAGTGCCCTGCGCCTCGCGGCTTATCACGTGATGCGCCAAATAAACTTTTCAACTACGCCCGCCCCTTGCAACCGATTCCGACGTTCCCCTCTCTTCCGCTATTTTTCTTCTTTTATAATTGTTGCCCTTTCGAATGACTACTCCGTAGATCCTCATCCTCATCCCGCTGTTTCTTCTTTTCTAGTGCTTGGCCTTTCGCACACAACCTAGAACCAACTTGAGCAGCAAGCCCCCCTCCTCTGCTTTTTTTCTTCTTTTCAAGTGCCTGCCCGCTGCCCTCGCAAAAGCCAATCGAAATCTATGTTTCAAGTTTTGCATTTTGCCTTCGTCCAAAAGTCCCTGACATAACGTCTACATGTCTCCCACCATCATGCCACCTATAAGAGGAGCATTTTCCGACCTCTCGCCCATCTTCCTCCAGAATGTCTTCCACGACGTCCCCCCACAAGACCTCCTCCCAGACTCCCAACTCCCCCTTTGCGAACGTAAAACTACCACATCGGCTTCCTATCTCTGACGCAAATTATGACACAGTCCGTCTCAAAGCTCAGAACATCCAACTGTGGTACTTCCGTACCCTTCAAGCGGTGGTTTCCTTCAACCCGGATAACAAAAGCCTCATGTTATATGAGTAGTAAGTCTTTACAATTGTCTTATTCACTTGACATTTACCGAAAACAATGTAGTCCTGCCTATAGTGATGCTAACGGAGTCTTGAGGCCCATTCTTGCGGAGGACTTGGCCGAACTACGAGTAAGTAGTCATCCTGAGTATGCTACATTGGTCTAATATACCTAGGCCTCGAACGCCAATGTTGTGCTTCCCTCATGCTGGTGCCCGGCCGCATTTACTGGGAATTATTGCGAGACCATCATCTTCACGATGAGCCCCCTTGCTAACACTGAATACGAGAACCCAGGCAAAATTGCTCTGCGTTGTGCCGCATCACAGCCAAAGCTCTGGCACTTCAGGTGTGGATTCTGGGGTGAGTGACATCCACCTCCATTGGTCACGACACGAACAGTAAATGTCTTCTAGTCCCCATACAAGAACTCATGAGCCAGGGGGCTCTCGGAAATCGCCTCCGTATCCCTGCTCCAGCTGGTACTAACGCGGCGACCTCTCCTGCGGCATCCATCGCGTCAAGCTCCAGCTTATTGCACGCACTAGATGAAAGTTTTCTCGGCCGCTCCAAGCGCAAACTCGTGGTGCAACCAAATGGTCTGTATTTCTCTCATGTTCTACGTTACATGAATGCATACTAACTAGTATCAATGCTCAACAGGGTCTCCCAAAAAGAGTCGGGTGCTTGCGCCTGACTCTGACACTGACTTCTCCCCCCCCCACCCATCTGTTCTCGCCTCGAAAAAAGCAGTTGGTGAGTCTTCGCTTTCACTGTTTGCTTTGCCACCACAGACTCAGTTTGTCTAAATAGCCCAGGACACGATGTTCAAGGCGGCTTTCCTCCAAAAAGGTATGTTATTTTGCCTTCTATTCTTCACCCCATCCCGACTAATCACCAGCTCCAGGCTCTTTATGTGGTACCAGCACCATAGAAGAGTTTTTCCAGGGTACGGAGACCTTCCCCACACCAAGCCTTCTTGCTCTCGAAGAGGCTTATACATCGGGATCCGGGATATCCCTACAAGAATTCCAGTATCTAACCAATTACTGTCTGGAATGCGGTAAACTCTTCAGAAGGCTTGCTCACGACAGGCATATTTGTTTCGAGGTCTCCCAGACCCAAACTCGTCGCAAGCGCATCCCCAAAGTGGAGAAGGGAAAGGGAAAGGCGAGGATGGAAAACTCTGATATTTTTACGAGTACTCCGCTTGACAGTGTTATTGTAATTCCCTCCAATTCAGAATGATTTCATAGTTTATTATGCAGTTATAGTAGGCTATCTAAGGTACAAACCAAATAACACAGAATTGATACCGGTGACACAGACACAGAGACACAAACATAGAAGCCCCGTAGACATAAACGGAGACACGAAGACATAAATGGAGATGCGAAGACATAAACGGAGACGCGAAGACATGAAGACATAAATGGAGACGCGAAGACATGAAGACATAAATGAAGATGCGAAGACATAAATGGAGACGCGAAGACATGAAGACATAAATGGAGATTCGAAGACATAAACGGAGACACGAAGACATAAACGGAGACGAGAAGACCCATCCCGAGATGCCGATGTCCCAATTCGATCTTAAATCATGTCAATTTAGTGCGACGCGCCGCGGGACGTGTGCGGTAAACATTCAAACCTTAGAGGCTCAGTTTCTAATGAGAATGTGATAAATTTGTGCAAAATATGGGTATCTCCTGTCTCAGGTATCAAGATATAGCATGGACTTCAACTTCGTCCTCATCATCTCCCTCTCTGGCTCACTCGACAGCTTCATCCTCGTCTTCCTCGAAAATAGTGGCGAGTTCAGAGCACAAAAACCCTGCCATTCCGACGTCCTCAAGGGGTGCATACTCGACGTCGTACTGAGGAGTGGGTTCGACCGTATCGATCGTGTCTGGTATACGGACAGATGTCAGAGGAAGCATCCTACTAGCAAGAATCGCTGAACTGTACCAATGTCGTTTTGTGCCTGAGTATCAATAGCACTGTACGGTGGAGGGGTACGCATAGCGACTTCGTATGACGGCGGGAAAGTGCTCAATTGCAGATCAGGGTTATCGACTAGTAGGAATATGTTGTTAATAGATGAAGAAATCACAGATGCTAGTCGACGCACCTAAGTTCCCAAACGAACGATGAATAACTCTGCGCACGCGCTCTAGTGTTCTACTAATGACAGAGAAGTCTTGATAAGAACTTTTTGGCTTGAAATCGCAAGACTAACTGCAATTGGACTGTGACACAACGAATGTAGAACATCTACAAGTACAGTGTTAGTACAATCTCGTGCATCTAGTACTTAAACTGACCTTGGACCGAATTTTGAGGTGGAATGAGAGAGGAAAGAGACTTAAACTTTTGTGTGGGAAAGGATGTCAGGTGAATTGCTATTAAGAGCCAATATAAAATGCAACCATATGACCACACTTTAGGTTCCTGCCGTCATGAATGCTCACTTCATATAAACTGGAATTGAGGTCTCGACATCTCTTTCTCTGCTGCGGAGTATCCCCCATTGTTCCTCGTATCGTGGGCATTCACAAATGATGTGCTTGCACGTCTGAAATTGCTCGCCACATGGACAGTCCAAAGAACGTTTGGCCCGACTTCAGGAGGGGGTCGAAGATGGCATCAATTGCTGACGTGTTGTCTGCAAAGAAGTGTATGTGTTTCACTTCGTCGTCCCCTTTGGCATGGTTTGATGCTGTTGTTGCTCCCATAGCAAGGGCTGCCATTTCTCCATCATACACTTCTGCTTTTGCTCCCAAACCCATACTCAGCTCGAACGCTAAGATGTTCTCGGGTGTGTAGTCGCTTTACGTTGCTGACATGCTGGAGTGCCGCCTCATCCTTTGTCCCAGCTGTTTGTCCCACTCATTTTGAGCCGTTCCCCATATTCCCGATTGATGCACCTCCATGGTGCTGCGAGATCCGAGGACGCGTACAGTTGCTCATCCTTTCGGTCGGTCATTGTTGCCAGTCGCTGGAGCTTGGTTGTCTTTTTGAGTTCATTTGCTGCCCGCAGACGTTTTGTGTGTCGGGAGTGGTGGGGGTTGGAAGGATTTCTGCCTGCTCGCCACCTGTTGTCAAGACGTTGGATTATCGGGTTACGGGTACTCAGCTCGTTCAGCCTCACTGCCGCTCGCCTTGCACATTGGTCTATTGGGGTATTGATGCTTCGATTGGTGTCGTGTGCGGAATGTAGCCACTACCTTGTGCAGGGCTCGCCTCTGCACTTGCTCCAGTTGCTTCTCGTGGGTTTTCTTCCCTGTCCACCGCGTGGTCGATGCATATTGTCAATACTGAGCGTACGCACACAATGTACACCCGTTACGATGACGACGACGACACAGATGCGCCCTTCAAAAACGGCCGGCCCTTTGTCCAGCCACTGGAACCCTTGGTGGTGCTCCTGTACCTGCTCTCGCCAATTCTGAAGCTCGGGGCGACCCTCCTGCCATATACGAAGCTCCCCCTGAGGGTAGGCCTCCCGGTGCTTTTTTTTCTTCACGGTTTTGGCAGCGTTCACGAGGAGGCTGTGGTATATGCTCGCGAGGTATACATGGAAATGCGACGTTGAGGATATCATTTTGGATTGCTTTGGTGAAGCGTCGTACGGGGAGGCACCGGTGCGCTCTGGGTTGGGCTTGCTGCTTTGTATATCCGTGGTATGTTTCTATTTTCTTGGGTATTCTTCGTATGGACATGACCGTCGCAACAAGCTTTCCTTCTGCAGGATTGTTTCTGCTGCTGGGAATTTGTAGTATCAGCTGGTCCTCTTTTTGCTTTGTTTTTATAATGCACTCTTACCAATCGGGGCCAAAACCTCGGAACCAACGCTGCTTTCAGTGGCATGATGTCGCCACCGCCCTCTAAATGCCAGTGCGGCCCTCTAGAGCACCTTTCTAGCTTTACTAATCTTCACCGGGGCCTCCCATCTTATTGGAAAAAGTGACATTTTCTCTCAGGCCAGTGTAGACTGACAAAGCGTGCGTGCGCTTGTTTACTCATCTCGAATCCCCCTAAGTCAAATTCACAGCCGACATTTTAGAAGCGATGTCATTGGCTAGTAACCGTCTATAAAGTGATCGGCGTGCAACATTTTATTTTGAAGGCGAGGATCCCATACTCCTCTCTGTATATAAAGCTCACACCGATTCTACCCTTTCTTCTCTCTTATTATGCCTTCCAGCAATATCCTCAATATCCACATTTGCCGGTAGTGTTTCTGTGAAAGGCCACGTACAGTATTTGCTAACATAGACAAGACATTCTACTTACCGGTTTGTCTGCCTTCACTGCCATGTTTTTTACATGCTCATTGAATAGCAGTTTCTTATCAACGTATACTCCCTAGTAGCCATTTGACTGTTGCTTCGGCGACAACCTTCCTTGTGTTGCCATCGTTGGCTGTGAATTTGATGAGTGGTGACGTCTTGTCTTTTCTCCTCCCCGTGTAGAATAATTAATATACTTGGGTTCACCTATAAGTGGCTGGAATATCACACGTGAGAGTCACGTAAAACGTGATGCTTACATATGCCACCGGGCTGTTGGCTTGATCGATGCTTGAAGTCAATCAGCGTCACGACTAAGTGTCCTTTACTAGCTTTACTTGTTTAATCGCCCTCTACTTCTAAAATCTTTTGTACTTTCAATATGCCAATCAAATACTACTATATACGCGCCGGTTTGCAAGCCAAGGACACTTTTTTTGGTGACATCAAACGCATCTACCCGCGTTCTTCAAGCCTGATGGACGACTTCCCTGCGAAGATACTTTTTGAGGCTGAGAGGAGATACAGCAAGAAGCTTCTGCACAAAAACGTCAACAAGATGTCTGTTTTGTGAGTGTCAACGTGCTTTTTTTAACTTTAGTTTACGTCTTTAGTTCCGGATGGCATTCATCGTTGGCCAATCCTCACTATCATTATACCTTGCGAGCATATAATCCGGCGGGATGGATGGCGGTTACTATCGAAATGGAGGCTGCAAATCAAGGAAAAGTGTACACTTACTATCCTCAGGATTGGAGTCGGTGGATGGTACGTTGGGGGGGAGTACGTGCAAAGCATTTCTTCCAGTTGGGGGATCATATTGAGGTAAGTCAATTTTATTCAAAACATTTTGGACATATCTGATTTTTAATTCAGGTGATTTAGGTGTTATTACAATGCTTCGGTTTATGTACGATACTTCTAGGGGCGGGATCTTGCATGATTTTCAAGTGTTTAAACGGAAGAATTTTGTTCGATTGTAAGGCGTACTTCTGAAGTACTCTGTTTCATTCGTATTGACTATGTTCATGCAGATGCATTTACGACACGTCTACTATATTTTAAAAGGTGATTTTTTTTTCGCATTGCGGCACCGAACATCTATTCTTGCAAGACATCTATTTTTAGGTACCTTCAAGGAGACGCGTTTGCGACGCTCTCCTTTGTTTTAAAAGGTGATTTTTTTTTCTCGAATTGCAGCACAGAATATAAGGAAGTCTCCCAGTTCACAGGATGGGAAAATTGTGGTTTTAGATATGGGGAGGGCCCTTCTGGTGAACGAAAATGTTGAATTTTTGGATCAAGTTGTTACAGGCATGTCGGTAGATAGTCTTAGTAGCAGGTCAGGCAGATGGGTATGATATGTAAATTTATATGGTCACTCCCACAAGGTCTTCACTTGGTCCCATATCTTACTCATGCCCTTTTTGACACTGACGGGGAGTCAGAGCTATTGTGACCATGTGATAGCTTGTACTTTGAGTGAGATAGATACCTTGTTCAAAGACTTCCACATTCTAACCTTTCTCGACTACGGGAGACTACACCGTAGAAGGAAACTCGTTCACCCTGCAGTCTCGTAAGGACAAGGAGCAGTACGACATCCTGTCCGGTATACACCACACTCTAGTCTACAAAACCCTTTACGACGACACCACCCAAATGTGGAGCATCCGGACTGTCACTGCACCCTGTATGTTTTTCTGATGTGGGAAAGACACATGTATGACATCGCGTCGTTTCCTCCTTATCTCGGAAAGAATCGTGGATCTTGGTAATGGATACGTCATCAATACATATCGAGCGCGCAACACATACAGGTCACACTGTGAGAAATATCACAAGACTCTAGAGGCTTTGTAAGCCAAAATTCGACCCTGAGAGACCTTGGCAATCAAGGTAATGTATAACGTTTTATGCAAGCTTTATTTTACATGTAAGATAATTCAGTTATAATAGTTTATGCCAAGCTTTACATGTAAAATAAGTGTATCATTGCATGCGCGATTCGCTTTCCCATGGTATTTTTAGAACTCTTTCACTACCGAGAAAGGACCTTATCTGCCATCCCCCGAACGCCACCATCCATCCATATGTATTTAAGGTGCCTGCCAGGTGAGAGTACCAGTCTTTACCCACTCTCATTCATGTCGTCCCCATCGACTCAATACCTGTATGTACTCACCTCGTTTCGACTGTCGGGCTGTATGTACTCATGTCATCTTTTATAGGACCTTGCTCAGCGTGCTGCCAGTAATGGGCAGGCACGATTACGCTTGCCAGTACGACTATACCGCTGAGCAGCGCGAGTATATGTCCCAACAAGGGATTCTGTTTGAAAGAGCAGTACAGGACAACCATGTCCTCATTTTCTTTGTGCGGTTGTTCGAAGATTGGTTTGACCAATGGCCCATCACAGATGATCGGTCTGACGCTGCCGTGGAGCAGCTCAAAGTCATAAGTCTCTGTCATTTCATTCACCACATCCGCTGACATCGCCGTCACCAGGAAATCTCGACTTTGTACATTATGGGCCTAAAAAACCAGTGGGTGGTACACGGCTTGCGTCCTGACGGATGGACAGAGGAGTATGTCATCGACAAGTTGGATTACTTGGAAGATATGGTTGTGATCCTTTGGGAGCTCCGACGGGTGTTTGTAGTGGAGCTGCCGGATAGTACTGGGAATTAGCGGCTGCTGGCTGGTTTCAGTACAATTGTGTTATGACAGAGCCTTTAGACCATGTAGAAATGTGCTTGATAATACCGATCCGCCCCTTCTCACTTGACTTCCTGAATAACACGACGTTAACTCTTCACTTTATTTTGGAGCACGATGTTAAAGCCTAAGTTTATTTCGGTCTTGAGTGTCAACTTAGAATTTTAACTTTCTGTTTATTCGGGTTGGTTATTACTCTCGGTTTTGCCTAGATCTGCCAGTCAATTATCGGACTGTTGTTACGACTGCATACATTCCAGACGTGTAATTTTGCGATCTAGTGAATATACCTGGTACTACAGTACAAGGAGAGAAACGGGCCTTAGGACTAAGCAAGTGTACATAATAAGTACCTCTAAACAATAATACTGCCTGTCTAAACGACACGACGCGACAGACCCAAACCGGGACTTAGTTACAGCTTGTACTTGACAGGCTAGCTTGACAGAAAGTTCATAAACCCTGTTCGGCCATTGGTAGTTGTCCATTACCAAGAGAGCTCGCTCCTTTAAACCAAGACAAAAATGATTGCAATTTAAAATGATCGGCGTGTACTAAATTAAAGTGACGCACTGTACCTGAGGAGCCTGGTCCGTAAACCATGTGAGAGATAAGATAAGAGGATAATCCGATGTGCAAGCCATGGTATGACGAGTGCCTTCGCGGTTGTCACCCTGTCGAGGAACCGTTGCCAGTAAGGGTTACTTCTGGAAGAATGATTGAATAAGAGCTGGGACTGGACGCGGCACAACCGCTACCGGTCAGGAGATATGTCCTCGGACTTGAGATTAGCGAGCGCTTGTAAAACCTTAGCGAGCTTGACATGGAAACTAAACTACATATGGCAACCCCGAGTCAGACGCCAAGCAGGGCTGCGGCAGCGGTGGGCTGTACGCATAGGAGTCTAGATTATCTGGGGACTGCGGTGATATTTGTAATTAATAGTTGTTTTTAGTATAAGTAGTTAGAAGTTCGGTGTAGTATACAAGTTTCGAACCCCCGAGTTGCGGTGTGCGTGTAGAAGGCGAGTACTGTAATAAAGGAATAAGTTTGTAGCTTCGAGCGTCGTATATACAGAACGAGCTCACCTCAAGGAATAGAGATACCTTCCGGATCTGTCAAGTGTGCTTAAGATCCGAGTGAATAAGAAACAGTGTCGCTGTTCTGTTCCATCTGAGTACTGCCAAGGTCTGTTTGGAAAGAGTATGAATTGAAGTAGAAGTTCTGAAATCTGTCTGTCTGTCTGTCTGTTCTGTTCTGTCAGTCTGTTTCTAAATCTGCTTCTGTTCTGAAATTGAGTTGTTTCTGTTCTGAAATTGCGAACTGTTGGAGAGTCGGAGTCTGTTATCGTCGTCGAAGTTAGTCTTGACAACCCTACCCCTAGGGAGTAGCGAGCTCACTAAGTCAGTACTTGGTTGAGTGGTCTAAAGAGCGAGCTCGGTGTCGTAGTGAGGAGTCTCGTGTTCTATTGTATTGTAGGACGTGTGTCCTAGTGTAAATTGAATATTACCATTCACCTAGAAGGTTGCGCCTTGAAGTATACCTTCTTGTAAAAAGATTCTAGCTTTAGGATCAAATAAAACGAGTAAACGCTGTACCGTGCCAAGATAAGAAGGAGCTTTACGAGTTCTAAAGTGTTAATAACCACAGAGTAGAAATAATCTCATCCCCCCATGCACTTACGAGGGTGATTGTATTATTGCGTAGTTGTGTGAGTGTGTGTGTGGTTTGGTGTGTGTATCACGCCGTTCTATGTGCTGTTCCACAAGTGCCCACAGCCAGCCTCTTCACCGTGACAAGGAACTCTTTCCTCATTAACCTTTCATGATTAACCTTTCGCTTTATTTTGGGAACACGACTTCGATGTTTCAATGCCTAAGTTTATTTCAATCTTGAGTGTAAACCCAAAATTTTAACTTTCTGTTTATTCGGGTTAGTTACTGCTCTCAGTTTGCCTAGATCCGTCAGTCAATTGTCGGACCATGAGACAAGGAACTCTTCGGTTGCTAGTTAGTAGTTACAACTCTAAGTCTAATTTTAATATTGGACCTTGACCTTGGAACGGAACAGGACAAGTGTGCGTCGAATCCCAGCAGGAAGTACGCGGACTTTTGGAACAGTATCCTCAGGGGGAAAAGAATTATTGATTGCTAGAAATATATCTCCGTACTGCCTTGTCCTTTGTAGGTAACATGGTCTACGACCTTCGGACTAGAAAGGTCCCATCTCTCGAAATCCCCCCTCCTCCTCGACTTATAGCGCGCGCGCAGCCCGACAATCCCCCATCACAGTCTCAAATGTCCCGTTCAAAGTCGTCATTGAACGCCAGGGATGATGAGTTCACACCTCCTCCAGCACCGGATGCAGCTGCTGACTTGATCAGATGCATCGATGACGTGGAGGTGTCACTTGGATTCATCAAGAAGAGGGCCATCCACCACCTGGTGACCATCCAGGGCACAATGATGAATACCTGGTCATAGTATGTTGACCTGTTATATAACCTAGGAGTTGGTGTGGAGGCATGAACTCATTCCTTTATTATAGTCCAGCGTGGAAACAGAACAATGGAGAACTCGTACCCGTTAGCGTGGAGAACCTTCAGCAATACATGCTGGAATGGGAACTTGAAGGGCCCAACTGTTTCTGCCCTCTGGTGGACCCTTCTTCATCACTGGTGCAGACCATCCTCCACCAAGATGACGTTGACGGGCAGTGGTCCTTTGTCTGCACCAGCGATTACTGCAAGTACCGTGGTACGTTTGCTTTATCTCCTTAAACTGGCATGATATTGATGAGGCTGTAGTCAATCTCACCAGAATTTTCGGCCCAGGTCTCCCTCAAAGTGCTCTGCAGAATCATGCAAGTGAGTCACAGAGCTGAGCTATCAGATCGAAATATGTTTAACAGGCTGCGATGAAGATGCACCACCTATTGAAGACCTTGATTACCGCAGTAAGTTCTACATGCACCCAGGTGAACTATATGACTGATCATGGTGCCAGCCTATGAGAAACGATGGGAGAAAAAACACGGAAAACACTGGCATTCACTCGAGACAGTTCTTTCCGACATCGAAGAGGGCGTCGAGGCAGAGACGACGTCAGCCAAAGCACCAGACAGTGTCGTTCCAGAGTCTGATGGAGAGGCGGGACCAAAGAGCCCGCCGGTACCCAGTAAGTCTTGGTTCCATCTTGTCGTTGTTATAATTGCTAAACATATATCAAGGACTCGATCTAACCACAAAGAGGAGGAACAGCGAAAACACCATACTGACCCGCAAATATATGAAGGTGGGATTGACAGCCCTTCGATTGAAGGAGAGGAGGCGGAGCCTGCAGGCACAAGAAGCTGGAGATAACAGTGTCCAGCCTGTAGGAGAGGACGTCGCCCGTGAGTGCATCCCCCAGTTGATGCGACAAGAATTGACATGCACTTTTACATCCCCAGAAGCACCAACGGGTTTCCACGAAACTACTCTCTTCCATCAAACCATTCCCGTCCCGCGACGGAGGGAACTCTGGATCCATCTCACCCAGAAAGCTGAGGGAGTGACCTCGGAGGAATTGGCAGGGTTGTTAGTAAGATGCGGTGGGTGTACTAAGTATTATAGAGACGGACTCATCCATTATTGCGTATAATAATTGATGGCCCATCCTTTTAATGTGATCGGTGTACCATTATCGCATATGATAATTTACAGCCAGTATTGTTCAATGTAATCAACCGCCAGTCTCATTTAGGTCGCGGTATCATTTTTGTCTTCTGTATCGTTTCTGTCCATTTCGTCTTCCATATCATTTTTTGTCACAGTATCTTTTTTGTCTTCCATATCATTTTTCGTCCACAGTATCTTTTTCATCTTCCGTACCATTTTCATCTTCTGTATCGTTTCTGTCCATTTCGTCTTCCGTATCATTTTTTGTCACAGTATCTTTTTCGTCTTTCGTATTGTTTCTGTCTTTATCAGTTAAGTCTCTCATCACTAGTTATCGTTTTCGGTCTTAGTGTCACCTTACATAGTGTCTCGTCCTCATTTGTCTGTCACCCTATTCCTCAAGCTTGGGGTCACTCAGTTTTGGCAGGCACACACCATGATTAAGTTAAAATGATGGATGGAATTGAAACAGCTCGAATTATATCTACAAATGAACATTAACTAAATTTTTTTCCGCTTTTTGACGTTCGGTTTGTTGGCCTTGGGTCGGGCCTGTCGATTCGCATTGAGCTCCTGTCATTCCGATGCCTCTCGCTCTACCTGCTGCGCCTTCAAGATCTCCCTCAAGACAGGGGCAATGGAGATTTTCTTGCCTGGATCGGAGAGCCCTGCACCTGTCTGCAAAAAACGTGCAATTTCTTTTGGACTGGGCAAACCGATTGCCTTGGCCACTTGCTTGGCGTATCAGACCGCTTCAGGGGCCCAGGGACACTTATTGACTCGCCCCAATGCCTGACTCTCCTGTTCTTCGATGGCATCCTGTTGCTCGGCATTAGGTCCATCTATCCGAATCATAACCCCATATGCCTGGGCATGCAATGGTATATACGCAGCAGGATCTATAATCATGAGCAAGAATGCAGCAAGGCTGCGTTTATATTGAACTAGGAATCTCTTCAGGGGGGATCAAGGCAATATGTAGGCGGGACTTACGCTTCTCAGGATTGGTAGGGAGGGCGAGCATCATCCACACTAATCCCTCGTACACTCGTTCCAGAGCGTGGTCTAGGTTCGTCGACCACATTCCTGACTCCCTGTCGTACCGTCGTGATAGTTCCACTTGATGCATCGTGTCCAGGGACCAAAAAGACACTCCTCGCATGAAGCTGGGTTCCGGGGTATATATGGCATGTATGGCCCCAGGCGGTTGAAAGCTATGGATGTGGTTGCATCAACACAAATATGGAAAGAGCGAGAGAAATGAGTGAAACTTACTAAAGATCTCCTGGCAGCAGAACCAGGGTGAAACTGACACAGAGGTGTTCATCTTGTTGTGTGGGAAGGGCGAATTGAAGGGCCTGGTCGAAATAATCGGTGACGACATGGCGTTCAAGAGGTCTATTTGGGAATGTCACCGTCCATAGCTTACTTCCTTGTTCCCCGATTATCAAAGTCATCTTGCCATCCGCATCATGGTGCTCATCCATGTACGTGCATGCGTGATGGAGAAGACCCCAATTCATGTCACTCCACTGCTCTTGCGACAGTCCATGAGGCCAGTCATATTGCAATGAGGTGTTGTTCCATGCGTCATAGCCATCATCCATCATACTGGACCCATGTTAGCGCAAACTCAGGTATTAAAGTATTCAACTCACCCGAAAGGTGGAGGTGCTCCTCGATGTGTCATGGGGACATCAAGAATCTTTTCGTTTCGTATGGGGTCGGCCAGGCCATCTATGAAATCCGAGTGTAGCATCTTCTTGAAAGGCAGGAGTGCATGCTGCTTCTGGTGGACAGTGTCTGAATATTGGCTCAGTGACTGTAAAAAATGCTCCCAAGATGAGGGCATCACGTACCATGCACTTCTACCACTCTAGCAGGCTGTACGTTCCACTGTGTAGCCATGTATTCAGTTATTAATTGCTCGACTATCTTTGGTGTATAAAATCCTTCCAACTTGACGCCCTGATGGTGAACCAAATGATCCATAATGATGTCGTTGAGCTCGGCATCTGGCGGGAAAGGTGCACGCATGAAGACGACGTGCTCATTGGTGTCTTCAAGGATGGGCGATTCCTCTGCATGCCTGCGGACTGCCTGGGCATGCTACTCATGGTCATGAGCTCCTGTGGGTGAGAAACGATGACGGAAACTCACATCCTGAACTATATTGATGTCATCCTGAGGAACGAAAGGAAGAACGACTCGTGCTGGGGTCAGCGAAGACTCATTGGAAACGCGATCCCAGGTAATGGTGGGTGCATCAGGGTGAACGCCCAGGGCACCAACCCCGAAATCAGATATACGACGTGAAGGAGGGGCCGGAGGAGGCTCAGAAGCCAACAATACCGGGTCAATAGGGGGAGAAGGGGGGGCTCGTATTGCATCAACTAGGATAGGTGCACTCCTAGTGTCTGGTTTTGGTGCAGCGGAAGATCAGGATTTCAGACGTTCCTTTTTAGATGGACCAGGAACTGGGGTCTGTGATCTATGAAAACGTGAGGATAATGAGGGAGATACACAAGAAAGAACATGTACTTCGCAGCGGCTCTTTGTTGTCGCTTTTTCTCAGCCCTCCGTAGGCGCTTTTCGTACTCATCCATGGTTTCTCTGTCATGTTTTTGAGCAGCCTCTATCTGTCTCCTGGTCTTCTTCCTGGAGACAGCAATTGGCGGGTATTTCTCGTCAAGCTCTTCTGGGGTCGCACTAGAACTTGAAATCAGCCAAGGCAGATAATAAATGGACGGCTGTACTCTGGATGTCTACATTTGTAACCATTGACCGCCATTCGACGATGCACGGCACGTTGACGTTCTTCCCTGGAATCCATGTTGTCGTTGTTGGGGGGTGGACTCGCCGCCGAACGTTCTCCTTCATCGTCGGTTGGCATCTGGTGGGCAGTGACATTGTTGCTTGGGAGTACTGAGGGCGTGCGTTGTAAGACTGATTTATTCGAGGGCATCAATCTTACCTCTGACTGTTGTTCTATATTATAACTCTTTAAATTGCGCTAATGTAAAAATAAACTTTATTGGATGGGTACAAAGTTATCTATGTATACTAATTTAGATGGACGTTGGTTGAAGTCAAGAGAGAAAAGATTACATAATTGCCTGTCACATGGCAATCTGGCCCGAGATGAAAGTCCGCCGGGCACAACCGAATAGTCGGTTGTGCCCAGCGGACTTTCATCTCTGAGAATATCAAACATGTGCCAACATTATGTAAGCTTTCCCTTTCTCTTTTCCGTACCACGCGCATCGTGGCTAAGAGAGAAAGCAAAAGGTAAGCCCCATTCCACTTGTATAGCTTTGTGGTAGTTAGTACAAAACAAAAATAAAATTGATTGCTTGAAATTGCATATCTAAGAGTCAAACATAACAAAACTAATGGAAATTACAGTTTCAAACGCGTCGCGGAAACAAACACGTCAAGAGCCTAATGGTATGTTTTCCGTGATGCCCCTATATAACTCACGCAAACTCAATTATGCTCCAGTCAGCGTTCGTAGATCTAGAGGCCGGTGTCAACCGTGAAGAAGTGCTCGAAGCTAGTGAAGAAGAAATCACTGATTTTATCCAAGATGCACCGGATGAGGACGATATAAGCGACGTAGACGACGCTCCCACCACAGGCCCTTCTATGGTGGCTCCTGTACTCGGCATTCCCGAGCAAGAAAAAATGTGGACAGATCTGTTGGAGAGGGCGTCATTGCGTGCCACTAGAGGTCAGACGGTCCTGGACACCAACAACAAAAACTCAATCCATGATGTCCCCCCCGAATTCTGGGCTCTGTCCGTCTGTGTGAGTTACTCATTGTTTTGACTTCTATTCTTTCACTCATTGGGTGCTGAAGCTGGGCTGGGAAGATATTGTCGTCTTTCATATTGGTCGTTGTGCACGACCTGAACTCGGGATCAAGGCCGCTTTCATCATGCCACTCCTCGAGAAGCAAGTATGGCTGGAGGTGGAAATGTCCTACACGTTGAAAGCATGGCTACAAGACATACCTGGAGTCCGTCTCCGCAATCAGCAACCCATCCTTCACGCTCTTTCTCCTCTTGACGGGTTTGGGGCTCCACTCTCAACAAATTCCTCCAAACCGTTAGTTGTTGGTTCCTGGGTCCGAATTCGATGAGGAAAGTCCAAAGGTGACACAGGAATGGTCGGCAAGGTGTATCCTTGGGGGTGCAAGGTTCTGTTGATACCCAGGCTAGACCCAAGTGCCCGAGACAAGAAACATGGCAAACGACGAAGACTGGACGACAATCTCGCCCCAAAACTGTTCAACCGTGGAGCCATAGAGTTAGATGGCTCAGAGAAGCTCAAGGTCCTCAACAAAGGAGAGGAACAGTATCTCTGGTGCGATTTGGTATACAAGTACGATCTCCTGGTTCGCCGCATCAGCTTTTCCCAAGTTGAAATGGCTCGCGAGATTCCAGATAGTCTGGCGGGTCTTTTTGCCCAGTCGTGCCATCCTCTAGTTCGGCGATACCGCCAGAAGCTTCCCAGAATATCTGAGTGGTGTCTTGTCGTAGGTGACCCTATTATGGATACCAGCAGTGGGTGAGTAGGACTTGTCGGTAGTGTTGAGGACCATGGGTTAGAAATTGAATGTGATGAAGGGCTGTTTATGGTACCATGGGCCCACTGCAGAAAAACCTTCCAAGTGGGACAATACGTGGAGATAACGGAGGACTGCGTCGACCGATGGGCTGGATGGATACACGCCATTGAGGATGGTCTAGTTCATGTGGTGTCTCATAATGCCCGAATGAACGACAAAGTAGAGGTACGTCTCCTGCACGATCAATTTTGATATGTACATCTGATTTACATTAACAGATGCACGAGGTCCATCCAAACCTAGTGATGGTCAGCACGCCTCCCTCGTCTCTACCCCTTCCTCTGAAAAAGGACCAGGATCCCATCCGTCGCACCAAGGAATGTCCCTGGAAGGGAACTCTCGTCCTCATTGTTCGACGTAATCATCGCTGGCGTGGCAAGACCGGTTATGTAGAGGATGCTATCGTCGTTAATAACCCATCTGGAAAACCAGTCCTGTCTCTGCTCATCAGGTTGGCTTCTTACAATCCCAACATGCCTTACCTGACCCTCTGGTTTGAATACCTCGACGTTGTCGACGAGGAGTCGTATTTGCCTCTCAATGAGGCGTTACCATTGGCTGACAACGATGACAACTTGTATCATAAGCATGTGACTATCACTTACGTTCTGGAGGAGAAAGGTAGACGTGTGTATCTGGAGCCGGAGCCGCAAGCTGAAGCCGATCCTGGCAACCGCACCCCCCTGCCTGACCCTGCCGAACGATGCTTATCGCCTGCCTGGGATCCATCCGCCCTGGAACCGGGATCTTCTTTGGCTGTCTCTTCACTGACATACTGGTGCACTGATCAGCGACTCCATGGATTCCAGTTTCGTGCAAAATATCAAGGGCTCAACATCGTCGCAGCAGTTCGTGCGAAGCTTAATGGTAGCGATGGATTGAAATGTGTCAGGGAGGATACGTCCCTACATGAAGAATTGGATCCTGCTGCGGTCCTCCCTATACATCCTACTGCCAGACACTATGACATGTTCCTAGTAATTTCTGGGGAACATTGTGGCAAATGGGTGAGAGGAATCCAGTACAAGAAAATATCGCCGAAAGATCGCTCGGACCTAGAATGGATGGTCGCAGTCGTTATACCTAGAACACCATTCATGCATGACGATCTTATGGATGAAAGGCTGGTGCTACATAGCTCCTGTATGACCCTTGCCAACGAAACGGTGATTTCACGAAATTTAAACGAGGGTCTGAGAAGACAGCTACGGAAACCTGCTCGAGAGCGTTAATTTGGACTATAAACTGTGTCGGACATCTTATGGAGTAAAATTTTGTATGCACTAGCTTATTAGAAATTTCTGTAGTAAATTACACTTCTGTATTTATGGTAGCTCAATAAGTCTATAGATTCACTGTATATCAATGATAACATTTCTTAGATACCTTAGACAATCCCAAAATTATAGATAGTCGGAATACCATACACATTTATTAACGTGAATCGTCATCTTGTGGGAACAAATGAGTGATATGAACGAGACACAACTGATACGGAAGACATCATGATACAGGTGACAGGAGACATGACCAATATGAGAGACTTGACCGATATGGGAGACATGACCGGTAACGATACGCGAGACAGAAACGATACATGAGACAGGAACGATACAGGAGACTTGACCGATACAGAGACTTGACCAATAACGATGCGCAAGACAGAAACGATACGGGAGACTTGACCGATACAGGTGACAATGATACCGGTGACGGGAGACTTAAACGATACTCTGGTGACCATCCAATCTTGACGAACTATCTTGGCTGACATTGTATAAGTTTATACTCAGTAACCAATTGGGAACTAGGACAACTACGGCTACTCTAGTATCACTATTCTGACTTTTCCTGATGACTGCCCACGCAATCGCTTTTTCAGGTCCAAACTCTTCTGTTTGTGTTTCTCATAGGCCTTCTTGTGCTTCTCTGCCGACTCGATAGCGTTGAGATCAGTAGGTTTGATGGACAGTCTATGTAGAGCACTCTGATACCGTTCCCAGGACTTATGAAGCCGTTCATTCTGATCTCCGATGCATTTGTCCATGGAATTGAACTTCCGGGTACGATGTATAACTACCGTGAGCCCATGAATATGTTTTCACTCTGATGTGGCGACCACACTGACCTGTACACTTGTATTTTCTAGCGACCAAGACCACGATGGTGGTAGGCCTGTAGCTGGCCTTGACTCCCATTTTCTGGGCGACCTAGGCAAGGCTCCATTCAAGTTAAACAGAAGTGCCAATTCAACTCACGCGATGGATATGGAGGCGCATCTTGTCATAGTGGCGGGCACGAGAGATACCCCTTACTAAGGAACACGGCATTCCTTCCCTGTATATGTCAATATGTGACATCTCTACTGCATTTGTCGTAGTATCTCCGGCTTGCCAAATACTCAATGGAATGAAACTTTTTTCCCAGCACATCCCTTGTAAAGCGAATTTAGAGTCCCTTTTGTTATTGAGCCAAGCTAAACGACAGAATGAGTCCCATATCGAAGGACTGCAACGCCAAGCACTCACCTCGTCCCGCAGCTCCTCCTTCTCGTTCAATATACGCCATGGCTCCATCCCAGTCTGGATGCCGCATGCAAAGGAGACTGTGCATCTTCTCTTTCACCGTATAATCCGGAACTGCACAGCTGGCTATTCCCTGAGTAATGTGCGCCTCGCATATGCACAAGATTCGATGGAGGTGCTCATATACTCCTAAGCTGTATAGGGAGCGACCTGGCTCATGCAAATCTCTCCACTCCTTTCCCATCTCTCTGGCGATATCCTGCAAATGAAGACCTAGCCCTAGCATAATAATAAGAATTCATCTAGAGCCAAGAACGATACCTTTTACCTTTAGCCTGTCCGCGATGTTGGTCAGCTGCCCAGTGCAGTATCCCTTGATGCTCCTCGAGAGAAGGAGAGTGCAGATGCCGGTACTCGATATCCTTACCCATGTCCTGTCGCACTATGGACCTGATAGCGCGAAATAAAATTTGATGAGTGCGTGCGGATTCTGAATTTAAGAACGCTCAACATAGAACAAGTACTTGGGGTGGGTAAGCATAATAAATTGAACCAACCATTGCAAGAAAACTCACCTTGGTTCATCTCACGGTCTACGCTGACCAACTCAAATTCATTCCAGCCTGGGACACGCTTGAAAGATATGTTGCACTGGACCCACTTAGCCTGGAGGAAATCTTGACTACACTCCGGCAGCATACATACAATGAGCCGGAAGCAATCATCATCGGATCTGCTCAGAGGACCTTCCTCGTCATCGCTTTCATCGGCCTCATCCCACTCGTGTCTGAGTGAATGCCAGGACATTCGTTTGATAACTCGGATGTAGGGGGTACCTTCTTCTTCATCCTGAATCCTTTTCATGTGCGCCACACCTATGATTATCTCAGTCACCTGTTTATTACAGCCAATCCAGTTTCGTACCATCCCAGCCAGTCCCATGGGGCAACGCCGCCTTGACTTCATTATGGATGTATGAGGCTATATGGTCAAGATTGGCCAACGATGGGTGAAGATGCACCACCGTAGGTTCTTCGACTGCAGGGCAAAGTTCTTTCACCCGGTTGATCACTGCAGGGTGTCGACAGAAACGCCGAGGGGTCATGTCCGCTAGTTCATGCTCGAGACTACGTATCAAGGCTTTAATCTCAGCCTTTATTTGAACAGGGGTGGTAGTGGGAAGAGGGATTGGGTGTGTATGAGGACTGTGGCATATCAGGAGTATTTTCGGACACTCTTCCCAATATCCATCCTCCGGTCGAACCACTGTGAAATGACTGGAGCAAGGCAGCCGCACCATTTCGGTCATTAGCATGTCGGCCTTACTTGAAGTTCGATGCCCGTTCTCTGTTGAAAGCAGTGAGAATCTGGTCGAAAATTATAAAATGCCATTCGACTGACCACAGTTAACCTTGACAGAGCTGATATTGCGAACGGTTGTGCAACTCATCAACGGGCCATACCCTTGCTGGTGAGCCTGCAGCTCGATTTTACTGATGACGGGCTCATCATTGACAATCAGCGCACACAAATATTCAAAGTTGTATCCTCCTCCGTGAGCAGGATACAAGACAAAGTGTTTGCGCGAGAAGCTCCCGTAGTGTTCGCAGCTGACGCAAAATCATTGTTCTTAGTTCAAATGACGATGTTATCATAGAGATTTACCAGATATAGGACTGTTCCCTAATAATGATTCTTCCTTGGCATGTTTTCTTCGTCTTCTGACCCCGCTTGGCTTTGGTAGGTGTTAGCTGTATGTGATCTCTGATGGCTCACTCCTGTTCATTATACTCCGTGGCCTCTTGAAGAGTGTACCTGCAACCATTATCCGTAATAAATCTGAACCATGTGATAGTCTTGTTCAGTATCTCTTCTTCAGCAGTGAAGTAAGCTCTGCCTGCATTTCTCTGATCCAGCTGAAGTTGAAGGGCTACTCTCGAACCTTCAGTATGTGAGGTGATCTTGATATCATCGCTCACAAATGGGCATATTCGAACACCCTGGCCTGCAATATACAAAGTTATCAGGTCACCGTCACTTCTATACCATAAGTTTCACTTACAGGTACTATAATCGACCAAACACGGCACGGGTTTTCCATCTCGACCCAACATGACGCTGTACTTGTGTCCCTTGGATTGCCCTGAGGGTTTGCCTGCAGAGTACACGATATTGTGAACAGGGTTGAACGGTTTGTTGGTGCGAGCCATGTGGAGCAAATATCCAACAGAGGTATCGCTATTTAGTGTCGTCTCAGGGTATTCAATAACTTCATCTCCCTTGTGGTGATATAAAATAGATATACGGGTTCTCTGGTTGATTCGGACATCGTTTTCTATCTTGAATGGCCTGCTACTGGCCAATAACAACTCGGGAGTGTCGGAACCAGTGGGTGTCATCAATGCAGTCGCTTGAGCCGGATTGAGGAGGTCAGCAATGGCGAGAGGAGGCATAGTTCAAGGGAGGAAGCATTCACCAGGCTCCAAAGTGATATTATTGAGTGTTCTAACAGAGATTACTTGGCGCGTGTAACTATGCTACGACAATCATGAACCTAAAGCAGACTTCAGGTGTCGGATTTGATTGCCTTTTTTTTGGCGATCGTAATGGCTAATACCCGTTGCCTTCTGAAAGAAGCGACAACGTTAAGTTTAATGGACTCGTGGGAGACGCATAAAACAAGCTTTCAATGCTGAGCTTAATCAAGGCGCGGGAGAGCTATAAAACAAGCTTTTAGGTTCGACAGTGGATCACTTAATCAATTAGTACCGTGGCTCTCAGTAGAAGAAGTGTATGCGGGCCTGATTTTTGAGGGGGGCGAGTTTGGAACATGTTGGAAAATGATACTTCCGTGGAGATAGATTGCGAACGGCAATGAGGTCCAACTGCACCAACTGCACCATAATACAGATACTATAAGACACAATTATTACATTTTAATGGTATGAAGTGACATTAAAACATGATACACCAAAAAAAATATGTATTACCCATGTTTTGACAGTCTCGGACTGTCGTGGTGGAGGGACGGATTACAGGGATGATGGTGGTTGGGGTGAGGGGAGGCGGAACGTGAACGACGAACAGAATGGGTATTATAAACCAGGCGTGGCGATCAATCTGGAAAATGTAATCTCGAAGAGGTTATATTGTAAAGTTTTTTTAACATTATGATTGCCAATGATACACGTTTTTTCGTTTATGTACCGAATATGCCCGTCTTCCCGATATGGAACAAATGCGCCATGTACCCGACGCAGTCACAAGTGGTCACCCTGTCGGTCACTCGGCAGGTTCGGCAGGACTCGTCTTTGCCGACAGCTGCCGAGCTGATCCGGGCTGATGTAAGGTACCGTACCGTACCGTGCTGTCACGTCTATTATTAGTACAGGAACTGACTAGTACTCTACTTACTACACACTACCGAGTTATTTCCTCAGTCCTAATCACCTACGACGGCGTTCAGATAATGCAAATAACAAAGATCATGGCACACTCACTCTGTGCTTGAAAATTGGGGTAGTATTCTGCGTAATTAGAAACTCGGCAGCATCTTGACGCAATGTTGGAGTTCTGCGGGTGATGTCGTGCAGCCGCAGGGGTGGAAGAATGTTGCATATGACGGATAGCGATGGGGAGTGATGCTGAGTTACCAGTTGGTGAAGTACGTGGCAACGTGGTCTCTCTTCTTTCCTTGTTGACTCGCGCTTGATGGCAAATGTGCTCTCTTGAATAAGAGTCTCTCTGTGGAAGCGTTTCTTGGCGCCGATGATGAAATAGTCGAACACAATTGAGCCGCCCAGAGACCAATGAAGCTGAGTGTAAGACCTGGTAGAATATCCTCAGAATACTGCGGAGGTAGACGATGAAGTACTTACGACCAAGCTACCCAGCAATGATTGAGGTACGGCTGTCGCTGCTATCAACATCCCTCGCTTAGCATGCTCAAGGGTCCACTATTCCGACCTCCTTCCAAATCAGCCATACGAACTGGAACCACACCGAGCTCTCGCAATAGACCTTGCAGCATCGAAGCCGTTGCAAATGCAGTCCAAATTCACACCTAGGACGATGTCGGTGATGCCCAGTTTGTGCGCATTGCAGTACAGGAACGAAAAGGTGTAAATCCTCGCCGTCAATGAGTAAACCGCACGAAATTTGTTGAGGCTGGATCTTTGTAGAGTCAGTACGGCGTGGAGGTGGATGACTCGAGATACTGACAGTCAAATCTCGATCTAGCCCAAGTCCTGTTCGTCTAGCTAGTGGGTCTGTTCTCGCGTTGGCGGGCAGTGGTCGATGGATATCGGAGCTGGGGTGCATTGGTCCGTCTTGGAAGTTGTGTGACGTGAGTTTGGTCGGGACGACGGACCGATGTCGTGGGAACAGTCCTCACCTTTACTCGTTACGCCCATCTCGCTCCAAGGATCACGTCAAAATACTGCTAACCATGCAGCACTATGTACGCCTGCTTCTCCTTTGTTTCACTCCTTTACATTGACATTCTCACGACAGCTCTTTCTCCACCTTGCTCGTGTTCTTGCTTGCCGTCGACGCGCTCTTGTATAACAGGGCGCCGGGCCTGCGATACACTCACGTTCATGCGCGCGAGCAGGAAATAGGCACATCGCTGGTGTTGGAATGCGCGTGAGTGGGTGCGAGAATTCTGGATCCAATGCACACACGCTCAAACATCTGTAGCCCACCCCGGTAATTCGTGCGCTCTCAAACGTCCGCAGCCCGCCGTGAATGCACACCTCACGGTACATCCGTCCCTCGTCTTTGTTGCTGCACTGACGCAGATCTCGCACATAGACAATCACTGTACGACATCGAGACGACTCTCCCAATACTGATGAACGACTCTACCCATGTTCGTTCAGCATGTGAACCAGAGGCCTGGAAATTGCTGCCGGTGATGGAGACACCGGGAGGGGATGGACGTCGGCGCGTGCACGCGGAGTGGAGGGAGGTGCCTTGGAGCCTCGGTTGCGGGGCGTGCCATTACTACTGTTCTCCTGGTCAGCAATTAGCATTGCGCCAGGTCTCCCAGCTCTGTTGCATTCTCTTGGGACATAATCATGTCATCCCGTTCTCTCAGGCAGATTTCTGTGCTATGAGAAGAGGAGCGCAATGACCAACCCTCTGAGCAAGGGCTTTGTAACTGGGTCATACTGTATACACCAAGTTCCTCGTTGTGAGCCGTCTTTTTCGCTTTTTCTCTGATTTGCATTGACGCTCTCTGAAGGCTGCGCCAGCTCTTTTCTCCACCAACCTACCGCACTATCCGGCTTCGATTTTTCCGATGAGCCAGATGATCTCCCTTCCTCAGCCCACACATGCTGGTGGAGTGAATATATCAGAGAGCTGTTCACTGGGACGGGACAGTATCGTAGGACGCCTACCTGACGAATGACACGGATACGAAGGCAAAACCGCCACTTCACTATGACGAACGCACCTCTTTCAGCTGGTGCTCGTTCGTCGTTCATGTTTTTTGACATTGGCACCCCTCCCGTTGGCGGGCAGTGGTCAATGGATATTGGAGCTGGGGTACATCGGTCTGCCTTGGGTGTTGGCACGACACAGCAAACAAGCGATGTTCGTCGGGACGACGGACCTATGACATGGGAATAACCCTCACCCTTACTCGTTACGCCCATCTCGCCTGGATGATCACGTTGACGTGCAAAACCCCAATTCTATGCGTGCACTTGTTCAGTAATCTTTTGCTTTCGGCAATCCACACGTCCTCGGTAAGAATATCGCGTTGTTTGTCATTCTCGTCTGACTGTAGTCCTAGGCAAGGAGGAAGGAAAAATCCTTGGTGGTGTCACCTAGGGTTTATTACAACATAGAATTAAGGGATGAAGGGGAATTAAGATGCATGGTTCCTATCTGCGAGCCTCGTTTGTTTCTCTGCGTTGCGCTGACTTTCCATCCCAAGGCGGTTTTTTTCTCTCCACAATCTGCCATCCGGCTTGCATCCTTCCATCGCAAATTTTTACGTGCAGTCCCTGCTTTACGCGAGTGCTGATCTTTGTCAGTCGCGTTGGGCAATTCTTGTACTCGTCCTTCCATCCGCGTCAATCCGACCTGCTCGACCGTGACATACGACACGACAACTCTGGTGTCAATCGTCCGATACCGCCCACCATTTGATCTGTATGCTATGCGTAGAGAGCGCGCATACAAAATCGACCCCTTCGGGTGTCTCCGTCGTTATTTCATATCGCCATGCTGCTCCTCCAAAATTTCCTATCTAAAACTGCAACGTCCTAGTTGAGAGTGAGCTCAGGAACCCAAGTGTGAATCTGGAAAGGACAATACGGGGATGTCTCTCGCTAGGATGCGGCCCTCTTTGTCTTCACTGTCTCGAGTTTCGGGAAGGAAAATGGACGAATCTCTTGGTGAATGACGTGAAAGAGAGAGTCGCTGCATTTCGAATAGGCGGGTATGTCTTGCTGGATACATCCTTCCCGTTCAGTGATGCCGTCCGTCGAGTTGATATTTCTGGTTGGAACACTTTCCTGACTTGTATTTTACAGCATCCTCAGACGAGAGCAGTTCCGCGTTGAGGTTTAAGATTGATTTTAATTATTTGTGCTTTGTAAATGCAAAGTGATATCAATCCATCTTTCCCGTAAACGGTGATGACGTCTCAGAATTCCAAGCTTAGAATTGCGGATGATTGCCGCCTATGTGTATGACCTCCAACTGGCGTGTCCCTCACTCGGAATATCAGCCTTTTCAGTTTCCTCGCTAATCCGCCAGCTACGTCTCGCGTAGTATCTTTCTTCAAGGCTTTCGAAAGATGTCATTCCGTGGATGAAAGTCCTTTGGATACGCCGGCACGCCTGCAAAAATATCCAAGCGTAGCGTGACATTGACGATGATAATGTGTGCCCGTCGCAGATGTTCTTAGTGTTCCATACAAGGACAAGAACATGAAAATCCTTGACGTCGATGTGCTCCATCGAGAGAATATGCGAGGCAATCTGCAAAGTTGACGAGTTGTGGCGCCGTCGTGGTAGAAATGATTCTTCAAGGGGTGGTGGTTGTAGCTGGACAGAGAAGGAAAACGTGTAAAAGGCTCCGAGTCGTCGTTCTGTTTTTGGACGACAGTAAAGGATGAGCATTGATATTGGAATCAAGGGTCTTCATACTGACTCAGTGATTTGTGGTTCATTAAATTACGTGGGAAATGGGTTCACTGGAGCCCATGGTGAACCACTACCGAGTTATTTCCTCAGCCCTCATCACCTACGACTACGTTCAGATAACGCAAAATAACAAAGATCACGGCACCCTCACTCCGTGCTTGAAAATTGGGGTAGTATTGCGCATAATTAGCTAACCCGGCAGTATCTCGACACGATGTTGGAGTTCTGTGGGTGATGTCGTGCAGCCGCAAGCGTGGAAGAATGTTGCATATGCCAGATAGCGACTGGGAGTGATGCTTGAGTTACCAGTTGGTCGAGTATGTGGCGACATGGTCTCTCTTCTTTCCTTGCTGACTCGCGCTTGATGGCAAATGTGCTCTCTTGAATAGGGGACTCCCTGTGCGATGGTTTCTAGGCGCGGTCATGGAAACAGTCAAATACAATGGAAGGATCCATATAGATGTGACATAGAGGCCATCGCAGTAGATTGCGTTCGAAAATACGGACGTCTTTGTGAACGAAGCCCAGGAGACTAATAAAGCAGAATGTAAGCCCTGGTGGCAGATTGTCAGAATACCGCGGAGGTGGACGGTGAGCTACTTACGACCAATCGAGTCCCCAACCAATGCTCGACCAATTTCCCCAGCCAATATTCGAGGTACGGCTGTCACTGCTTATTGACAACCTCCTTCCAAATCGGACACGCCAGCTTGAACCACACCGGGCTCCCACAGTATACCGCGCAGCATCGAGGTCTTTGCAAATGTCGCGCGAATGCAGTCCAAATTCACATCTACGACTATGTTCATGATGTCAAGTTCGTGTGCATCGCAGTACAGGAACTCTGAGGAGTGAATCCTCGCCGTGAATGAGTACACCCCACGAAAATTCGTTGATGCTGGTTCTTTGCAGAGTCAGTATGGCGCGGAGGTGGATGACTCGAGATACACACAGTCAAATCTCCATCTCGCCCAGGTCCTCTTCTTCTGCTTCTGTTGGTCCTTTTGACGTTGGCACCCCTCGCGTTGGTGGGCAGGCTAGGCGGTCAACGGATATCGGAGCTGGAGTACACCGGTCCGACTTGGAAGTTGGTGCGAGGTTGGTCGGAATGAAGGTCCGATGTCGTGGGAATAATCCTCGCCTTTACTCGTCACGCCCATCTCGCCTCGAGGATCGCGTCGAAATACTGCTGGATTCGCTAACATGCACAAAACACCGTTTCTTTGCGAATGGCGCGCGCCCCTGGTTCAGCAATCCCTCGTTTTGGCCGACTGTCGAGCTGGACTTTTGGTCTGGCCAACCTACGGTGAGCGTCACGTTTGTTGTCATTCTGCGTTGTCTGACTGCACAGTGCTTTCGCAGGCGACTATGAGGGAGGAAAATCTTGGTGATGCAGCCTAGGGTTTAATAGGATGAAGGGATAATTCAAACGTCTAATTACTGTCTGTGAGCCGTCTTTTTGTGTTTTCTCTGTGGTTCATTGAATATCTCGCAAGGCAGCTCCTTTCCCCAGCACTGTGACCAAGGTATCCCCCACCTCTCGCCCTTCTTCTACGCGTGCAGTGCTATGTACGTCTGCTTCTCCTTTGTTTCACTGCTTTACATTGACATTCTCATGACAGCTCTTTCTCCATCGTGGTTGCCATCTTGCTTGTTGTGTCACTTCTCCTCGACGCGCTCTTGTATAACAGGGCAACAGGCCTGCGATACACTCGCATTCATGCGCGCAAGCAGAAAATAGGCACATCACCTGCCTAGTCACGTACGACATTGGAATGCGCGCGAGTGGGTGTGAGAAGTAGTGAGTACTGTTTTTGGATCCAATGCACACGCACTCTGACACCCGCAACATGACCACACCGCCAATCTGTGCACTCTCAAACATCCGCAGCCCGCCGTGAATGCTCCCCTCACGGTACGTCCGTCCCTCGTCTTTGTTGCTGTACTGACGCAGATCTGGCACAAAGACAATCCACTGTATGCCGGCGAGACGACTCCCCCAACACTGATGAACGACTCTACCTATATTCGTTTAGCATGTGCGCCAGAGGCCAGGAAACCGCCATCGGCGATGGAGACACAGGGAGGGGATGGGCGCCGGCGCGTGCACGTAGAGTGGAGGGAGGTGCTGTGCAGCCTTGGTTGTGGGGCATGCCGCCACTACCGCTCTCCTAGTCAGCAAGTGTGTATTGTCTACGAAGCATCTGTCATTCTCTTGGGACGTGATTGGGCTCAGGCAGTCTTGTTCCGCACCTTGTATACGGCAATGACCTACCCTCTGAGCGAGGGCTTTGAGACTGGGTCATACTGTATACACTGAGTTTCTCTTCGTGAGCCCGTCTTTTCCGTCATTTCTCTGTTTTGCATTGACGCTCTTTTAAGGCAGCGCCAGCTCTTTTCTCCATCAACCTACCCCACCATCCGGCTTCAATTTTTCCGACGAGCCAGCTCTACACGCGCACTTCAAGTTCTCCTTACTAGACATTTCTTATTCACGTCCATAACTGGACTTCCAGCTACATGCCATGATCTTTCTTCCTCGACGCACCCACTCTGGCGGAGTGAATACAGCAAAGAGTTGTTCACTGAGACGGGACAGTCTCGTAGGACGCCCACCTGACGAATGTCACTCTTGCTCGGACACGCGAAAGGATCACAACATCGCTCCCATGAGCCGGCGGTGGATTAGCTTCGAGGAGTCAAGAGATCTTCGACGGTGTGCACAGAAACGTAGGTCTAAGCTATATATAGTTCTACCTCATCACTGATTCGTCAGTATAGCACGAAGAAGGATGAGGTACTTACGACAGTATCCCATTGTTTCTGTAGGATCCCTACCAGCACCTCAAATTCTTCCACCAGGGTTTTTTGACCCCCCCCGCTCGGTATGCCCGTTACTTCTGAATCCTCGCCCAACTTCTTATAAATCGAATCAGAAACATCGTCCGAATCTTGTCCTCAAATCTCTCGCAGCATCTAGCCCTCTGCAGAACAATCTTCCTGTCCATGGGACACACCTCATGCATGAACGAGTCAATATTTAAATCTAGCCCCTGTTGGTGATGGGTAGTTTATGCGCATGGAAGCATAAGGACGGAGACGTAAACTCTCGCCATCGATGAGTAAACTCCACGAGTATCCATTGATGTCGAGTGAATACAAAAAGGTGTTCCCCGCACACGCTTGAAGTTGTTGCGAATTAGTGATGGTGGTTGAGGTCTTTGCAGAGTCAGTAGGGCGTAGAGAGGACAGCGAGACACTTACAGTCAAATCGCAATCCAGCCTTGAATCTCATTCTCCGACCAATACGTCCATTTGACAAGCTTCGACCGGTCTGTACCAAATCCATTCAATTCTATCCCCAGATGGCACCGAACGCCCCGCAAAACGACACTCGGCAAAAAGAACGTCGTATGAGAAAGCATCGAGACTCGAGCGCAATGGCATGTTGATGATGGCGTGCACAACGTATGCCCTCGACCTTGTTCACGGGTTCGAATCGAAGGATACAGTAATCCATGTCATTCATGTGTGCCATCACGCAACGCGACCGGTCTAATTTCTATGGAAGTGGGGTAATGGGTAACGATAGGCTTGCGACATTAATCAAAGGAAGGGGATGGATGAGGGACTGTTGGAGTTGGAAGTTCGTCGCTTCGACAGGGTGCGAGGTTGGGTCTTCATTAACATCCTTGTCCTCATCATTGACAACGAGTCAGTGAATAGCGGCCTGCCATCTCAAGTGTGCTCTTTCCTTCCCTTCTCGTCAGTCACCGATGCTTTCCTCAGCTCGAACAAGCCCGAGTCGCTATCCGAACAAAGAACCGTTGTTGGCCAAAAAAACTGTAATCCCCAGCGTGAGAGAGAGAATGTCACAGAAGACACGGGTCCGTTTCTTCAGGGTACATCAGTCATGGAAATTGGCGTTGGTCTGACAGTAAGGCGTTAATGGCGCGGCAGGAGACACTGAAGTCACAAAAGCCATATCTGCTACGGCTGCACCTCGGTAGTCGAGATGAAGGACCGAGGTTGTGGGAATCATCCTCACCTTTGCTTCTTACGCGCATCTCGCCTCGAGGATAACGTCAAAATACACCATGCGAATGGCGCCTCGCTTAGTGATCTCTCATTGTGGCTGACCGTTGATTTGGCAGGGTGTACACTTCTGCTCCGTGTGGCAACGGAGACGGAGGGAATTACAAGAAAAGTCCTTTACAAGCACGAATAAGGGTGTGCACTGCGGCAGGACGGTATCGGTCTGCTTCCATTTTCGCATGCATGGACAACAGACGTGTTACTCGTGTTAGTGCTATTATTAGGGCACGTAGAAAAGTATTAAAGGATGGTTCCCCTTGGCCGCGAGGTTTCCTCATCTCCATCTGTGTCAGCGCGCTGCCGTGGACCAGTCATGTCCCACCAGCACCCAGTTGACGAAGGATCCAGCAGACACCACTCTGAAGGCATCTCCAAGGTACAGGACCACCCAGAAGGATCGTCACCGAAGAATACCTCAAAATTGCATCAAAACAACGGAGGGAAGCCAAAGGAAGTGAAGACTGACAAGGGAAAGGTGAGTTCAGATCGTGTTAGGGTCGAACCTGTGTTAAGCCCGCGAATATAGGGAAAAGCCACCGTCAAGGATGATAGAGGTGCAGAGACGACCAGGGGAGCTTACCTACGCTTGGTCGGCCGTAGATTTTTCGAGATGCCCGACAAAGTATCCCCGCTCCCAGTCGACTATAGAGGTGCAGAGACGACCAGGCCAGATCCTGGTTTACAGACAGGTATCATTCTTCTTGCTTTGGCTCCCTGCGATTGCGACGATCCCTAACGAGGGTTACCTATAGGCAACGACCCATCCAACTACGAGGAGAAGTACCCCGAAGATAAAGCCTACGAAGAAATCTCCGCCCCAAATGCGAGGGTATGGAAGACATACGTGGACGAGAGTAAGAATCACGATGCCAGGATGGACAGGGAATCGAGGGAGAGTCTCGACGTGCTCCTTGTTTTTGTGAGCATCGAACTCGTTTTATTATTCCTCATCGCTAACAATGTTTCAGGCTGGTCTTTTCTCAGCGGTGGTGACAACATTCGTAGCACAGACATCCCAGAGCTTACAGGCAGACTATGCTCAGGTATCGGCATCCCTGCTCTTCGAAATGGTCCTCATTCAGCGCGCCATCGCGAATGGTTCCTCTCCCGACAACGTTCCGGTGTCCTCTCTCAATCCATTTACCAAGTTCACTCCCGCGACTACGGACGTCTGGGTGAACGGGCTATGGTTCACGAGCCTCTCGCTTAGTCTAGCCACCGCCCTCGTCGCCGTGCTCGTGAAGCAGTGGCTCCACCATTACCTCGCCCTCCCATCAGGAATATCTCGAGAGCAAAGCCTTGTTCGACACTATCGTTATGTGGGATTCCAGAAGTGGCATGTCCTCATCATCATCGGACTCCTTCCTGTTCTCATGCACCTCGCGCTTGGAATATTCTTTGTTGGGTTGACCGTATTCCTTGTACCGCTTCGACCCGGCTTTTCCTGGGTTATTGGTGTAGGCACTGTGGTGGCATACTTGACGTATCTGATATCTATCTTCCTACCGATTCTGTATCCTCAATGCCCCTACCGCACACCGCTGTCAGATCTCATATACTTTCCCTACCACTACATCACACAGGACTTTTTCCCTACACATGTCCATCCGTTCTTCATGAAGGAAGTAGAACGGCCTGACTCCACTGATGAGAAGCCCGGAGCGAATATCATCAGCTCATTGGATGATCTCGAAAGAAGAGCTGTGCAAGAACAGTCAGACACTCTATCAGTGGAGGCGTTACATTGGCTGTTCTCATCTTCGTCCAATCCTACAGTACATGCGGTTGTGATCCAGTCCATCGGCGGCTTACCGGTGTCAGCAATGGCTGCAGTAAAGCATGTCTTTGGAGAAGCCACATACATCCGTGTAGCCCACTACACTCTGCTTGAAGGTTGCCTTTCATACGCAACCTATTCCTCGAGACCCTTGCCGGGAATGGAATCCAAAGTCGAGCGTCTACTTCGCTTCGAGTTGTTCATCCCACGCCTGGAGACTGCCTGGCATAGACATTCCATTGAACCTGCCGACAACAAGAGACTCGCCTTGGCAGTCCGATCTAACAATGCACTTCAGAAGGGTATCAACAACCCATACGATTTACCGAATCCCACTGCATTTTTCCAGGAGAGAATATCCTCACAATCATCACCAGGTTTACCTCCAGTCATTTGGCTTGGGCTCATGCAGGCGGCGAAAGGTGACGACGCCTTCGACCCGGTCAACATCAACTCATTGGATGATTTTCCTTTGCGTCTGTGTCGTTACGTTCGTCCTTGGGAACGCCCCATTGTACGCCAAGATCCATCCTCACTAGTTAACTTTGAGAGTGCAATGAAAGACAACTTCCCAGAAGAATTCGCAACCAACATGTTAAACATGCTTTCAGAGTTTAATAAATTCGCCGATAATACATCGTTTCCGACTACCTTTACTTTGCTTCTTGCTTCCATTCGATATCTACTCCATCGGATCCCCCTGTCCTTTTCTCACATCAACCCCGAAGATACCCTCGTGATCATACTGCGGGGTTTTGACAGGTTTACGTTCTACGAGCTCCCTGATGAACAGATCGCCGCAATTTCCGATCTCATGGAATATGCTGTCGTTCATAGCTCTGTTTTCAAACCTAAGAGTAAATGGACCCATGCTCAATCGGTTCTGGTGATATTGTACTCAAAGATGGTTGGTGCCTCGTCATCACAACACCCCAGACACAATTATTGGCCTGCTCTACGACCACTGGTTGAATTCCTGATCATTCAGGACGACCCATTGAACAATTATACAGGTTCCAGACCCTTCAATGAAGTGTGCAATATTTTAGGATTTGGTCTCAGGCATGGTGTGCAAACTGTCTATGACGTTTTCCTCGAGACGCAATGTCTAGATGTTTTTAGAAGGCACTCCCTCCATTCAGCGCTGGTCCATGTTATTAATGGATATGTCGCTGGGCTTGCAGCACCGCACACATTGATCGATTCCCAACGTCATTTGGACTATCTTCATGAGCCTGAGAATCTGTTTTGGGCGTGCTGTGTTTTGACCACCAACGGGTGGCGAGATTTCAGAGACCTTGAAAATGGAGAAAGACTACAAAAGGCTCAGCTACCGGGAGAAATCTGCAGAGACATACGAGCACTGGCACGTCTTCGACCGTCAGATCCGTCTTGGGATGAATGCCGTCAGAAATTACGAGATCTGCAAGATGGCAGAGAGGAGTTTTTCGTCAAGCAGCGGAAATGGACGAGGTATGGGTTCGAAGACCTCAAACGCGAGGACATCGAGCAAGCAAAGGATAATATCTGTTTGGCCGTCGAGGAGCTCGATAGGTTCTTTTCTGACTGGAAGAATACGAAGCTTCATTTCTTAGTGAGTAGGCTTGCTATTATCTCTGCTGAGATCTGATATAACCGGCGAACCAGATGCACCCACGCGAATCGATATCGATCATGTGGCACTTCCCAAGTCGTATATATCAAAATTTTAGGTACCCTCAACGTCGAGAAGGAGACGAAGAAAATGTTTCGTCTTGAAGGAGATCGTCCGTGGCATCGCGCTAAGGGGCGGAATGGAGGTAAGATGCTATCCTCGTGGACCTTAGGCGTACCTCGAGTTTGTATTTTACGTGTTAGCAAGGTTCCAGGGGAGCCAGCACCTGGGACGACGGTCTATTTGTTCAGGTTAAAGTGAAATATACCAGATGCATTGTTCTTCGTTGTCCAATCACTGCATACTGCATTTCCTGACGGTTTGAATCGAGCTCAACAAAAGAGGACATGTTCATGTTCTAAAGTGAAGTACTAATACCCTTCGTTCTCAGTCCTCTCAAAGTTCATTCTCACGATCCTCCTTACCGCGATACTAGCACGAAGGGAACAGTGAAACAAATCTTCATGGCTGCATTTTCGCTCAGTGAAGGACTTAAATTCCAATGTCTCGCAGTACAGGCAGAGGAGCGACACCGAAGTGCAAAGCATTTCTAGCCTCCGAAGTAGATCCTCTATCTTCACCCAAGGATCTAGCCTTATTCCGACTTTGTTCCAAATCGGCCGTACCAGCCTGAACCGCACCGAGCTCTCGCAATGCACCTCGCAGCATCGAGGTCTGCAAATGTCGCCCGAATGCAGTCCAAATTCACATCTACGACCATGTTGATTATTGAAGTTCGTGTGCATCGCAGTACAGGAACTCGGAGGCGTGAATCCTCGCCGTCAATGAGTACACCACACGAAAATTCGATGATACTGGCTCTTTGCAGAGTCAGTACGGCACGGAGGTGGATGACTGGAGATACTCACAGTCAAATCTCCATCTCGCCCAGGTCCTCTTCTTCTGCTTCTGTTGGTCCTTATGACGTTGGCACCCCTCGTGTTGGTGGGCGGGCTAGGTGGTCAATGGATATCGGAGCTGGGGTACACCGGGCCGTCTTGGAAGTGGGTGCGAGGTTGGTCGGAGTGAAGGTCCGATGTCGTGGGAAGAATCCTCGTCTCTATTCGTCACGCCCATCTTGTCTCAAGGATCGTGTCAAAATACTGCTAACATGCACAAAACACCGTTTCTTTGCGAATGGTGCGCGTCACTGGTTCATAAATCTCATTTTGGCTGCCTGTTGAGCTGGACTTTTCAGCCCAAGATGAGCGTCGCACCGTTGGTCATTCTGCATTGTCTGACTGTACAGCGTGTTCGCAGGTGACCATGAGGGAGGGACAATCTTCGGTGATGCAGTGGTCTAATAGGGTCTAATAGGGTGATGGGATGGTTTAAACGTCTGATGTGGATTAAATATCTCGCAAGGCCGTTCCTTTCCCCAGCTCGCGCCCTTGCTGTACGTGTGCAGTGCTGTCTCTCATTACCTCTTTGTGCGCCTTTTTCTCCTTCGTTTCACTTCTTTACATTGACATTCTCACACGACAGCTCTTTCTCCATCGTGGCTGTCATCTTGCTGGATGTGTCACTCTCCTCAACGTGCTCTTGTATAACAGGGCGACGGACCAGCTCTACACTCACCTTCATGCGTGCGAGTGGGTGTGAAATTGGTGAGTACTTCCCTTGTATCCAATGCGCGTGCACTCTGACATCCGCAGCCCGATCTCACCATCCGTGCGCTCTCAGACGTCTGCAGCCCGCCGTGGATGCACACCTCATGGTATGTCCATCTCTCGTCTTTGTTACTACACCGATGCTTACACCCGCGCAGATCTCGCATGAAGACAATCCACTGTATGACGGCGAGATGACTCACCCAACCCTGATGAACGACTCTACCTATGTTCGTTTAGCACGTACACCAGAGGCCGGAAAATTGCCGTTGGCGATGGACATGCGGGGAGAGGATGGGCATTGGTGCGTGCACGCGGAGTGGAGGGGAGGAGCCATCGGAGCCTCAGTTGCGGGGCGTGCCATCACTCCCAGCTCTGTCGCATTCTCTTGGGACGTAATTGGGTCATCCCGCTTTCTTAGGCAGACTTTTTCCACATGCGTGCTATGAGAAGAGGAGCTGAATGACCGAAAAAAGGAGAACTCTTCAGCAGTGCCATCCTCGAGGAGACTGGATCATACACCGAGTTTCTTGTCGTGAGCCGGCTTTTCCATCATTTCTCTGTTTTGCATTGACGCTCTCTCAAGGCAGTGCCAGCCCTTTTCTCCATCATCCTACCCTGCAGGAACTCGTGCCCTTTTCCTGCTTCTCTCGTCGACACCATCCAGCTTCAACGTTTCCAACGAGCCTGCTCCACCCGCGCGCTTCAAGTTCCAAGTCATTTTGTTGTTGATAGCCCATCCATAACCGGGCTTCCATCTACGTCCTCAACTACAAGCTACATGCCATGACCTTGCTTCCTCGACCCACACACTTTGGCGGCGTGAATATAACTCGTAGGTCGCCCACCTGACAAATGACACGGATACAAAAGTCACTATGAAGAACCTTTTTCAGCTGGTGCTCGTTTGTCGGGGCTGATACAAAATCATCGCCACAGTTGCAGCTTTCCCTCTCGTACCAAGGAATCCCCCTTCATCACCAACTTGCAACGCGCCTGCTTCACCTAAAATCAAGCGCGCGCTTCTCCTCGGTCATCGCCTTGATCCCTAGTCGTCGATCCCTGTCTATGACCACGCTTCCATACAGCATGTCATCAACCATGACTCCCTGCTACAGAACACCCTGCCAAATCCGCGCCTTTCTTCTTCGACCCACCCACCACCCCGATGATCTTCGTGCCAAGGGGATCGTCGCACTCGCTCGAAGACAGGTATTGTGTATGATGTTAACTGGGGTTCGCTGAGACGGGACAGGATGCCCACCCTTTGAACGTTGAGGATCTTATTGGCTGAAATGAGTACCTCCATGTGACTTTTGCCTCGCTAGGCATGGTGCACAGCAGTTCCCTGTGGCCGTTCTCGTTCACAAAAGTGTTCGGCGGTGACTCCTTTCCCTCATATGAAGGAACTCAATATCCCTTCATCCTGGCTTCCAAAGAGACCCCCGCCTCCCGATTGATGGTATCTACGAGGAACGTGAAAAGCCCTCCCAGCCTGCTGCTTCCTTGACGCCGGACGGCACACCACGTTTCTCCCTCGACCTGTCCGCATGGGAAATTCTACGTATCATTTACCCCCGCTTCATTCCGAGTGCTGAAAAAATGTATTTTTTGGTATAAAAAATCATATGTTGGGTGACAACCAAGTACCACTCTTGTTTGCTTTACCGGTCCTAGAGTGCGACGATCGATCGATGGCACACCTCTGATTCTGGACTGTTGAAGGCCAGTGCATCATTATCGATCTAACTATGCGAGTATTAAAACACATATCCTATAACGATGAGCCGCAGTCCTTCAAATCGTATTATGCATATACATTTATCAATCATGATATGTCACCTTACCAACGATTTAGCCGTCTAGATTTGTTCGGATGCATTTTAAGGATGTGCTCATTTGAGGAAGGATACGGTCACGTTGTCTCGAAAAAGGTTCCCATATTCAAGAGGGGCTACATCGAAAATGGCATGCATACCCGTCAGTTCCCTACTACTCCTATAACAGAAACAACATGAAAGCCAATTGCCACCAGAACACCCAACCAGCTTTATCAACGTCTACTGATTCAATTGACTCTCTAAACTCCGTACCCGGGACGACTCCGAGTTCCATTCTATCCGATTAGGATGGAGATGGAGACGGTCGGAGCCTTCGAGAACGTCGAGGCCTGGCTTTCCTCATCTCGTTCCGATCGGATTTTGGTCCAGTCATTCTTGCGAAGGGCCATCTCGAACCGAAGAGCTGGCTCCCTTCCCTGCAGAAGAAAGGCCTTTGCTCCCAGACCTGCGCCTCTGAACATTGTAGTCGACACTATCATGGGGGCAGGGTTCTTTTACATGTCGTTCTGCCATTAGTGTTGACACCTCTCAGGTCTCTCTGAGATGACCGAGCTCAGGCTCCTTTCAGTCGCAATGAGAAGCTGCTCTCGCAGATCGCCCGGCCTCCAATCATCAGACCAACGCATGAAAATTGTTGCAAAAGAGGTGAAGGCAGTATAGCCCGTCAAATAATTGCTATGGACTCTTCCTACAATAAACTTCTATTTTCTTTTTCTTTGTGCTTTCTAGGCAGTCCACAACTAAGAACGGCGTCAATTGGTTGTCAAAGGGGTATGACAGAGCGGACACTGACCGTCAAGTCAGTGGAACACTCTCATCCTGGTGTTTAGTTGAATAACCGTGACTTGTTCTGAGAATTGAAGCGACAATTGAGCGAAAGAGCGATGAATTAATGGTCTGCCGCTCAGCCTGCTTTGAAATAAGATGATGCTACACGTCATCCTCGACCAGCCAACATCACTGCCCAGAAGCTGCACTTGCATTTGTCGCCACAATTTGAATCTGAGCGGGAACTGAGTGTCGAGTGACTGCTTTCACAACTTGCCCAAGCAACCGCGAAAAAGGTCTAGCACAGGAACTCCCAAACAGCTTACAATATAATCAGTGATTCGAGATTCATTAAATTACATGGGAAATGTGTTCACCGGAGCCCATGGCGAACCACTACCGAGTTATTTCCTCAGTCCTAATCACCTACGATGGCATTCAGATAATGCAAATAACAAAGATCATGGCACACTCACTCTGTGCTTGAAAATTGGGGTAGTATTGTGCGTAATTAGCAAACCCGGCAGCATCTTGACGCGATGTTGGAGTTCTGCGGGTGATGTCGTGCAGCCGCAGGCGTGGAAGAATGTCGCATATGACGGATAGCGATGGGGAGTGATGCTGAGTTACCAGTCGGTGAAGTACGTGGCAACGTGGTCTCTCTTCTTTCGTTGTTGACTCGCGCTTGATGGCAAATGTGCTCTCTTGAATAAGAGTCTCTCTGTGGAAGCGTTTCTTGGCGCTGATGATAAAATAGTCGAACACAATTGAGCCGCCCGGAGACCAATGAAGCGGAGTGTAAGCCCTGGTAGAATATCCTCAGAATACTGCGGAGGTAGACGATGAAGTACTTACGACCAAGCTACCCAGCCAATGATTGAGGTACGGCTGTCGCTGCTATCAACATCCCTCGCTCAGCATGCTCAAGGGTCCACTATTCCGACCTCCTTCCAAATCAGCCATACGAACTGGAACCACACTGAGCTCTCGCAATATACCTCGCAGCATCGAAGCCGTTGCAAATGCAGTCCAAATTCACACCTAGGACGATGTCGGTGATGCCCAGTTTGTGCGCATCGCAGTACAGGAATGAAAAGGTGTAAATCCTCGCCGTTGATGAGTAAACCGCACGAAATTTGTTGAGGCTGGATCTTTGTAGAGTCAGTACGGCGTGGAGGTGGATGACTCGAGAGACTGACAGTCAAATTTCGATCTAGCCCAAGTCCTCTTCGCCTAGCTAGTGGGTCTGTTCTCACGTTGGCGGGCAGTGGTCGATGGATATCGGAGCTGGGGTGCATTGGTCTGTCTTGGAAGTTGGTGTGGCGCGAGGTCTGTCAGGACGACGGACCGATGTCATGGGAACAGTCCTCACCTTTACTCGTTACGCCCATCTCGCTCCGAGGATCACGTCAAAATACTGCTAACCATGCAGCGCTATGTATGCCTGCTTCTCCTTTGTTTCACTCCTTTACATTGACATTCTCACGACAGCTCTTTCTCCATCGTGGTTGCCATCTTACTTGCCATGTCACTTCTCCTCGACGTGCTCTTGTATAACAGGGCGACGGGCCTGCGATACACTCGCATTCATGCGCGCAAGCAGGAAATAGGCACATCGCTCGTCACTAGCCATGTACGGTGTTCGAATGCGCGCGAGTGGGTGCGAGAATTCTGGATCCAATACACACACGCTCTGACATCTGCAGCCCACCCCGCTAATTCGTGCGCTCTCAAACATCCGCAGCCCGCCGTGAATGCACACCTCATGGTACGTCCGTCCCTCGTCTTTGTTGCTGCACTGACTCAGATTTCGCACATAGACAATCACTGTATAACATCGAGACGACTCTCCCAACACTGATGAACAACTACCCATGTTCGTTCAGCATGTGAACCAGAGGCCAGGAAATTGTTGCCGGCGATGGAGACACCGGGAGGAGATGGACGTCGGCGCGTGCACGCGGAGTGGAGGGAGGTGCCTTGGAGCCTCGGTTGCGGGGCATGCCATTACTACCGCTCTCCTGGTCAGCAATTAGCATTGCGCCAGGTCTCCCAGCTCTGTTGCATTCTCTTGGGACGTAATCATGTCATCCCGTTCTCTCAGGCAGACTTCTGTGCTATGAGAAGAGGAGCGCAATGACCAACCCTCTGAGCAAGGGCTTTGTAGCTGGGTCATACTGTATACACCAAGTTCCTCGTCGTGAGCTGTCTTTTTCGCTTTTTCTCTGATTTGCATTGATGCTCTCTGAAGGCTGCGCCAGCTCTTTTCTCCACCAACCTACCGCACTATCCGGCTTCGATTTTTCCGACGAGCCAGATGATCTCCCTTCCTCAGCCCACACATGCTGGTGGAGTGAATATACCAGAGAGCTGTTCACTGGGACGGGACAGTATCGTAGGACGCCCACATGACGAATGACACGGATATGAAGGCAAAACCGCCACTTCACTATGAGGAACGCACCTCTTTCAGCTGGTGCTCGTTTGTCGTTCGCGTTTTTTGACATTGGCACCCCTCCCGTTGGCGGGCAGTGGTCAATGGATATTGGAGCCGGGGTACATCGGTCTGCCTTGGGTGTTGGCGCGACACAGCAAACAGGCGATGTTCGTCGGGACGACGGACCTATGACATGGGAATAACCCTCACCCTTACTCATTACGCCCATCTCGCCTGGATGATCACGTTGACGTGCAAAACCCCAATTCTATGCGTGCACTTGTTCAGTAATCTTTTGCTTTCGGCAATCCACACGTCCTCGGTAAGAATATCGCGTCGTTTGTCATTCTCGTCTGACTGTAGTCCTAGGCAAGGAGGAAGGAAAAATCCTTGGTGGTGTCACCTAGGGTTTATTACAACATAGAATTAAGGGATGAAGGAGAATTAAGACGCATGGTTCCTATCTGCGAGCCTCGTTTGTTTCTCTGCATTGCATCGACTTTCCACCCCAAGGCGGTTCTTTTCTCTCCACAATCTGCCAGACAGCTTGCGTCCTTCCATCGCGAATTTTTACGTGCAGTCCCTGCTTTACGCGAGTGGCGATCTTCGTCAGTCGCGTTGGGCAATTCTTGTACTCGTCCTTCCATCCGCGTCAATCCGACCTGCTCGACCATGACATACGACACGACAATTCTGGTGTCAATCGTCCGATACCGCCCATCATTTGATCCGTATGCTATGTGTCAAGAGCGCGCACACAAAATCAGACCCTTCGGGTGTCTCCATCGTTATTTCATATTGCCATGCTGCTCCTCCGAAATTTCCTATCTAAAACTGCCAACGACCTAGTTGAGAGTGAGCTCAGGAACCCAAGTGTGAATCTGGAAAGGACAATACGGGGACGTCTCTCGCTAGGATGCGGCCCTCTCTGTCTTCACTGTCTCGAGTTTCGGGAAGGAAAATGGACGAATCTCTTGGTGAAGGACGTGAAAGAGAGAGTCGCCTCATTTCGAACAGGCGGGTATGTCTTGCTGGATACATCCTTCCCGTTCAGTGATGCCGTCCGTCGGGTTGATATTTCTGGTTGGAACATTTTCCTGACTTGTATTTTACAGCATTCTCAGACGAGAGCAGTTCCGCGTCGAGGTTTAACATTGATTTTAATTGTTTGTGCTTTGTAAATGCAAAGTGATATCCATCAATCTTTCCCGTAAACGGTGATGAGAAACGTCTCAGAATTCCAATGTAGAATCGCGGATGATTGCCGCCTATGTGAATGACCTCCTCCAACTGGCATGTCCCTTGCTCGGAATATCAGCCTTTTCAGTTTCCTCGCTAATCCGCCAGCTACGTGTCGCCTGGTATCTTTCTTCAAGGCTTTCGAAAGATGTCATTCCGTGGATGAAAGTCCTTTGGATACGCCGGCACGCCTGCAAAAGTGTCCAAGCGTAGCGCGGCATTGACGATGATAATTTGCGCCCGTCGCAGACGTTCTTAGCATTCCATACAAGGACAAGAACATTAAAATCCTTCGCGTCGATGTGCTCCATCGAGAGAATATGCGAGGCAATCTGCAAAGTTGACGAGTTATGGCGCCGTCGTGGTAGAAACGATTCTTCAAGGGGTAGTGGTTGTAGCTGGACAGAGAAGGAAAACGTGTAAAAGGCTCCGAGTCGTCCTGTTTTTGGACGACAGTAAAGGATGAGCATTGATATTGGAATCAAGAGTCTTCATACTGACTCAGTGATTTGTGGTTCATTAAATTACGTGGGAAATGTGTTCACTGGAGCCCATGGTGAACCACTACCGAGTTATTTCCTCAGCCCTCATTACCTACGACTATGTTCAGATAACGCAAAATAACAAAGATCACGGCACACTCACTCCATGGTTGAAAATTGGGGTAGTATTGCACGTAATTAGCCAACCCGGCAGTATCTCGACACGATGTTGGAGTTCTGGGGGTGATGTCGTGCAGCCGCAAGCGTGGAAGAATGTTGCATATACTGGATAGCGACTGGCAGTAATGCTGAGTTACCAGTTGGTCGAGTATGTGGCGACGTGGTCTCTCTTCTTTCGTTGTTGACTCGCGCTTGATGGCAAATGTGCTCTCTTGAATAGGGGATTCCCTGTGCGATGGTTTTTAGGCGCGGTCATGGAAACAGTCGAATACAATGGAAGGATCCATATAGATGTGACATAGAGGCCATCGCGGTAGATTGCGTTCGAAGATACGGACGTCTTTGTGAACGAAGCCTAGGAGACCAATAAAGCAGAATGTAAGCCCTGGTGGCAGATTGTCAGAATACCGCGGAGGTGGACGGTGAGCTACTTACGACCAATCGAGTCCCCAACCAATGCTCGACCAATTTCCCCAGCCAATGATGGAGGTACGGCTGTCGATGCTTATTGACAACATTCTTCCAAATCGGACACACCAGCTTGAACCACACCGGGCTCCCACAATATACCGCGCAGCATTGAGGTCTTTGCAACTGTCGCGCGAATGGTCCAAATTCACATCTACGACCATGCTGATGATGTCAAGTTCGTGTGCATCGCAGTACAGGAACTCGGAGGCATGAATACTCGCCGTTAATGAGTAAACCGCACGAAAATTCGTCGATACTGGTTCTTTGCAGAGTCAGTACGGCGCGGAGGTGGATGACTGGAGATACTCACAGTCAAATCTCCATCTTGCCCAGGTCCTCTTCTTCTGCTTCTGTTGGTCCTTTTGACGTTGGCACCCCTCGCGTTGGTGAGCAGGCTAGGCGGTCAACGGATATCGGAGCTGGAGTACACCGGTCCGACTTGGAAGTTGGTGCGAGGTTGGTCGGAACGAAGGACCGATATCGTGGGAATAATCCTCGCCTTTATTCGTCACGCCCATCTCGCCTCGAGGATCACGTCAAAATACTGCTGGATTCGCTAACATGCACAAAACACCGTTTCTTTGCGAATGGCGCGCGCCCCTGGTTCAGCAATCCCTCGTTTTGGCCGACTGTCGAGCTGGACTTTTGGTTTGGCCAACCTACGGTGAGCGTCATGTTTGTTGTCATTCTGCGTTGTCTGACTGCACAGTGCTTTCGCAGGCGACTATGAGGGAGGAAAATCTTGGTGATGCAGCCTAGGGTTTAATAGGATGAAGGGATAATTCAAACGTCTAATTACTGTCTGTGAGCCGTCTTTTTGTGTTTTCTCTGTGGTTCATTGAATATCTCGCAAGGCAGCTCCTTTCCCCAGCACTGTGACCAAGGTATCCCCCACCTCTCGCCCTTCTTCTACGCGTGCAGTGCTATGTACGTCTGCTTCTCCTTTGTTTCACTGCTTTACATTGACATTCTCATGACAGCTCTTTCTCCATCGTGGTTGCCATCTTGCTTGTTGTGTCACTTCTCCTCGACGCGCTCTTGTATAACAGGGCAACAGGCCTGCGATACACTCGCATTCATGCGCGCAAGCAGAAAATAGGCACATCACCTGCCTAGTCACGTACGACATTGGAATGCGCGCGAGTGGGTGTGAGAAGTAGTGAGTACTGTTTTTGGATCCAATGCACGCGCACTCTGACACCCGCAACATGACCACACCGCCAATCTGTGCACTCTCAAACATCCGCAGCCCGCCGTGAATGCTCCCCTCACGGTACGTCCGTCCCTCGTCTTTGTTGCTGTACTGACGCAGATCTGGCACAAAGACAATCCACAGACACAGGGAGGGGATGGGCGCCGGCGCGTGCACGTAGAGTGGAGGGAGGTGTCATGGAGCCTCGGCTGTGGGGCGTGCCGCCACTACCGCTCTCCTAGTCAGCAAGTGTGTATTGTCTACGACGCATCTGTCTCATTCTCTTGGGACGTGATTGTGCTCAGGCAGTCTTGTTCCGCACCTTGTATACGGCAATGACCTACCCTCTGAGCGAGGGCTTTGAGACTGGGTCATACTGTATACACTGAGTTTCTCTTCGTGAGGCCGTCTTTTCCGACATTTCTCTGTTTTGCATTGACGCTCTTTTAAGGCAGCGCCAGCTCTTTTCTCCATCAACCTACCCCACCATCCGGCTTCAATTTTTCTGACGAGCCAGCTCTACACGTGCACTTCAAGTTCTCCTTACTAGACATTTCTTATTCACGTCCATAACTGGACTTCCAGCTACATGCCATGATCTTTCTTCCTCGACGCACCCACTCTGGCGGAGTGAATACAGCAAAGAGTTGTTCACTGAGACGGGACAGTCTCGTAGGACGCCCACCTGACGAATGTCACTCTTGCTCGGACACGCGAAAGGATCACAACATCGCTCCCATGAGCCGGCGGTGGATTAGCTTCGAGGAGTCAAGAGATCTTCGACGGTGTGCACAGAAACGTAGGTCTAAGCTATATATAGTTCTACCTCATCACTGATTCGTCAGTATAGCACGAAGAAGGATGAGGTACTTACGACAGTATCCCATTGTTTCTGTAGGATCCCTACCAGCACCTCAAATTCTTCCACCAGGGTTTTTTGAACCTCCCCGCTCGGTATGCCCGTTACTTCTGAATCCTCGCCCAACTTCTTATAAATTGAATCAGAAACATCGTCCGAATCTTGTCCTCAAATCTCTCGCAGCATCTAGCCCTCTGCAGAACAATCTTCCTGTCCATGGGACACACCTCATGCATGAACGAGTCAATATTTAAATCTAGCCCCTGTTGGTGATGGGTAGTTTATGCGCATGGAAGCATAAGGACGGAGACGTAAACTCTCGCCATCGATGAGTAAACTCCACGAGTATCCATTGATGTCGAGTGAATACAAAAAGGTGTTCCCCGCACACGCTTGAAGTTGTTGCGAATTAGTGATGGTGGTTGAGGTCTTTGCAGAGTCAGTAGGGCGTAGAGAGGACAGCGAGACACTTACAGTCAAATCGCAATCCAGCCTTGAATCTCATTCTCCGACCAATACGTCCATTTGACAAGCTTCGACAGGTCTGTACGAAATCCATTCAATTCTATCCCCAGATGGCACCGAAGGCCCCGCAAACCGACACTCGGCAAAAAGAACGTCGTATGAGAAAGCATCGAGATTCGAGCGCAATGGCATGTCGATGATGGCGTGCACAACGTATGCCCTCGGCCTTGTTCACGGGTTCGAATCGAAGGATACAGTAATCCATGCCATTCATGTGTGCCATCACGCAACGCGACCGGTGTAATTTCTATGGAAATGAGGTAATGGGTAACGATAGGCTTGCGACATTAATCAAAGGAAGGGGATGGATGAGGGACTGTTGGAGTTAGAAGTTCGTCGCTTCGACAGGGTGCGAGGTTGGGTCTTCATTAACATCCTTGTCCTCATCATTGACAACGAGCCAGTGAATAGCGGCCTGCCATCTCAAGTGTGCTCTTTCCTTCCCTTCTCGTCAGTCACCGATGCTTTCCTCAGCTCGAACAAGCCCGAGTCGCTATCCGAACAAAGAACCGTTGTTGGCCAAAAAAACTGTAATCCCCGGCGTGAGAGAGAGAATGTCGCAGAAGACACGGGTCCATTTCTTCAGGGTACATCAGTCATGGAAATCGGCGTTGGTCTGACAGTAAGGTGTTAGTGGCGCGACAGGAGACACTGAAGTCACAAAAGCCATATCCGCCTTCTAGTCAAGGCTAAGATTGCGACTCGTAGTCGGGACGAAGGACCGAGGCTTCTTACGCACATCTCGCCTCGAGGATAACGTCAAAACACACCATGCAAATGGCGCCAGTCACTTGCTCAGTGATTTCTCCTTGTGGACGACTGTTCATTTCGCCAACAGAATACTTGCCCATGGTGAGCATTACGTTCTTCTCTGTGTTGCAAGGATGGACAACGGACGAGTTCCTCGTGGTAGTGCTATCATTAGGGCACGTAGAACAGCATTTAAGGATGGACCTAGTTTGCCTTGGCTCCGCTAAACAGCGAGGTTTCCTCTCCATCTGTGTCAGCGGGCAGCCGTGGACCAGTCATGTTTGACCAGCACCCAGTCGACGAAGGATCCAGCACACACCCCTCTGAAGGCATCCCCAAGGTACAGGACGGCCCAGAAGGATCGTCGCCGAAGAATAGCTCAAAATTGCCTCAAAAGAACGAAGAGAAGACAGAGAAAGTGGAGACTGGCAAGGCAAAGGTCAGTTCTGATCGTGTCGGGGTCGATCCAGTGCTGAGCCCGCGAATACAGGAAAAAGCCGCCGTCAAGGATGATAGAGATGCAGAGAAGTCTTCCTCAGGCCCAATCGACAATAGAGAAGCGAATACGTCTAGGCCAGATCCTGATTTAAAGACAGGTATTATTGCCCTTGCTTCGGCTCCATGATTGCGAAGATCCCTAATGAAAGCTACCTATAGACAACGACCCGTCCAACTACGAGGAAAAGTACCCCGAGGATAAAATCTACGAAGAAATAACCGCCCCGAATGCGAGAGTATGGAAAACATTTGTGAACGAGAGCAAAGATTACGATGGAAAGATGGTCGCGCAATGGAAGGACAGTGTCGATCTGCTCCTTGTTTTTGTGAGCATCGGACGATTTCTATTATCTTTTCATCGCTGACGACGTTTCAGGCTGGTCTTTTCTCAGCGGTGGTGACAACTTTCGTAGCACAGACGTCCCAGAGCTTACAAGCAGACTATACTCAGATATCGGCGTCCCTGCTTTTTGAAATAGTCCTTATTCAGCGCGCCGTTGCAAACGGTTCCTCTCTTGACAACATTCCCGTATCACCGCTCAATCCATATACCAAGTTTACTCCCGCGACTACGGACGTCTGGGTGAACGGGCTATGGTTCATGAGCCTCTCGCTTAGTCTGGCCATTGCTCTGGTTGCCGTGCTCGTGAAGCAGTGGCTCCACCATTACCTCGCCCTCCCATCAGGAATATCTCGAGAGCCAAGCCTTGTTCGACACTATCGTTATGTGGGATTCCAGGAGTGGCATGTCCTCGTCATCATTGGACTTCTTCCTGTTCTCATGCACCTCGCGCTTGGGATCTTCTTCATCGGGTTGGCCATATTCCTTGCACCGCTTCGACCCGGCTTTTCCTGGGTTATCGGTGTAGGCACTGTGGTGGCATATGTGACGTATCTGATATCCATCTTCCTACCGATTCTATATCCTCAATGCCCCTACCGCACACCGCTGTCGGATCTCGTATACTTTCCTTACCACTACATCACACAGGACCTTTTCCCTAATCAAGTCCGTCCGTTCTTCATGAAAGCAGTAGGACGGCCTGACTTCACTGTCAAGAAGCCCGGAGTGGACATCAGCTCATTGGATGATCTGGAAAGAGGAGCGGTGCAAGAACAGTCAGACACTCTATCAGTGGAGGCGTTACATTGGTTGTTCTCATCTTCGTCCAATCCTACAGTACATGCGGTTGTGATCCAATCCATCGGCGGCTTACCGCTGTCAGCAATGGCTGCAGTGAAGACAATCTTTGGCGACGCCATTAACATTCGCAAAGCCCACGACACTCTACTTAACGGTTGCTTGACGTTATTACCCTCACGCATATCGAAGCCATCACTAAGAATGGAATCCAAAGTAGAGCGTCTGCTTCGCTTCGAGTTGTTTATCCCACCCCTGAGGTCTGACTGGTATGAGCGACAGAAATTCCGACATTACATTGAACCTGCCGACGACAAGGAACTCGCATTGGCAGTCCAATGGAACAATGCATTTCAGAAGACTAGCTACCATTCATCTGATTCACCGACGTCCACTGCATTTTTCCATCAGATGCTATTGTCAGAACCATCGCGACATCTACCTCCAGTCATTTGGCTTGGGCTCATGCGGGCGGCCAAATATGACGGCGCCTTTGACCCGATCGACATCGACTCATTGGATGATTTTCCTTTGCATCTGTGTCATTACGTTGATCCTTGGAATACCTTGACTGTACGCCAAGAACCATCCTCACTCGTTCGCTTTTCCAGGGCAGTTGCAGACAACTTCCTTGAAGAATTCGGAACCAACATGTTAAACATGCTTTCACAGTTTAATGAATTGGCCGATAAACCATCATTTCCGACTACATTTACTTTGACTCTTGCTTCCATTCGATATCTACTCCATCGGATCTCCCTCAGGCGGCCCTCTTCTGACATCAACCCCAAAGATACCCTCGAGGACGTACTGTCGAGGCTTTCCCGCAATGTTGTGTTCGACGAGCTCCCTAATGAACAGATCGCCGCCTTTTCCGATCTCATGGAATACGCCATCGTTCATAGCTCTGTTTTCAAACAGAAGCGTAAATGGACCAATGTTCAATCGATGCTGGTGAAAACATATTCGGCGATGGTTCGTGCCTTGTCATTACAACGCCCCAGACACAATTATTGGCTCGCTCTACGACCACTGGTTAAATTCCTGATCGATCAGTACAACACACCGTACGATGCTCTATCTTACACACCCTTCGATGATATGTGTGATATTTTAGCATTTGGTCTCAGGCATGGTGTGCAAACTGTCTACGACGTTTTCCTCGAGACGCAATGTCTAGATGTTTTCCGAAGGTACCACCTTCGTCCAGGGCTGGTCCGTGTTATTAATGGATATGTCGCTGGGCTTGCAGCACGGCATGTATTGATTGATTCCCAGCATCATTTGGACTATCTTCACAAGCCTGAGAATCTGTTTTTGGCATTCTGTGTTTTGACCACCAACGGGTGGCAAGATTTCAGTGACTTTGAAAATGGACAAATACTACAAATGCAGCTACCGGGAGAAATCTGCAGAGACATACGAGCACTGGCGCGTCTTCGACCGTCAGATCCGTCTTGGGATCAATGCCGTCGGAAATTACGAGATCTGCAAGATGACAGAGAGGAGTTTTTCGTCAAGCAGCAGAAATGGGAGTGGGATGAGTTGGAAGACCTCACACCTGAGGACATCGAGCAAGCAAAGAGTAATATCCATTTTGCCGTCGAGGAGCTCGATAGGTTCTTTTCTGACTGGAGGAATATGAAGCTTCGTTTCTTAGTGAGTAGGCTTGCTATTATCTCTGCTGAGATCTGATATAACCAGCAAACCAGATGCACCCACACGAATTGATATCGATCATGTGGCGCTTCCCAAGTCGTATATATCAAAATTTTAGGTACCCTCAACATCGAGAAGGAGATGAAGAAAATGTTTCGTCTTGAAGGAGATCGTCTGTGGCATCGTGCTGAGGGGCGGAATTGAGGTAAGATGCTATCCTCGTGGACCGTAATCCATGGGTGTACCTCGAGTTTGTATTTTACGTGTTAGCAAGGTTCCAGGGGAGCCAGCACCTGGGACCGCGGTTATTTGTTCAGGTTAAAGTGAGATATACCAGATACATTGTTCTTCGTTGTTCAATCACTGCATACTGCATTTCCTGACGGTTTGAATTGAGCTCAACAAAAGAGGACATGTTATTTATGTTCTAAAGCGAAGTAATACCCTTCGTTCTCCATTCTCACGATCCTCCTCCATATTGAAAGTGCACATACCACAATAATAGCATGAAGGGAACAGTGAAACGAATCTTCATGGCTGCATTTTTGCTCAGTTAAGGATTTGAATTCCAAAGTCTAGCAGTACAGGTAGACGAGCGACACCGAAGTGCAAAGCATTTCTAGCCTCCGAAATAGATCCTCTAGCTTCACCCAAGAATCTAGCCTTATTCCGACTTTGTTCCAAATCAGCCATACCAGCCTGAACCGCACCGACCTCTCGCAATGCACCTCGCAGCATCGAGGTCTTTGCAAATGTCGCCCGAATGCAGTCCAAATTCACATCTATGACCATGTTGATGATTCAAGTTCGTGTGCATCGCAGTACATGAACTCGGAGGCGTGAATCCTCACCGTGAATGAGTAAACCACACGAGCATTTGTTGAGGCTGGTTCTTTGCAGAGTCAGTACGGCGTGGAGGTGGATGCCTCGAGATACTCAGTCAAATCTACATCTCGCCCAGGTCCTCTTCTTCTGCTTCTGTTGGTGCTTTGGACATTGGCACCCCTCGTGTTGGTGGGCATGCTAGGCAGTCAATGGCTATCGGAGCTGGGGTACACCGGTCCGTCTTGGAAGTTGGTGCGAGGTTGGTCGGAACGAAGGACCGATATCGTGGGAATAATCCTCGCCTCGTCACACCCATCTCGCCTCAAGGATCGCGTCAAAATACTGCTAACATGCACAAAACACCGTTTCTTTGCGAATGGTGCACGTCACTGGTTCAGAAATCTCTCATTTTGGCCGACTGTTGAGTTGGACCTTTCAGCCTTAGGTGAGCATCACATCGCTTGTCATTCTGCGCTGTCTGGCTGTACAGTGTGTTTGCAGGCAATTATGAGGGAGGGATAATCTTTGGTGATGCAGAGTAGGGTCTAATAGGGTGATGGGATGGTTTAAACGTCTGATTCTTGTCTGTGAGCCTTCTTTTCATCGTTTTCTCTGTTGTGCATTAAATATCTCGCAAGGCCGTTCCTTTCCCCAGCTCGCGCCCTTGCTGTACGTGTGCAGTGATATCTCTCATTACCTCTTTGTGCGCCTTTTTCTCCCTCGTTTCACTTCTTTACATTGACATTCTCACACGACAGCTCTTTCTCCATCGTGGCTGTCGTCTTGCTGGATGTGTCACTCTCCTTGACGCGCTGTTGTATAACAGGGCGACGGACCAGCTCTACACTCGCCTTCATGCACGCGAGTACTTCTCTTGTATCCAATGCACGTGCACTCTGACATCCGCAGCCCGATCTCTATGACCACACCGCCAATCCGTGCGCTCTCAGATGTCCACAGCCCGCCGTGGGTGCACACCTCCTGGTATGTCCATCCCTCGTTTTTGTTACTACACCGATGCTTACACCCGTGCAGATCTCGCATGAAGACAATAGACGACTCCCCCAACACTGATGAACGACTCTACCGATGTTCGTTTAGCACGTGCACCAGAGGCCGGAAAATTGTCGTTGGCGATGGAGACATGGGGAGAGGACGGGCGTTGGCGCATGCACGTGGAGTGGAGGGGAGGAGCCATCGGAGCCTCAGTTGCGGGGCGTGCCATCACTACCGCTCTCCTGGTCAACAATTAGCATTGCGCCAGGTCTCCCAGCTCTGTCGCATTCTCTTGGGACGTAATTGGGTCATCCCGTTCTCTCAGGCAGACTTTTTCCGCATCTTGTATACGGCGTGCTATGAGAAGAGGAGCTCAATGACCAACCCTCTGAGCGAGGGCTTTCTACTTATAGAGAGTGCGGTGCCATGTTCAGCCTTCTTCGAGGTGAAAGTCTTGATGTTCGCAGTGGAAGCAGACAAATGAGCCTCAGGGCTTACTAGAAGAACCCAGGTATGGTGCAGCGGACACTATCGCTGCTTCCTGGGGTTCGGTTCCCTAGCTCTGGATGAAGACGGACTCTCCAATACCTTTCATTATCTGCTAGGATATATTATTACTCTATGCGATGTCATCTTGTAGGCCAAACCCACGTCCCAGATTGATGCAGCAACAAAGTTGAACATATCTTGGCCTCTCGCGTGATGTCCCCCTTCAAATTTTCGCTCGTACGCCGGGCTTCCACCAGTGAATTGCACCCGTCCAATCTGAGCCCGGGTCGTCAGCTTCCATGATAACACTTCGATTAAAAACACTACACCTCCCACAGTTGTTTCTGATGCAATTCTTCCCTCTGCGACGATAGCCGCCATTCTCAGTTGTATTCCAATGAGTGTAATCCTCTGGTCATCCACCAGTGTAATCCACCTTAGTTCCTCAGAGTTTACACCCGCCTCGTATCAGCCCTTCTTTCACGATGGTCCGATGCCGTGGGAATAATCTCGCCTTTATTTGTTACGCCCATCTCGCTAGCAAGTTCAAGTGTAATACCGGCCTTACTTCCAAAGTACACCTCACAGCGCGACTCCAGCATCACGTCAATAGGTGACAAGGAAAGAAGAGAACTCTTCGGCAGTGCCATCCTCGAGGAGACTGGATCATACACCGAGTTTCTCATCGTGAGCCGTCTTTTCCTTCGTTTCTCTGTTTTGCATTGACGCTCTCTCTCAAGGCAGCACCAGCTCTTTTCTCCATCATCCTACCCTGCAGGAACTCGTGCCCTTTTCTACTTCTCTCGTCGACACCATCCAGCTTCAACGTTTCCAGCGAGCCTGCTCCACCTGCATGCTTCGAGTTCCAAGTCATTTTGTCTTTGATACCCCATCCATAACCGGGCTTCCATCTGCATCCTCAACTACAAGCTACATGCCATGACCTTGCTTCCTCGACCCACACACTCTGGCGGAGTGAATACAACTTGTAGGACGCCCTCCTGACAAACAACACGGATACAAAAGTCACCATGAAGAACCTCTTTCAGCTGGTGCTCGTTTGTCGGGGCTGATACAGAATCATCGCCACAGTTGCAGCTTTCCCTCTCGTACCAAGGAATCCCCCTTCATCACCAACTTGCAACGCGCCTGCTTCACCTGAAATTAAGCGCGCATTTCTCCTCAGTCATCACCTTGATCCCTAGTCGTCGATCCATGTCTATGACCAGGCTCCCATACAGTATGTAGTCAACCATGACTCCCTGCTACAGCACACCCAGCCAAATCCGTGCCTTTCTTCCTCGACCCACCCTCCCCAATGATCTTCATGCCAAGGGGATCAACGCACTCGCTCGAAGACAGGTATTGTGTATGATGTTAGCTGGGGTTCGCAGACAGGACGGGACGCCCACCCTGTGAACATTGAGGATCTTATTGGCTGAAATGAATACCTCCATGTGACTTTTGCCTCGCTAGGCCTGGTGCTCGGCAGTGCCCTGTGGCCGTTCTTGTTCACAAAAGTGTTCGGCGGTGACTCCTTTCCCTCGTATGAAGGAACGCAATATCCCTTCATCCTGGCTTCCAAAGAAACCCCCGCCCCCGATTGATGGTATCTACGAGGAACGTGAAAAGCCCTCCCAGCCTGCTGCTTCCTTGACATCACACTGCATTTCTGTCCGCATGGGAAATTCTACGTATCATTTACCCCCGCTTCATTCCGAGTGCTGAAAATAATGTTTTTTTTTGGTATAAAAAATCATATGTTGGGTGACAACCAAGTACCACTCTTGTTTGCCTTACCGGTCCTAAAGTGCGACGATCGATCGATGGCATGCCTCTGATTCTGGACTATTGAAGGCCAGTGCATCATTATCGATCTAACTATGCAAGTATTAAAACGCATATCCTATAACGATGAGCCGCAGTCCTTCCAAATATATATTTATCAATCATGAAATGTCACCTTACCAACGATTTAGCCGTCTACATTTGTTCGGATGCATTTTAAGGATGCGCTGGTTTGAGGAAGGATACGGTCACGTCTCGAAAAATGTTCCTCTATTCAAGAGGGGCTACATCAAAAATAGCATACATACCCATCAGCTCCGTACTACTCCTAGACCAGAAACAACATGAAAGCGAACTGCCACTAGAACACCTAACCAGCTTTATCAACGTCAACCGTATTGTACAATCATCCAAATTCGTCGTCGTCCACCGATTCAATTGACTCTCTAAACTCCGTACCCAGGGTGACTCCGGGTTCCGTTCTATCCGATTAGGATGGTGATAGAGACGGTCGGAGCCTTCGAGAACGTCGAGGCCTGGCTTTCCTCATCTCGTTCCGATCGGATTTTGGTCCAGTCATTCTTGCGAAGGGCCATCTCAAACCGAGAGCTGGCTCCCTTCCCTGCAGAAGAAAGGCCTTTGCTCCCAGACCTGTGCCTCTGAACATTGTAGTCGACGCTATCATGGGGGCAGGGTTCTTTTACATGTTGTTCTGCCATTAGTGTTGACACCTCTCAGGTCTCTCTGAGACGACCGAGCTCCGGCTCATTTCAGTCGCAAGGAGAAGCTGCTCTCGCAGATCGACCGGCCTCCAATCATCGGACCAACGCATGAAAATTGTTGCAAAAGAGGTGAAGGCAGTATAGCCCGTCGAATAATTGCTATGGACTCTTCATACAATAAACTTCTAATTTTTTTTCTTTGTGCTTTCTAGGCAGTCCATAACTAAGAACGGCGTCAATTGGTTGTCAAAGGGGTATGACAGAGCGGACACTGACCGTCAAATCAGTGGAACACTCTCATCCTGGTGTTTAGTTGAACAACCGTGACCCGTTCTGAGAATTGAAGCGACAATTGAGCAAAAAAGCGATGAATTAATGGTCTGCCGCTCAGCCTGCTTTGAAATAAGATGATGCTACACGTCATCCTCGACCAGCCAACATCACTGCCCGGAAGCTGCACTTGCATTTGTCGCCACAATTTGAATCTGAGCGGGAACTGAGTGTCGAGTGACTGCTTTCACAACTTGCCCAAGCAACCGCGAAAAAGGTCTAGCACAGGAACTCCCAAACAGCTTACAATATAATCAGTGATTCGAGATTCATTAAATTACGTGGGAAATATGTTCACCGGAGCCCATGGCGAACCACTACCGAGTTATTTCCTCAGTCCTAATCACCTACGATGGCGTTCAGATAATGCAAATAACAAAGATCATGGCACACTCACTCTGTGCTTGAAAATTGGGGTAGTATTATGCGTAATTAGAAACTCGGCAGCATCTTGACGCAATGTTGGAGTTCTGCGGGTGATGTCGTGCAGCCGCAGGCGTGGAAGAATGTTGCATATGACGGATAGCGACGGGGAGTGATGCTGAGTTACCAGTTGGTGAAGTATGTGGCAACGTGGTCTCTCTTCTTTCGTTGTTGACTCGCACTTGATGGCAAATGTGCTCTCTTGAATAAGAGTCTCTCTGTGGAAGCGTTTCTTGGCGCCGATGATGAAATAGTCGAACACAATTGAGCTGCCCGGAGACCAATGAAGCGGAGTGTAAGCCCTGGTAGAATATCCTCAGAATACTGCGGAGGTAGACGATAAAGTACTTACGACCAAGCTACCCAGCCAATGATTGAGGTACGGCTGTCGCTGCTATCAACATCCCTCGCTCAGCATGCTCAAGGGTCCACTATTCCGACCTCCTTCCAAATCAGCCATACGAACTGGAACCACACTGAGCTCTCGCAATATACCTCGCAGCATCGAAGTCGTTGCAAATGCAGTCCAAATTCACACCTAGGACGATGTCGGTGATGCCCAGTTTGTGCGCATCGCAGTACAGGAACGAAAAGGTGTAAATCCTCGCCGTCAATGAGTAAACCGCACGAAATTTGTTGAGGCTGGATCTTTGTAGAGTCAGTACGGCGTGGAGGTGGATGACTTGAGAGACTGACAGTCAAATCTCGATCTAGCCCAAGTCCTGTTCGTCTAGCTAGTGGGTCTGTTCTCGCGTTGGCAGGCAGTGGTCGATGGATATCGGAGCTGGGGTGCGTTGGTCCGTCTTGGAAGTTGGTGTGGCGCGAGTTTGGTCGGGACGACGGACCGATGTCGTGGGAACAGTCCTCACCTTTACTCGTTACGTCCATCTCGCTCCGAGGATCACGTCAAAATACTGCTAACCATGCAGCACTATGTACGCCTGCTTCTCCTTTGTTTCACTCCTTTACATTGACATTCTCACGACAGCTCTTTCTCCACCTTGCTCGTGTTCTTGCTTGCCGTCGACGCGCTCTTGTATAACAGGGCGCCGGGCCTGCGATACACTCACGTTCATGCGCGCGAGCAGGAAATAGGCACATCGCTGGTGTTGGAATGCGCGTGAGTGGGTGCGAGAATTCTGGATCCAATGCACACACGCTCAAACATCTGTAGCCCACCCCGGTAATTCGTGCGCTCTCAAACATCCGCAGCCCGCCGTGAATGCACACCTCACGGTACGTCCGTCCCTCGTCTTTGTTGCTGCACTGACGCAGATCTCGCACATAGACAATCACTGTATGATATCGAGACGACTCTCCCAACACTGATGAACGACTCTACCCATGTTCGTTCAGCATGTGAACCAGAGGCCAGGAAATTGCTGCCGGCGATGGAGACACCGGGAGGGGATGGACGTCGGCGCGTGCATGCGGAGTGGAGGGAGGTGCCTTGGAGCCTCGGTTGCGGGGCGTGCCATTACTACTGTTCTCCTGGTCAGCAATTAGCATTGCGCCAGGTCTCCCAGCTCTGTTGCATTCTCTCGGGACGTAATCATGTCATCCCGTTCTCTCAGGCAGATTTCTGTGCTATGAAAAGAGGAGCGCAATGACCAACCCTCTGAGCAAGGGCTTTGTAACTGGGTCATGCTGTATACACCAAGTTCCTCGTCGTGAGCCGTCTTTTTCGCTTTTTCTCTGATTTGCATTGACGCTCTCTGAAGGCTGCGCCAGCTCTTTTCTCCACCAACCTACCGCACTATCCGGCTTCGATTTTTCCGATGAGCCAGATGATCTCCCTTCCTCAGCCCACACATGCTGGTGGAGTGAATATACCAGAGAGCTGTTCACTGGGACGGGACAGTATCGTAGGACGCCTACCTGACGAATGACACGGATACGAAGGCAAAATCGCCACTTCACTATGACGAATGCACCTCTTTCAGCTGGTGCTCGTTCGTCGTTCGCGGTTTTTGACATTGGCACCCCTCCCGTTGGCGGGCAGTGGTCAATGGATATTGGAGCTGGGGTACATCGGTCTGCCTTGGGTGTTGGCGCGACACAGCAAACAAGCGATGTTCGTCGGGACGACGGACCTATGACATGGGAATAACCCTCACCCTTACTCGTTATGCCCATCTCGCCTGGATGATCACGTTGACGTGCAAAACCCCAATTCTATGCGTGCACTTGTTCAGTAATCTTTTGCTTTCGGCAATCCACACGTCCTCGGTAAGAATATCGCGTCGTTTGTCATTCTCGTCTGACTGTAGTCCTAGGCGAGGAGGAAGGAAAAATCCTTGGTGGTGTCACCTAGGGTTTATTACAACATAGAATTAAGGGATGAAGGGGAATTAAGACGCATGGTTCCTATCTGCGAGCCTCGTTTGTTTCTCCGTGTTGCATTGACTTTCCACCCCAAGGTGGTTCTTTTCTCTCCACAATCTGCCATCCAGCTTGCGTCCTTCCATCGCAAATTTTTACGTGCAGTCCCTGCTTTACGCGAGTGTCGATCTTCGTCAGTCGCGTTGGGCAATTCTTGTACTCGTCCTTCCATCCGCGTCAATCCGACCTGCTCGACCATGACATACGACACGACAACTCTGGTGTCAATCATCCGATACCGCCCACCATTTGATCCGTATGCTATGCGTAGAGAGCGCGCATACAAAATCGACCCCTTCAGGTGTCTCCATCGTTATTTCATATCGCCATGCTGCTCCTCCAAAATTTCCTATCTAAAACTGTCAATGTCCTAGTTGAGAGTGAGCTCAGGAACCCAAGTGTGAATCTGGAAAGGACAATATGGGGACGTCTCTAGCTAGGATGCGGCCCTCTCTGTCTTCACTGTCTCGAGTTTCGGGAAGGAAAATGGACGAATCTCTTGGTGAATGACGTGAAAGAGAGAGTTGCTGCATTTCGAATAGGCGGGTATGTCTTGCTGGATACATCCTTCCCGTTCAGTGATGCCGTCCGTCGAGTTGATATTTCTGGTTGGAACACTTTCCTGACTTGTATTTTACAGCATCCTCAGATGAGAGCAGTTCTGCGTTGAGGTTTAAGATTGATTTTAATTATTTGTGTTTTGTAAATGCAAAGTGATATCAATCCATCTTTCCCATAAACGATAAGTAGAACAACATCTCGGAATTCCTAGGTTAGAACCGTGGATGATTGCCGCCCAGGTGTATGACCTTCTCCTCCAACTGGCGCGTCCCTCGCTTGGAATATCAGCCTTTTTGGTTTCCTCGACAATCCACCAGCTACGTCTCGCCTGGTATCTTTCTTCAAGGCTTTTGAAAGATGACATTCCGTAGATGAAAGTCCTTGGGATACGCCGGCACGTCTGCAAAAGTGTCCAAGTGTAGCGTGACATTGACGATGATAATTTGTGCCCGTCGCAGATGTTCTTAGTGTTCCATACAAGGACAAGAACATGAAAATCCTTGACGTCGATGTGCTCCATCGAGAGAATATGCGAGGCAATCTGCAAAGTTGATGAGTTGTGGCGCCGTCGTGGTAGAAACGATTCTTCAAGGGGTGGTGGTTGTAGCTGGACAGAGAAGGAAAACGTGTAAAAGGCTCCGAGTCGTCCTGTTTTTGGACGACAGTAAAGGATGAGCATTGATATTGGAATCCAGAGTCTTCATACTGACTCAGTGATTTGTGGTTCGTTAAATTACGTGGGAAATGTGTTCACTGGAGCCCATGGTGAACCACTACCGAGTTATTTCCTCAGCCCTCATCATCTACGACTACGTTCAGATAGCGCAAAATAACAAAGATCGCGGCACACTCACTCCATGGTTGAAAATTGGGTAGTATTGTGCGTAATTAGCAAACCCAACAATATCTCGACGCGATGTTGGAGTTCTGGGGGTGATGTCGTGCAGCCGCAAGAATGGAAGAATGTTGCATATGCCGGATAGCGACTGGGAGTGATGCTGAGTTACCAGTTGATCGAGTATGTGGCGACGTGGTGTCTCTTCTTTCGTTGTTGACTCGCGCTTGATGGCAAATGTGCTCTCTTGAAAAGGGGATTCCCTGTGCGATGGTTTCTAGGCGCGGTCATGGAAACAGCTGAATACAATGGAAGGATCCATATAGATAGAGGCCATCGCCGTAGATTGTGTTCGAAGATACGGACATCTTTGTGAACGAGCCCAGGAGACCACTAAAGCAGAATGTAAGCCCTGGTGGCAGATTGTCAGAATACCGCGGAGGTGGACGGTGAGCTACTTACGACCAATCGAGTCCCCAACCAATGCTCGACCAATTTCCCCAGCCAATGTTGGAGGTACGGCTGTCGATGCTTATTGACAACATTCTTCCAAATCGGACACACCAGCTTGAACCACACCGGGCTCCCACAATATACCGCGCAGCATCGAGGTCTTTGCAGATGTCACGCGAATGCAGTCCAAATTCACATCTACGACCATGCTGATGATGTCAAGTTCGTGTGCATCGCAGTACAGGAACTCGGAGGCGTGAATACTCGCCGTTAATGAGTAAACCGCACGAAAATTCGTCGATACTGGTTCTTTGCAGAGTCAGTACGGCGCGGAGGTGGATGACTGGAGATACTCACAGTCAAATCTCCATCTCGCCCAGGTCCTCTTCTTCTGCTTCTGTTGGTGCTTTGGACATTGGCACCCCTCGCGTTGGTGGGCGGGCTAGGCGGTCAACGGATATCGGGACTGGAGTACACCGGTCCGACTTGGAAGTTGATGCGAGGTTGGTCGGAACGAAGGACCGATGTCGTGGGAAGAATCCTCGCCTCTATTCGTCACGCCCATCTCGCCTCGAGGATCGCATCAAAACAATGTTTCTTTGCGAATGACGCGCGTCCCTGGTTCGGTACTCTCTCGTTTTGGCCGACTGCCGAGCTGGACTTTTCGTTTAGCCAAGCCACGGTGAGCATCACATCGTTTGTCATTCTGCTTATCTGACTGTACAGTGTGTTCGCAGATGAGAGTGGGTCAATCTTTCATGATGCAGCGTAGGGTCTAATAGGATGATGGGATAATTCAAACGTCTGATTCTTGTCTGTGAGCTTTCTTTTTGTCCTTTTCCCTGTTGTGGATTGAATATCTCGCAAGGCAGTTCCTTTCCCCAGCTCGCGCGCTTCTTCCACGTGTGCAGTGCTCTCTCTCGATGCCTCTTTGTGCGTCTGTTCTCCTTTGTTTCACCCCTTTACATTGACCTTTTCACACGACAGCTCTTTCTCCATCGTAGTTGCCATCTTGCTTGCTGTGTCACTTCGCCTTGACGCGCTCTTGTATAACAGGCGACGGGCCAGATCCACCCTTGCCTTCATGCGCGTGAGCAGAAAATAGGCGCATCGCCTCCCTAGCCATGTACGGCGTTGGAATGCGCGCGAGTGGGTGCGAGAAGTAGTGAGTACTGTTTTTGGATCCAATGCACACACGCCCTGACATCTGCAGCCCAATCTGTATGACCACCCCGCGTGCTCTCAGACGTCCGCAGCCCGCCGTGAATGCTCCCCTCACGGTACGTCCGTCCCTCGTCTTTGTTACTACACCGATGCTTACACCCGCGCTGATCTCGCATGAAGACAATCCACTGTATGACGGCAAGACGACTCCCCAACACTGATGAACGACTCTACCGATGTTCATTTAGCACGTGCACCAGCGGCCAGGAAATCGCTGCCGGCGATGGAGACATGGGGAGGGGATGGGCATCAGCATGTGTATGCGGCATGGAGGGGAGAAGCCATCGGAGCCTCGGTTGCAGGGAGGGGATGGGCAGGGCATGCCATCACTACCGCTCTCCTGGTCAGCCATGACCATTGCGCCAAGTGTGTATTGTCTACGAGGGGTCTCCCAGCTCTGTTGCATTCTCTTGGGACGTAATTGGGTCATCCCGTTCTCTCGGGCAGACTTTTTCCGCATCTTGTATACGGCGTGCTATGAGAAGAGGAGCTCAATGACCGACCCTCTGAGCGAGGGCTTTCTACTTATAGAGAGTGCGGTGCCATGTTCAGCCTTCTTCGAGGTGAAAATCTTGATGTTTGCAGTGGAAGCAGACGAATGAGCCTCAGGGCTTACAAGAAGAACCCTGATGTGGTGCAGCGGATAATGTCGCTGCTTCCCGGGGTTCAGTTCCTTAGGTCTGGATGAAGGCGGACTCTCTAATACCTTTTATTATCTGCTAGGATATATTATTGCTCTATGCGATGACATCTTACAGGCTAATCCCACGTCCCAGATTGATGCAGCAACAAAGTTGAACGTACCTTGGCCTCTCGTCGCTGTCGCTCCTCCATGACAGGAGAGTCAGCGTCTGGCATGGCGGTTTATTTGTTTAGGTTAAAGTGAAATATCAGATATGTTGTTCTTCTTTATTCAATCACTGCACAGCTTGAATAGAACTCAACAAAAGAAGACATATTGTTCGTGCTGCTTGTTCTACAGCGAAGGAATTGTTTCCAATACCTTCCAGCCCAGAGAACTCGTACTCAGTTTTTTTCCAGTTCATTTCTACGATCTTCTTCAATATTGAAAGTGCACACACCACGGTACTAGCACGAAGGGAACAGCGAAACCAATCTTCGTGGTTGCATTTTTCCCCAGTCAAGGATTTGAATTCCAATTCTACTGCAGATATGCGGCGGCCGATGCCAATCTACTGACGTTTATTTATGCACAGATCTCAAGAGTAGTTGCGATGACCCTTCTGTGCCATCGGCATTCTTTGATAGCAACAGTCTAATCCGTTGCAAAACTATGTTACAGGCGTTCAATAATGTCAAGATCTGGGGAATTGTACATCTAGTAACGTAGCGGTCATGCTTCCCCGTCTCAGTGGTCACTCGTGCCTTAGCCTGGCAAGCTGTCTTTACCATATCCTCGCAGGCTGTCTGTCCTCTCTCGTCCCGGTGCCTCCATGTCCTCAAGGGAAACTTCCACTCGCGTCTGTAACTCTACAATCATGAGTATAGGCCGGTATACACTGGTAGTAAATCGTCAGTATGGCACGGGGGTAGACGACGAGGGACTTACAGACCCCATGGTTGGATCTCATTCCCCAATGTCCTTTTCAGGTGTCTCCGCCGCTCCTTCTTAACAATCTGCGCTCTATACCCCGATATCCTGAGCTTCTTCATCGGATCCGCCCGCCCGATGCTTTCCGAATCGACCAGCAGCGCACGAATGTCCAAGTGCCCTCAGACTTCCCCGGCCCGGAGTCGTCATCCTTCTGGGAAACCTCGATACGGCATCCACGCGAGCAGTCTGCGAAATTGACAAGACCAGCCTGGTATTGCGAGTTTTTACTTTGGACAACTAGAAAGGAAAGAGGCGCCTACGAAAGAGCTCCGTCGTTCTATTTTGAATTCCTGGTTTCGAACCTCTGAACAGCGACTCAAGGAGCGTTGGAATAATGATTTCCAGCGGCCCTGGGTGGTGCTTATATGATGCTAGAAAGCGATCGTTGACGAGTATCTGTAGAATCAGTACGACGAGATACACACAGTCAAGTCTCCATGCAGCGCAGGTCCTCTTCTTCTACTTCTGTTGGTGAATTTGACGTTGGCTGGGGCACACCGGTCCGTCTTGGAAGTTGGTACGAGGTTGGTCGGAACGAAGGACCGATGTCATGGGAATAAGCCTGGGCTTTACTCGTCACGCCCATCTCGCCAAAATACTGCTGGATTCGCTAAGATGCACAAAACACCGATTATCTTTGAATGGCGCGCGCCAGTGGTTCAGTTGTCTCTCGTTTTGGTGAACTATCAAGCTGGACGTTTGGTTCGGTCAACCGACGGTGAGCCTCACATCGTTTGTCATTCTGCGTTGTCTGACTGTACAGTGCTTTTGCAGGCGACAATGAGAGAGGGACAATATTCGGTGACGCAGTGGCCTAATAGGACGAAGGGATAATAAACGTCTGATTGTTGCCTGTGAGCCTTCTTTTCGTCCTCTTCTCTGTTGTACATTGAATATCTCGCAAGCCAGCTCCTTACCACCTCTGTGACCAAGCTATCCCCCAGATCGCGCCCTTCTTGTACGTGGGCAGTGCTATCTCTCACTGCCTCTCTGTGCGCCTTGTTCTCCTTTGTTTCATTCCTGTACGTTGACATTCTCACCACAGCTCTTTCTCCATCTTGCTTGTATTCTTGCTTGCCGTGTCACTTTGCCTCGACGGGCCAGCTCTACACTTGCCTTCATGCGCGCGAGCAGAAAATAGGCACATCGCCTCCCTATCCATGTACGGCGTTGGAATGCGCGCGAGTGGGTGCGAGAAGTGGTGAATACTATTTTTGGATCCAGTGCACACACTCTCTGACATCTGCAGCCCGATCTGTATGACCGCACCACCACTCCGTGCGCTCTCAAACGTCCGCAGTCTACCGTGAACGCACACCTCACGGTATGTCCGTCCGTCGTCTTTGTTACTACACCGACGCTTACACCGGCGCAGATCTCGCACAAAGAAAATTCACTGTATGACGTCGAGACAACTCCCCCACGATTGAAGAACTACTCTACCGATGTTCGTTTAGCATGTGCACCAGAGGCCAGGAAATCGCTGCCGGCGATGGAGACGAGGATGGGCATCGGCATGTGCACGCGGAGTGGAGGGAGGTGCCATGGAGCCCCGGTTGCGGGGAGGGATGGACGGGACGTGCCGTCCAATCTGCGCCCGAGTCGTCGGGATCGTCGGCTTCCATGATAATGCTTCAATTAAAAAGAATCAACTTCACAGTTTTTTTTGATGCAACTCTTCCCTCTTTGATGATCGCCGCCATTCTCAGTTGTATTCTGATGAGTGTAATCCTCTGGTCATCCACCAGCGTACTCGACCCGAGTTCCTCGGGGTTTACACCCGCCTCGTATCAACGATGGCTTCATCCTTCTCGCTCCCTTTCGGGTCTCCAGAATTAGGCAGGCTATTTTGAATCAATTAGTAGCAAGGATGCTTGTCAGTAACCTCAACTTGTCGTATAGCCAAGTACGCACTTTGAAGCTAGATATGAGGATCATGCCAGGCTGGTTATCCTATCGGATGTATGCGGCTAAGACATCCGTCTTCGCCTGCTCGCAGAGTCAGTAGCTGATAGCAAATTCAAGCAGACTGTCCTCATATTAGTCGTAAGAATGAGGTGTCTTCAGCGTCTCCGTGATTTATGCCAGACTGTGGAGGAGGACATGTATTAGCCGCCAATTCTGTAAGACGCGATAGAGTAGGATGTGAGCATTTGTCCCAAATCATGGGACAAGAACATGGTCCTACTTCTCATGAAGGGTCGGAAACTAGAATAGAGTCGATGGCCGCACGAGCGTTTTGCAGGGTAACGCGTACGTGATGCTTTGCAGTTCTCTTCAGTCGATAGAGTGCGGATATGTGCTGGTTCTAAGGAGTCAGTATAGCCTGGATTCAGAGGACGATGTACTAACAGTCAACGCCCATTAGATAGTACCCCCAGCGCAGAACTGTACGCGGCATCACTGAAAAATTTCCTTTCCTCATCGCCTACGACTGCATTCAGATGAGGCGAAATAATAAAGATCGTGGCCCGCTCACCCAGGGCATGCTTTGTTGACTGAACAAAAGTCGACTGATCACTGAACAGGTGACACGGAAAATTGGATTCGTGCATAATTATCAAGTCCAGCAGTATCTCGACGTGATGCTGGAGCTGTGCGGGTGATGTCGTGCAGCCGCAAGCGAAGAATATTGCATACGCCGGATAGCGACTGGAATGACGCGGCGTCACCAGTTGGTCAATTATGTGCTCTCGCGTCTTTCCCTGTTGACTCGTGCCTGATGGCAAATGTGGTCTCTTGAGTAGGAGCCTCCCTGTACAGGCACTTCTTGGCGTGATCATTAAAACAGTCGAATAAGATGGAAGGATCCATATAGACATGACATAGGGGCCATCGCGGTAAATTGGGTTCGAAGATACGGAGGCCAGGAGACCAATAAAACAGAATGCAAGCCCTGTTGGTAGGTCGTCAGAATACCGTGGAGGTGAACAGTGAGATACTTACGACCAACGGTTGAGGTACGTCTGTCGCTGCTTATTGACAACCTCTGCTCAGCACGGCCAACGAAACATTCCCACCTCGTTCCAAATCAGCCATACCAATTTGAACCGTGCTCTCGCACGATACCTCGCAGTATTGAGGTCGTTGCAATTGGCGCGAATCCTTGCCGTGGATACAAATGGTCATTGATGCCGGATCTTTGTAGACTGAGTACGGCATGGAGATAGACGACAAGGTGCTCACAGTGACGAGGTTAGCCGGGACGACGGACCGATGTCGTGGGAATAATCCCTGGCTCTACTTGTTACGCCCATCTCGCGCCGGTGTCCCAAACCCCGATTATATGCGTGCATTTGTTCAGTAATCTTTCACTTTGGCCAACCCGCACGTCCTCGGGAGGTGTTGTCGCATTGTTTGTCATCAAGTCCTAGAAGGAAAAATCCTTGGTGATGTAACCTAGGATTGATTACAACGTAAAGAGATGAAGAGGCTTTAGCCGTGTAGTTCCTGTCTGTAAGCATCTTTTGTTTCTCTGCTTTGCATTGATTTGTAGCAAGATCTGTCGTCCAGGCTCGCCTCCTTCCATCGCAAATTTCTACATGCAGTGCCGTCTCTCCTCGGCACCATGGCCTCCTGATTTCAGCTTCAACTTCAGGACAACGAGCTAACTTCGTACGAGTGCCGGTCTTCGTCAGTCACGTTGGGCGATTCTCGGACTCATCCATGATTGACCTTCCATCTGTGTCAACCGCGACCTGCTCGATTATGACAACCGACACGACAATGGATGCCTTGCACTGGTGTCAATCGTCCAAGACCGCTCACCATCCGGTCCACGTGCTATGTGTCGAAGCGTGCACACGAAATCGACCCCTTTGGCTGTCTCCCTCCATCGTCTCCTGCTCCTCTAAAATATCCTATCTCAAACTGCTGACGTCCTAGTTGAGAGCGAGCTCAGAAATCTATCACTTGCTCAGGAACCCAAGTGTTGATCTGGAAAGGTCATTACGGGGACATCTCTTGCTAGGAGGCGGCCCTCTTTATCCTCACTGTCTCGCGTTTCGGGAAGGAAAATGGATGCATCGCTTGGTGAAGGATGTGAAAGAGAGTCGCCGCAGCTCGAACAGGCGGGTATGTATTGCTGGATGCATCCTTCCCGTTCAGTTACTGCAGTACGCCGAGTTGATATTTCTCGTTGGGACATTTTCCTGACTTGTACTTTACAGCACTCTCATACGAGAGCAGTTTCCCGTTGAGGTTTAAGATTGAGTTTAATTGTTCGTGCTTTGTAACTTCCAAGTAATATACACTATTCTTTCCGACACATGATTACGATAAGTAAAACAAACCTCTCAGAATTCCTAGGTTAGAACCGCGGATGATTGCCACCCAGCTGTACCGAATACAAGACTGACCTGCTCCGGTTATATCGATACCCGGTATTTGCACATATTTGTTTTTACTATATAAAGTAGTATGACCCCAGAGACATTCTGTGCTACATATAAGGCAAGTAAAAATACATTCTAGTTTGTTTGAAAAGGAACGAATTTACTATGTATTTTTATGTACATAGATCTAAATGTGATAATATATATTTTTTTTCAACAATCGTGATATTCAAGCAATAAAAATAAATCCTTGTGACTGCAAATAAGGACGCTGTGTCAAAAGTTGCTTACCCCTTTGCATATGGTACCCTCATAGCGTCGAAGGTTAGCATGACTAACCGCACATCTTGTTCCATGAGGAGCCAGTAAATACCGATAATGCATGAGTGTGTGGAAGAAGAGCTGCCTGAACTTCGACAACGTGTAATGGTCCATTCCATATCGTCTATCTCTTGTACTTTCTAGAATGCAGAACCATATGTGTCACTTATCTAGACCACCTTCCTTATCTGTTGTTAATCCTTCTACATTTGTTTCCTTACTATCATACCTTTACTACTGTCTATGGGACTACCGTTATTCCATTCCTTATCTTAAATTACCAATACAAGACCCCATATAGTTCAGTACCTAGTGGTTAAATATCCTTGACAATCATATAACCAATCCCAGTTCCATTGTGCGCCTATCAGTGAACTTAGAAACAAGAATCTTGAAAATCTTTACTGAGCAATCTCATCGAGCTTGATAGAATGATTTGTCAGCATTTTGCCATCAAGCTCAATTGAATGATTTGTCAGCACAGCCATCGAGCTCGATAGGGTGCTTTGTCAGCAATTACCATCGAGATTAATACAACCCAGGCCCCCAATGATTTCGACCCAAAAGAAACACTAAAATTAAGTAACATGTTCATGGGGAACGTATCAATTCATTCTATGCTTGACGTCCAAAATTTCTTCATGAAATCTCAGTCCACTATATTTACATTTCCCCCCAAACTCCCTTTTCCCACATCGCACCCTTTCCCATCTTGATTGCCTTAATATACATACTATAAACACTTTTTGTATAACACACTTCCACATGATGGCAACTTTTTCATCATTGCTCCTGCTCTTGCATAACAGGGCTTCCCCCAGGATGATGATATCATGTTGGTCCCGCTCGGTGATCTGGAGGTAGTATTAGTTGGTGTTTCATGTCATAAATAATTCTAAGGGAATTCAAACCTTCCATGATTGCACTAGTTCATATAATCCATGACCTCTAAATAGCTCCTTTGGGGAGTATAGATTTACCCCATACAAAAGTTGTAGGTAGCCTTGCAGGCCCAAAGAGTAGTCGACATCATTTGACTAATCTTGGCCTGAAAGGCCAACTACAACTGGCACATGAGATATTGAATTTACACTCCCTTAAATTGATATATATGGACGTCATTGCCATTCATCAAAGATGTTGATGTCAAGACCAGGATGGTTCATTGAGGAAACTCTTGTGTCTGATGGTAGGAATTAGTAAGTATGACCTTGCTGTTAATGACCTCCCACCTAACAGATGTTAGCGGGAATGCTCTCAGATTGGGAATCGGAAAGTGTCGCACTGGCCTTGACTGCTGGTTGATTCTTTGGGGATGGCTACGAGCTGTAAAAGCAGTAGAGGACGACAAGCAAGCAGCAGAACCCACAGCCACTGCCATGTCTGCACGATGATGAGTGTTGAATGATAAGGGTTGCTACTCACCCATTCATCAGCAAATATGGCTAATTAAGTCTTTAATATACATATTTTGCAATGCCTAAGTTTATGAATATGTGTTTTAAAGTGTTTGATAAATTTATTTCAAAAGAGAAAATATTAATATATAACCATGTTAATCAAATGAAAATATTAGCTAATCAGACACTGACATATAAAGTCATAGAGGGGTACCAGGGGTTCTAAGGCACCGATCACAAAAAGTTGAGCAGGTCAGTCATGTATTCGGTACAGCTGTATGACCTTCTCGAACTGGTGCATCCCTCGCTTGGAATGTCAGCCTTTTTGGTTTCCTCGACAATCCACCAGCTACGTCTTGCCTGGTATCTTTCTTCAAGGCCTTCAAAAGATGTCATTCCGTGCATTAAAGTCCTTGGGATAAACGCCAAAAAAACTTTGAAGGGAGGATTTCCGGTGGTAGATGAGAGATTCAGCCCAAAACGCCGACCAGATGGCGAACCGTGACATCTGCACCATCGCGTCTTCCACTCGGCACCCTGTTGATCCCACCACCAGATCCTTCTGGCGATCTCAGCGACGACTCCCAGTTCGAACTACAAACACCGAGCCCAACCCCCACCAGATCAGAAGTTCCCATGGATGAGACTCCTCCCCCTGCAGCACCTCCTCATGGCGACCCCACCCCCCAGGTGTTAGCCTTCCCAGCCACCAAAGACGACTTTTGTCTCATCTCCCCTGTCACAGCGAATGATTCCCCTCACCGCAATGGCCCCGAATTCACTCTGCATGGGCCGAAGCAAGAGAAACAGGTCACCTGCCTGCAGCCGAATCTGGGCAACTTCGAAGGATCCGTCTTTCACTGTGATGACGTCCTTGACAATCTCAACCTGAGCCAACTCGAAGGCATCAGATGAAATGTTGGAGGACACCTACTAGGGATCCTCTTCAATGGTGGTCAAAAGCTGGTCGACATCTCGAAACCCAAGCCGTGGGAGGTCCTCAACAAGACTCTCATCCCACTACTAGAGGAGAATGAGACCCTCAAAGTGTACCAAGGCCTCCTGGAAAAAATACCAGACGACAGGCTGGCCCCCCCCTTTCTCGTTGTCATTGAAGCCTCCGGGGACATCCGTGACGTTCTTCTGCGCCAGCGCATCCTTGCACTGAATGAGAATCTCGCCCTACACATTGTCCCGGCTGACTGCCAAAGTCTCTCCTGGACGGTATGGCTGTTTAAAGCCAATGAACCCATTATCACCGGCAGCACAGAGGAGATTGCTGCGATTGGAGAAACCCTCCACTTCATTATCTTGAAGGATCTGTGGGAAGACAGCGCATTTTGGATGCTGCTCTACCCAATGACTAGGAACCGCACAGACGATCCCAAGAAGGCAATCTTGGACGCCATCACTGCAAGCTATGTCGAGTTCCAGGGCGCGAGAGACACCCAGTACTGGGTACTCTTCATGAGACAGCCGTCACCCAAAGTATCTGCTGAAGAATGGAACATGCTACATGCACACGTTCAAAAGAAAACAATTCGGAGCGGCAACATCAGTATCACCCCAGCCCTACCCAGAACGGGGAACCAGTTCTGCACTATATGCAAGCTGGATACACACCCCACCTTCGACTGCTCGTTCACATGGGACAACACCGTTTTTCAGGGCCCAACGAAGCCACTCATTGGAGGTCAACATGAGGGATGAGCACCTAGGGGACGAGGGCACGGTCATGGCAACAGAGGCCATGGAGGAAATCCCGAGCATAATGGGAGAGGCGGTCACAGCGTATGCAGAGGTCGATACAGGTACTGAACGCTGGCTGATGTATACAACAAAAAATGATCATATTCCTTCGCATGAGATCTGGGATATTAAGCCCCACCAATGACAGTGGTGTGCAGGTTAGTGGGGATAGAACTTCGCAAGAAGTCAATTGGGATGCAGAGCACGATCCCAGGGATTCAGAGTGAAATCCCAGCTCACAGAGTGTGAGCTGTCCACAGAATGTTGGACAGCCCAGTTACTGGGCAGAACCTAGAGCTGGTTCGGCTTATCAGAGCAAAAGCCACCCAACAAGAGAAACAGCCAGTAAGTGCATGTTGGAGGCAGTCAGAAACAGACTGAACATGTCACCTCGGAATGAATACCAACTACCTGACTTGGGGCCACCCAGGGGAGTGCATATAGTTGTGGGATCACGACTGAATGGGAGACATCCAAGGTGTGCGAAGCACACAAAGGCATCAATCAAGATCACAGCCATTAACATCCGTGGGATGGGAAACACCAATACCTGGCACCCTGAGAACAAATGGAATCATGTTAATCAGATCATGCAGACAAAAAGAATAGGGATCATGATAGTTGGAGAAGCTCACCTAAACAATGAAAGACATGATGCAATAGAGAGTATGCCAAGGAGCCGATTGCAAATTATCCACTCGGAAGACCCAGAATCCCCCAATGCAAGGGGAGTTGCAATAGTCTTGAACAAGGAACTAACAACAACAGAAAGCATTAAAGCCACTGAGATTATCCCTGGACGTGCGCTGCTGCTCGAGACATACTGGCATGGAACAGAGAGACTAAGCATACTTGGAGTATATGCACCAGCATCCAACCCAACCCAGAATGCACGCTTCTGGTCAGACATTAGGAAATTCTTTGCAGATAACCCAAGTATACAACAACCAGATGTAATGGCTGGGGATATGAATCTAACTGAGGACCCAGTTGACCGGCTTCCTGCCAGACCAGACAATGTATCAGCAGTCGACAGCTTAGATGAAATGTGCACTGAACTCAGACTGATTGATGGATGGAGGAAATGTTACCCCACAACATTAAAGTACACATGGCATCGACCAGCCACTGGAACACAGTCCAGAATTGACAGAATATATGTCAGGAGTGACATCTACGAACACTGCTATGAATGGGGAATTGAGAAGGCTGGCATTCCCACTGATCATGACATGGTAGTGGTGAGATTCTCCATAGCAACAGCCCCTAAGACAGGACATGGTAGATGGGTTATGCCCATCCATGTAGTAAAGGACAGCCATGTCAAAGGATTTATTCTTCATGCCAGACATGCACTACAAGAAACAATTGGGAAATATGCACAGAACAAACACAGAACACTGGAAAAGAACCCACAGAAACTATGGGACAGCTTCTCCACAGAACTGTGAACACTGGCTCATCAATGTGCCAAAGCCATCCTACCCAGCATTGATAGGGAAATCCAGCAGATAAACACTGAGATAACGGCAGCTGAAAACTCTGAGAACCCTGGAGACGAATCAAATAGAACACACATAATGATCCTGCATGAGAGACTTGATAAGCTGTCACAGCTATGACATAGGAAAAGACGTGAAGTGGTTCAAGTGAGAAATGTACTCGAAGGAGAGGTCATCAGCAAATACTGGCCTAACATAAATAAACCACTTAAACCTAGGGACGCAATACAAAGACTGAAAAAACCAGGACAGAGTGGGGACCAAGGAACAGAGGTCAGATACACAACTGACTCTCAAGAAATGGCAGACATAGGAAGAGACTACCATGATGGACTGCAAAGGCTACGACAACCAACAAGCGAAGCCGAAAGAGAGGACAAAATCAAGGCAGCAATGGACTGTATAAGATCTGAAGTCCCACCTGACATGATGAGGACATTCGAAAGCTTGCTGTCAAGAGATGATGTACGAGAGGCCCTAGGACTATCAGCAAATAATAAAGCCCCGGGTCCGAATGGAATACCATATGAAGTATTCAAGATAATAGACTCATGGTATGAGGAGAGCTTGAAGAATGACGAACCTGGTTTTGGTGTAATCACAGTACTCCAGCTCGTATTCAATGACATAGAGAAGCATGGGATGTGCCCAGGGACCAGTTTCACAGAAAGCTGGATGTGCCCACTCTACAAAAAGAATGACAAAGCCGAGATCTTGAACTACAGACCAATTTCCCTACTAAACACTGACTACAAGATAATGATGAAAGCTCTCGCAATTAAGCTAGCACGAGTCGCACCAACCCTTATCCATCCAAACCAGGCAGGGTTTGTACCAGGAAGGAACATTTACAACCAAATATGGTTGACAAAATGTATAATCAAACTGGCAGAAGCCAAGGAACAGAACAGCATGATTGTATTCCTAGACCAAGAAAAAGCATATGACAGAATTGAGCATGACTACCTATGGAAAATCCTCTCAGCCTACAAAATCCCAGAGACATTTATATCAACAGTAAAGGCACTATATAGTGATGCATACACAATGGTGTATATCAATGGGGTAGCAAGCTCTACCCCCTTCCGTGTAACCCGGGGAGTGCGCCAGGGGGACCCACTATCATGCCTGTTGTTTGACCTAGCAATAGAACCGTTAGCTGAGATGCTTCGCCAATCAGACCTACAAGGTTTTGATGTACCGGGTGCTGGAGATCGAATAATCGCGACTCTTTTTGCAGATGACACCACGGTATTCCTAGCTCAACACGATGACCTAGACAAACTAACAGGGATACTAGATGGCTGGTGTACAGCCTCAGGTGCTAAGTTTAATATAGACAAGACAGAAATCCTACCCATAGGCACCCTGTCACATCGCGATGCAGTGTATAACCACAGAAACTCAGCAGGCCTGGACATGACAGGATCATCAATTCCGGGCAACATTAAAATTGCCAGAGATGGAGAAGCCGTATGAACCTTAGGTGCATGGGTAGGGACTGGAATTGGACAAGCCAGCGTATGGACACAAACCCTAGACAAGATTGAAGAGAACCTATCAAGATGGGAACTCAGACACCCCACAATGGAGGGACACTGCCTAATAGTGCTAATGGTCATTGGAGGCATGACACAATACCTTACCAAAGTCCAGGGAATGCCTCCGGCCATAGAAAACCACCTCGAACCATTGCACCAGAAAATTCCTATGGGGCAACAAGAATAAAATCAATGTCAACAAGGAAACAGTATATGCACCATTCGGAGATGGTGGCCACAACCTCCTAGACATACCTGCAAGAAATGAGGCAATAGCAATAATGTAGATACAGTCATACCTGAACTTTGGACCAAACTACCCTACATGGGCAATTGCTGCTGATGCAATAATAGCCCACCATGCTCCAGCATCAGAAGAAAATGTAGACCCCAACTTGAAAATGAATGTCTTCCTGCAGACATGGAAGACTAGCGCAGCGAAGCTCCCAGAGGACCTAAAAATGCTGATGAAGGTAGCCAAGAAATACAATGTTTGCATCAATGGTCTGGAGATGAGCAAAGACATAACACGCCAAATGCCGATCTGGTTTCATATCAAATCTAGAGCATCACAGCGGATGTTCAATAGTGGGCAACAGGTGAAATGCCTGAAGATACACCATAAAGTTAGAACTGTGGGTGATACCGAAAAGATGGCTGAGAACCTGAGCTGAAGTGTACACTCCAGACGAGGAAGATGCCCCTGCGAGATATGCACCCAGATGAGGGATCTTGACAATTGTAAGTCACCACAAAAATGCTTCCAGAAGGCAAAAAACCTGCTGGACTCACTTCCCCTGAAATGGGACCCAAGATCATGCGACAATGGGATCCAGGAGCATGTTGCAGAAGACCACACTGATGACGTGCATACATTCAGACCACACTGAATAATGAAAGGCCCTATAGCCAATGGCTTCAGAATCTTTGCAGAAGGAGACGAATGCACTGAAATATACTGCCCCAATGACAACCAGCCCACTCAGGTGGAACTGACAATAGCCTATATGGATGGCTCTGCGGTTCTGTGTGGGACAGATGAAGCAACGGCAGGAGCAGGTGTGTACTATGGGGAGAGCGACCCTAGAAACAGAAGTATCTGCCTCCCGAATGAAGTTGGCCAGACAAACCAAGTATCGGAAACTGTGGGAGCAAAAACTGTGGCAGAGGACACACCAATAAACAATGACTTAGAGCTTGTAAGCGACTCTTGACACGTTGAAGAGCTGTCTAAATGCACAGAGCTAGAAATGCAACAGCGTCGAAGACACTGATCACACCCACACCCAACACTACACACACAAACACGCTCAAGTTCATGGGGGGATTCTAATGCGATGAAAGTAGCGAACCAATACAATTGAATTCTCAATATCTCTAAGATACACATGCAGCAAATAGCGCTCGTATAATATCTAGACTTCTCTAAGTCCAAAGGCTTTTCTCAAGAACAAGAGGGTGTGACTTCCATCGCCAGGCCTCAAGGCAAGGGTGTATAACACAATACAACTTCGTCAAACGTCTCCACAAATTTCTAGCAGTCGCTCGGGACTCTAATAACCACTGCACACAATCAATAACACCCTAAACACCACTTAATCCACTGCGCTCGAAGCAGAAACCAATTCCTATTAAATTCAATACACTAATAAACCTCGTGCATCGCGCGCTAAACCAAAACCTTTGCAAACACGTGGAGAAGTGTCTACACTGACACAAAACTCCGAAACTTCCACAAGAGCCACAGGGTTTGAACCTACGTGCTCGAGCTTCCAACCGATCGTAGATTCACAGGATTCGAACCTATGCAATCCAGAGAAACCCCGTCCGACAAGCCAAAGGGTTTGAACCTTTGCCAACCTGCAGAAATAACACAGAAAAGCGAACACTAATCAAGCCAAAGGGTTTGAACCTCTGCGCCTGTAATGCCTCGCGTCACACAAATGCCCTCAAGAACTTGAAAGGGTGACCTTCAAGACACCGTACTCTTATTCTCTCACTGAGCACAAGTCAAACTGAAACCAGACTCTCTGCACGGAGTGCCGCGCTATTTTCTTGTCCAAGCGCGCGACTTAAATCACACAATAGATATCTGATATGGGTTGTATTCTCTCTCGAAGTTACTAGCTACTCTAAGTGCTAGAGCGCGTGGCTGAAAAGCTTTGCACTGTTACACCGTGGGCTCGAAACTTGTATTCTACATCTACACTACAGTATTTATACAATTCTACATCATACATGTCGATACAACTTAATACAGTACTGTTAGAACCTCAGAACATTATTCCTCGCAACGCATGCGCGTTGTTATAGCATGCCCGGGGCTGGACACTTGGTTGGAGGTCTATCTCGAGACCAGACTCCGTTTCCTCATGGTTGAGACTCCACTCGCACTGCACTCTTTGCGTTGGCATGTCACTCGTCATTTCCTCGGAGTATACCTGGACTGACAACCAATCATATAGGCTGTATCCTATTCTAAAGTTGAGTTTCTAGGTTTCTCTGGTTGGTGGGGGATACCCGTGGTAAGCCTAGGCACTGCGCTCTTTGGCCAAACTGGGTTCTCTCGGAGTTATCTATACTCAGGTATTATTTGGGACACGCGCAATCGGGGCCCTGTGCATCATCGATCACTGTGTCACGTAGTTCTTCTTGAGATCAGGCATGTTGTTTATTATGGCTGCAGAGCATGTATGCAATCTGTTGGTAGTGCATTCAGTATTGAGTGCTGAGCTCTTGTACTTAGTGTGACCTCAATGAAGTATCATACTAAGTTAGAGCATGCACTCTACCAATAGTCACTTCAGACTTGCGCGTGCATGCACGCGTTGTTATACCACGCGCGGTGTTGATATCACTGCGCTCTATGTCTACTTTCATACACGCGTGCAGCGCGCGTGGCAGATCAATCCTTCTCATATCATGTCTGTCTCTCATCAATTCATTGGAGCACATATCTGATCTGCCTCTAGTGTATTCAATATCAAGTGCTGAGCTCTCATACTTAGTGTGACCTCAGCCAGTATCATTCTAAGTTAGAGCATGCACTCTACCAATCATCACTGAAGACTTGCACGCGTGCGCGTTGTTACACTGCGCGCTATCTTGGTTTGTTCACTGCACTCTATTGGTTTGACACTGCGCTCCATGTCTATTTCCATCTACGCACGTGGCATGCGTCTTTTCATGCGCTCTACTTCTATGTTTCTATACGCACGCGGCGCGCGTCATAGATCAATGTAGTTCTCCTTGTATCATGCCTGTCTCTCATCAATTCCTTAGAGCGCATGGCTGATCTTCATCTTAGTGCCTTCAGTATCAAGTGCTGAGCTCTCATACCTAGTGTGACCTCAACTAGCATCATTCTAAGTGAGAGCATGCACTCTACCAATTGTCACCCAAGGCCATACTGCGCACGACTCGGTATTGTGCTCCATACATATATTACTGCACTCTGTGTGTTTGACACTGCGCTCTATGCATATAGCACTGCGCTCTATCTGTATCTTTTGTTATCTCAGTACCCAGCCATTATGCAATGCATGTATTGATACATTTCGCAAAATTACATGCATAGACACATTGCAAGCATGTCAATGTCCTTAATGGCCTAAATGGTAGATTCACTAAATGGGAAGATGAGGGGTACTTCCTAATAAGCAACAGCCATGTGATGGAAACCACAATAGCAAGGTTTAGAGCATGTACCATGCCAACTAGACTCCGGTGGGTGAAAGGCCACTCTGGTGACCCTGGAAATGATGGTGCAGATTGTCTAGCACGAGCGGCAACTGAAAAAGATGCCCCAGACATAGTTGACTTAACCATACCCCCGGTCCTGAAGATGAGGGGAGCGAGACTGGTGGCACTAACACAAACCATGGCCTACAAAATAATAAGAAAGATCAAGGTGCAGGCTGAACCATACCAAGCGAAACTCGACAGGAACAATACAAACAGAAACGTTCAACTAGCCCTAGCGGCAGCTAACAAACACTGCAGAGTTGAAATCACAAGAGAGGAGCTGTGGGCATCAATTTGAAAGAGAGACCTCAATAGATCAGCGTGCTTCTTCCTATGGATGGTGGTACATGATGGCTACATAGTCAGAAGGCACTGGAAGCACATAAATAGCTGTGAAGATAGAATTGAGTGCAAGAAATGTGGTACTGAAGAGAGTATGGACCATATCCTTACCAGATGCGATGCCCCAGGCCAGAGAGAAGTATGGGAACTGGCCAAAAGGCTATGGCAGCAGAAGACCAAGACTGACTTGATCATCACAAAGGGTCTCATTATGTCGTGCGGCATCCAGCCACCAAGTGTTCACAGAAGCCATTCCAGGAAAGGAATAGAAAGATTTTGCAGGATCCTCATATCAGAATCTGCCCATCTAATATGGAAGATGAGAAACAATTGTGTAATAAATGGTAAAGAGCACTATTCTCTGCACGAAATTGAGCAACGGTGGTTACATGCCATGAACCGCCATACGAGACTTGACTGTTTATTATCTGATTGAAAGAAGTTCAGAAAGAAGGCCATCAGGAAGTTCCTAGTCCTTACAATGTGGCAGGGAGCGCTTGTAAATGAAAGCTCGCTACAGGAAGACTGGACAAAGGACAGTGGGGTGTTAGTAGGTATGGTGAAGTGAGTGATGAGGGTGATGCACCGAAGGTGCCCACATGAGCTCACCTAACTGAGCCCTACACGCGACTTGATCACTTGATAAGAAAGTCAGTGCGTAAATGCATTCACCTTGTGTGGCTCGAAAATAATACGGCCTCAAATGGAAAGAAAGGATAACCATGCAATACTAACTCTATTAACGAGGCTCAATACCTCGTCTCACCAATGGGCTACCTACAACATCACTGGCATGCTGACCTGCTAGTCGGGAGCCCCCACTGTGTGGGGTGTACTATGCCATATCAAACGTCCACAAAAAAAAAAAAAAAAAAAAAGTCCTTGGGATATGCCAGCACACCTGCAAAGTGTCCAAGCATAGCGTGACATTGACAATAATAATTTATGCCCATTGCAGACGTTCTTAGTACATACAACATCCAAGAACAAAAAGTCTTTGGTGTCGGTGGGCTGCATCGAGAGAATATGCGAGGCAGTCTGCAAAGTTGACAAGTTATGGCACCATCTTGGTATCAACGACTTTGAGTGGTGGTGATTGGAGCTGGACAGAGAAGCCAAATGTGTAACAGGCTCAGAGTCGCCGCTTCGTTTCGGGATGACAGTAAAGGATGAGCATTGATATTGGAATCAAGAGTCGTCATAACAACAAAGCCATGAGAGTTACTATCCAGATGGAGAATAAGAACATTGTGAGAAATCCAGAGATCAGGACGAGTCGATTCTCAGCTTCTTTGCAGGGCATAGAGCAGAGGATCCCGCACCATCCAAAAGGCCCAGTTCTGACAAGAGGGTAGAAATGCTTGCTGTACAGGGGTGGAGCAAGTCTGATCAGGAAGGTCAAGGCATCCTAGGCATGAGGTGCTCACATCTTCAAGGCCCTTGCAGAGAAAAGGTCAGACGACATCATAAGGTTTCACTTGTTTCTCTCATGCATAGTATCTGATCAGGTGCACTGGACAGACGGTCAGTCTCGATTTTTGTCACTCTTGCTCAGATATGCGAAAGGATCACGGTGTGGAGGTGGACGACTGGAGATACTGACAGTCAAATCTCAATCTTGTCCAAGTCCTGTTCGTCTAGCTAGTAAGTCTGTTCTCGCGTTCGTGGGCAGTGGTGGATGGATATCGGAGCTGGGGTGCATTGGTCCATCTTGGAAGTTGGCGTGATGTGAGGTTGGTCAGGACAACGGACCGATGTCGTGTCCTCACCTCTACTTGTTACACCCATCTCGCTCTGAGGATCACGTCAAAATACTGCTAACCATGCACAAAACACCAATTCTTTCGAATGGTGTGCATCACCGGCTCAGTGATCTCTCGTTTTTGCCAACTGTCGAGATGGACTTTTGATTTGGCTAACCCACAGTGAGCGTCACATTGTTGGTCATTCTGCATTGTCTGACTGTACAGTGCTTTCACCGGCGACTATGAGGGAGGAATAATCTTGGTGATGCAGCGTAGGAGAGGGATGATAAATGCCTGATTCTTGTCTGTGAGCTTTCTTTTCATCCTTTTTCTCTGTTGTGCATTGAATATCTAGCAAGGCAGCTCCTTTCCCCACCACTGTGACCAAGGTATCCCCCAGCCTGTGCCCTTCATATATGTGTTCAGTGCTATCTCTCTGAATACTTCTTTGTGCACCATTTTCTCCTTCGTTTCACTCCTACACATTGATATTTTCACACGACAGCTTTTCTCCATTGTGGTTCTCATCCTGCTTACCATGTCACTTCTCCTTGGCATGCATTGATGGGCCAGGTCTACACTCGCTTTCATGCGCGTGGGCAGAAAATAGGCACATCACTCGTTACTGGTAACGTACGGTGTGAGAGATGGTAAGTACTCTTTCTGGAACCAATGCACATATGCTCTGACATCCACAGCCTGATCCGTATCACTACACCACCAATCCATCTGCAGCCTTCCATGGATGCACACCTCACACTGTTCGTCTTTGTTGCTGCACCGAAGCAGGTCTCGCACAAAGATAATCACTGTATGACATCGAGACAACTCCCAACACTGATGAATGACTCTACCAATTTTCGTTTAGCATGTGCGCCAGAGGCCGGGAAATTGTCATCGGCGATGGAGATGCAGGAGGAGGATCAACAGGGAGTGAGCTCGACCATTGCAAGTTTGACAGCAGTAGCCGAAATCACTTCTCAGATGTGTATACCAATGAACACGAGAACTGGCACAGTCTAAAATGAAGCACACAAATAGATGTGGAAGCATGACCTCAGATTTCTTGGGCTGAAGAAAGTGGAGTGCAAGGGAGTTTGATAGCCTCCAGCATGAATAAAAGATGGTGTGCATATGACTCCATCCAGAATTGCCGCCAGAACACCACAACTTTGATCTTCAAGCAATCGCAACCGAGTCGGCGCCATGTGTCAGGCTGTGAGAGCCTGCCGGATGTTTGTTGTCGAGCATGTTAGCAGGAGAAGGACCAGTTGTAAGTACTGATGTCATCTCCTATATACATGTTGAGACTAACCTTACATCGACGGTAGATCTGTGTGAACGTCCACAGGCATCAGCTTGCTATGTGTCGCCAACTGCCTAGTGACTGGTGTCGTTCAACTTAGCCACTTCATGATCCACCTGTCAGACACAGGCTACCTGACAGACGTTCACCGAGGCACGTCTCTGCCGTCTCCAACACTCATCGCAAAAATATTTGATCTCCCAACATGAGCAGAAAAAATGAATACAGCGCATCTACAGCCCTTTGGTTCACCCTCGTCACAGACTACTCGAAATTCAGCACATGCAGTGTGCACCGACCTAACATCAAACCCTTCATCACCAACGTGCCCAGCTTCCTCTGTGACTCACCTGCGCAGGGAATCATAACCCACATCCTCGGGATGCCATTGATGGCATGGAATCAGGATTGTCATATTATTGGATGTGTAGGGTGTCCCATGGACCATCGCTAAGCCACGACCTCGATGCCTCTTGCCATCTTTAGGCAGAAGGATGTGCTCAGAGCTTGACTTGTATGACTTATGAGGAGCATTTGAAAAAATCTGCCGTATTAATATGGCTGTGTTTCCTCTCTTGTCCAGAAAGCAAGCTCAGGCTCAACACTAGCCAAGCTGCTACTTCACCATTGAGTAGAATCTATCCACCTTTCCTGGAAGCCTCCACAGTCTCCTTCCCCATGGCTTTCAGCACGTTGATCTATCACAGCAGCTGCCGGTCCGTTTTAGCTGGTAACAAGCAAAGTCTTCCTCAATTTTGAAGAGGCCGACAGTAAAATGGTAGGAAAAACTCCCCTCCTATGGAACAATGGACTTATTGATACCTTCTCGTTTTATAGGAGCTGAAACAAACAAGCAAGGAAGGAAGGAAGGAAGGATGGGAATAGAAACAGGAGCTGAAAGTGAAACTTACCGTCCTGTTGCAGGCTTTTAAAAATGCGTCAGCCTCTGCAGTGCATTGGTCTGTTTGGGTCTGATCTACTACAATGTGCAACAGGAGGTGCTCATGTTCAATGAACAAATCTTTATTGTATATCCTGGCATGGTGATCACCAATGTGCTCAATGTGATCAGGCTCTTCTTGTCTGTGAGGGGTGTCCCAGACCTATCACACTCATTCTCATGTTGAAAATGTTGATGCCGTGTCAGCACATGGAATAGCAAAAGCACTTTTTGTCCATACATCTTCACTCCATTTAGTACCACTCAATAGTCAGTGCTCGGTAGGTCGACTTTGGATGTTCATGCACACATCTTACATATGTGTGCGACAGCCCTTTTTCATTCTTGCATACGTATCATCCATTCGCCCCGACAACCCTCCCAGTCCTTCGATTTATGCCAGTCAACCTTTACTCGCTCTTTGCCTACTTGCAACTGTTAATGAGACTAGCACATACAGGGTTGCTCCCTTCATCTACCACTGCAGTTTCGTGCAGCTCAACAATGTCGCTAGTTGATCATTATGATCTAGATAGTAATTGTATTGTATATCAAGTACAAATCGAACTATAAGAGATTTACTAACTGACCGTGATGTGAGGGGAGGCTCTGACTTTGACAGAGATCTGGAGGTGAGTCAAGTGGTATGCTCACACCACTTCCATACAGACTGATATATCAACGTCTGTAGATTACCATTAACCGTGATGTATTAAACACCTATTCCTGCTGTCACTGGTTGATATATCAGCTGCAGTCGTGACCAAAAAGGGTCAAACAAGGGTCACCAAATCAATTAACTGCTGCTCACTGTCGGTGATGACCAGTACCCCTCTTCCACCCATCAGCTAAACCAACAGTTGCCGACATCGTCCAAAATAGAGTATTGGATCGTGCCAGACCTTCTGGGATCGCGCCAGGGACCTTTAGGGATCGCCATTCCTGACCAGTGATGCTGTCCGCATGGGTTACAGCCGCTTCCGTAGCTATTCTTCTCAGACAGCCGCATATGATGATTCATTGTATTTACTGTACAACAATGAAAATAATAAACATACAGAATTTATTCAATCATTGAAAAAATCTGCATCACCTGCCAAAGCATCACCCATCTCACCAAGTTCCAGCCATTGTGCTACAAACCGCCATTTGTCCTCAAAGGACAGTCAAATCAATGTTTGTATCGCAGCTTGGCGCTTGGCATATGCACCAGCACCTTCACTGGCATTGATGAGAGCGACCCCTTCGGCAGTACTCTTAGCACGTGAGAGCCACAGATTGGCTTCGTGCTTGAGGGTGCATTTGACATGATCCATTTCGACTTTGAGTAATTTGCATTCCTCATGCCATTGATGTGCTCGGGCACGAGTCTTGCACCATTCAATTCGCAAGCCTGTAAAAATAAATAAGGAATGCAAAATATAAAAATATAAAAATTTGACATACATTCTTCAACACCTCCAGGCATATCTCCCAGCTGCAAGGAATACCAGATCCACGACATTGTTCAATTACCTTCTGACATTCCCACTTCATCATCGGCTATTCTGTGGACATCGGAATCCTCCAAAACACGTAATTGTGCTTGCCAGCCCCACTCCCCCAGCTCCGTTGACAGCACGGTTAACCGTTTTCTGACATTGTGGTAGTATTGTTTTGCCTGTGTGATATGTGCATTGAGGTCCTGGGTCGTCTTGTGGCATTTGAGCCTTTCTTTCTGGGTAAGAACATTAGTATCCCCATCCTTGTACACTTTCAACAATGAGAGCAGTTGGCTGTGGAGTGTGTGGAGAAGGTCATAAGCCTGAGCAATTCGTAATCTTGATTCGGCATGTACGATGGTCTTTTTGCAGGGATGAGCTGGTAAGATTGAAGATGGGAGGTAGAGAGGAAGTGAATAAGCAGGAAAAGCTGGGCCATTGCCTTGACTGTCTCGAATTCGGAGTGTTCGAACTGTTGGCATGTGCACTTCCTGGACAACAAACCATGATTCTATACTGCGACAAAGTCGGTTAGACTTTTCAAGGACTTGCGCTCTTTGAAGGTCGGTAGAATGAGCTCCAAGCTCCTTGTTTAGATGAGAGATTCTTCGTCTACATATACCACTATAAGATTTTGAATCACAATATATTTTTGAACACATACTGAGACGATTCTAGTTGGATGCCTTGAGAAATCATCCCCTTCAGCGATGTGATATGCAATTCATCTCCATCAAGACTGGAAATTTCATCTTGGGCATCTTCTTGGGCTAATTGTAGATGCATTGCGGCTTCTATCTTGCCTGAATGCTGTCAACTTTCCAAATCATCCTGGAAATCTGTGGACACTTACTGGCGACAGTCCAAGCAAAAGGATTGGGCTCATTCCTATCTACCTCCCAAGCCTCCACCATCTTTGTCCACTTCTCAACATCACTCTGAGGAAGTGATGCCATGAAGCGTTCAAACCTGTCTTCATGTTCGAAAGCCTTGGGGACGGCATCTTTGATCTTACGAAGCAGAGTGTTCCCTATAGTGTCATTAGTCATTGCCAAAAATAAACAAGCCATGGTGTATATACCTTGCGACATGTTTTTCTGCCAATTGAAATCCCCAAAGTGTTGGTCAAGTTTCTCGTGTTGATGGCCTGGTCCCATCTCCCTCATTGATGCTGCAACACCATTAGATATTGCCCAGTTACGTTCTGGCGCTTCTCCATCATTTTCACCAACATGTATATGAAAACTCATACAGTACTTCTCTTGACAATCCTTGATATGGCTGGGAAGATGAAATTTGGGAATGAGATACACCTTCTTAGGTATTTTTGGTCGCATTGTGTTGCCATAAATGTTGATCCGCTCCTCAAGGTGGATGGACCATTGACAAGCGATATTGTAAGATGTAACAATGCATGGAACCCCAGCAAAACATTTGATGGCAGTTAGGTAGCCAAAATCCATCTCGACTTGTCTAACACAATATATTTAAGAATGTAGCATAACATATTTCAAGAAGGAATAGCTCACATCTCGCCAACATGAAGATCAACAGTACATAGCGGAAGCTTCAGCTCATGACGTGTACACACAACGCTGCCTACCCCGCTGGCTGCCAGTTCTCGGGTTCGGATACTACTTCTTTTATCGCCTTTCACAGCTTCATGGTTGCTACATGAGCTCAGAGGTTGGATGATTTGTGTATCAAAGTCTTTCAGATGCTTGCAGAATGCCTCACTGTCCACAAAATATGCAAGACCTTTGCTTAAACCTGGATCCTTGTCTTCACTTGAGACATTGATGAACCTAGAGACTCCTGCGGGCAGAAAACACAACACCTAAACAGCAAGTATAATCAATCACAGAATCTAAAGGCAGGTTCTTAGCGAGTCTAGTCAGGCACCTCCGTGCAGTGACTATAGGTCCTAAGTTCGTAGCTTATTCAAGGCTACTTGGTGTTATGTCTCGAGCTACTGGCTCTGTATAAGACAAGGTCAGTTCATGAAGCGGTTATAAAAAACTATCTAGTTCACGAAGGTGTTATTGCAGCCTAGTATGTGGTGCGGTCTACTGTTGCACTTGTCTTTGAGTGCGATGTCTGGAAGTGTGAGGATGCCAACGAAGGTGAACAACCGCCTTCTTGGTTTATAGAGTAAAGCAAGGGACGGCGGGGTCGCGACTTAGTTAAGTGCATTCGTAGTCACTGACTTGTTGATGTATATGTTCTTAGTGCAAACACTAAGGGTTCTGTAGTCTTTGGTATGGGGGAGTAGTATCCCGAGCGTATTCTGTATTTCTGGCTAATACACTTGAGTTTTTATACTAATTTTCTCTAACGGTTCGCGTAATCTAAAGGTGTCATTCTTTGTAACCGCAGTAATAGATTAGTGAGCTTCGTGAAGGGTTTGTAACACTATTATCATTGCTATAACGTCTCTTACTGAGCTTTATAACATATAATTGGGTATGTCAGTTTACAATGTATTGCAGCACCCTTAGCTGACTGACAGATACTAGTTGCGCAGTGCTAGCCTGGGTGATTCGTGAACTTCATTTCTTATTTAACTTTGCGACCGTATGTTTGTGTTACGAGTCCCGTAGCCAGGCACAGCCTGCGCGCTTATGCGCAGTCGGTAATCGTATGGGTGGCATCACATGACTAATATTGCATCATGCCGCCTTTGTTTAAGTGCTGACCTGAATTGGATGACTAGTTCGGTGTCAGTCCCTTGGTAACCGGTATTGCCACGTTCTTTGTGCCGTATTGATGATTTATGGTTCACAAAGGTGTTATTGAATCTGCGCTTTGCGGCCTAAATCACTATTTGGTGGCGATTTGACTTGTAACGGACTTGCAAGGATTGGTTAATTGAACATCCTTGCAAGTAAGAATTTCGTTAAATTGTTTTGTGTGCCCGCAATTTCTGAGTGCAAAGAGCCACAAGGCTCATCAACGTTGAACCTCTCCAGCTGGAAATTTGCATCTATACCAATGTACAAGGTATCTTCCCATGCATTGGGGCTAAATTAACATTCAGTTCACAGTCTCAAGGTGAAGCGAAGGCATGTACCTCTCTGGATCAACATGTTCCGGTATATTGACACCAGGACATGGACATGCCAGACACTCCATGGCACATGAGCCTGGCTTTGCAGCCTTCCATCCACCCTTCTCGTTACCAACGCCTGCCCTTTTCAGTAGACAAATGAAGGACCACTTGCATACTACATGGATGAACGCATCAAAATTATCCTAGAGAATCAATTAGTCATCTCCATGTATAGGGTAAGCATCATCTTACAGAGGGTGCCATGACACCAGTATTGTTAGTTAAGCAGACGAGTGAATGATAATACTTGTATGCTGATATTTTGCCCATAAAAGTAAGCATTTGAAACTGTTCTAAAGCAGCAGTCATCACAGCAGTACGTGGTTCGGTATCAGTTGCAGGGAAAAGCCACGAACCTTGAAGCTGCATGGCAAACAGACATTTCCGCATGCAGCTACAGAAGTCGAGAGCGATATCATGGATTCCGTTGGTGTCGATGATAGTAAAATGATTACCGAATGCAGGCCATGGATGCAGGCATGCTTCTCCAGCAAGATGGCCCACTTGATACCGCATCCCCAGGTCATGAAGATGAATTTTATCAAAATAATTGCCATTCCAATGCTACAAGATAGATTAGCAACCAAGATATCAAGAGAGAATAGCATGCCTACCTGAATGACATGGGTGGGACATGCCACATGTAGCGATACAATACAGCCCCAGCAAAACAGCCTGCCATCTCTGCAGGTGATGCAGCGGAAGCAATGATCCGTAGCTTCACAGCCAAGCCCAGCGCAGTGATTCTGTGACATGGCATCACCACGGCCTTCCCTTCTCAGGCTTTCTGCTACGTATTCATCCACATGTGAACTGAATGTCATGAGAGGGTTGTACTGTAGTAACCAATTAGATATAGCAATTTGATAGCATGAAATATAATAGTTGTTCTCACCGAGTAAATACACCGTCGAGGGGCTGTTGCTATGTCTTCGACATCACTGGCCATAGCCAATGCATATGCCTCAGGATCAAGATGATACTCTTCATGGGGAGCATGACTATCATCGTCGAAACCTGATATGAGCTCAGGGAGATCGTCCAAGGCTGTAGTTTTTTGTTTCTGGGGAGATACCGGAAGATGGACAAAGCCATGCTTGACAGACAAACCGGCGGTCAAAGGACCTGCAAAGGACCAAGAGTGATGATGATGGCGGCGTTGAGCTCGGGAAATGTCAGTTGTATCAGCGTAGAGCTCAATAGAATGAGTATTCCATCCAACACGATGTCATTTGACTTTTGGCTTGGGATTGCGAAGGACAGCCATGGATGACCTGATAACAGCAGGGAAAAGGTGGTGAGGTAGCTGGGCAGAACAAACTGATATAGCATTGGGAAATTAGCAAGGATGGTTGAACAAAAAAATACCAAGAGTTTATTGAGTATGGCCTGCCACACTAACTCATTATCTAGCTCACATCAAATGGTCTCGGTGTGTCTGCAATCGAAGTAAATCAGATTGATTAATACTGTATCTATGCAAGATGAACTACGTCTGCTAGCGAAGCATCCAAATGTGCTGACTGCGAGCCAGCCGTCTCATGCGGCACTCTTCAAATTCCTTCCACCGGCGTAGATGTGCTCTGACTGTGTACTTGGCTGCATGGACAGCCATGGACTTTGCGATCTCGTCTGGGGTGGGTGGATTGATGATATCAATTTGCGGTACTGCCTGGGTAATGGCTGGTTGAACTGATGTGTGCTGAGATGCTGATAGACCAGGGGGATAAACCTTTGGCACATGAGTTGCAGCATGAGCTAATTCCTGTTCACGAGTATCTGCGTCCAGATTATTGAAGAGCCATTCCAAGGCATGCTGTACACGCTGTTGAATAGAAACTGTTAGTACAAGCTTAAAGAATATAAGCTTTATTGCACACCTTGCAATGCTCCATTAACCCGTTATTGCTGCAATCTTTTGGTGGCCAGTACAGAACATGCTGCTGCCATATTGAATCCAACCAAATATTGCTGAATGCCGCAAATTCTCCATGTTCGAACATATGAAAATCAACGGCATTTTTTGCAAGGTGTTCTTGCTCATCATTTCTGAGGCCAGTCTGATAAGGGGGGAGAAGAAGTCAGGACATGATGGTTGGATATATGACTGAGATGTCTTACAGCAGCCGTAAACCCACTGTTTAGGGATTGTTCCATCATTTCTCCTTGGAAATGATATCAAATCGATTCAATCTGCCAAAGGCTGGCTACTCCGGCTGCTGTACAGGCTTATATATGCAACTCACATGGTCCGGTCCATAATGGGCCAGTGATGAACCTTGACTTCTGTGGCAATGGCAAACCAAAACTCAAAGAGTAATGATTAATGACGGTGTAGGCTGTAGATAAAGGTACTGTGTTGTGCAAGTTGTTCGGGGCACCTCCATGCAACCTAATCACTTCCTCTAGATGCGAGTTTATACTGCAACTTTTCAGTCAAGCAAGTAGCACTCAAGCGATTGAGTACTAAAAGGTGTTGGCTGTAGGCCGGTGATAATCTCAATGATGAGATTGAACGGTTTTGGATATGACATGAATACCGCAAATCTGGTGTAACAAGGAGAAACCAATAGACGAGGTCTCTAGACGTTGGTCCTATGAAAATATTGGTGAAAATGAAGCTATGTGTGTGGCAGTTGGTTTATAACCGGTGGAGTGTCGATGTACTGGGTGGCGATCCTAATAATGCCGGTTAGTGTGGTCAAAAGTGTGAAAATATGTTTATATCTGGTGGGGCACAGAGATAACGAGTGTTGATCCTATATGAGATGAAATATACTGAAGTTGATGTTGATGTCGAAAGCTGAGTCTATTTGTAGATGTTCCTATCCTATGTCAATGTCAAACCTATGAGTCCTCTCGAGGGACTATCCTATCCTATCCTATAATGGTCCTCAATGGTGTTGAATCCAAAACAATCCTATGTTGACAATGTCGATTCCTATAAGTCTGCCAGAGACTACCCAAGTGGGCTGCAATAAACAATGTTGAAAATAAAGCTGAATAAAACTCCTATGGTACAAAGATGAAGACGATCCAATCCTATAAAACAAAAGAGGTGGTGTACGATGCAAACGCCGGTGTTACGCGCTAGACACGAGTATCAACCGCTAATGACAGAGTGCAAGCTAATGTGTGCGACGCCAGAGATAATTCCTAAAACCAGTCGATCACGGTTTAGAGCATTTCTCCAGGAGGGCACAAAGGAGTATGAAGCTCAGACAGTGTAAAACCGGTCTCTGGCTTATAGCGAGTGTATGGGGTGCAAACAACTACTATTGTTCATATACTGCACTATGTGTGGAGTATGGTTCATTTAAAACCGGTGCTAATGACTGTAGCAAGTGTGTAGAGACGAGATTATATCTGGTGACAAGCGTATAGTGGGGCTAATGGCAGAGTAACAGGTGGTAGTTGATTTTACTACTGTACTACAATTTTCTATCTACTCTTATACTACTGGAGATAATTATTATTAGTGGTACTTAGTAAAGCTATAACGCTGCGGCTTTGTAAAGATTCTAGCAACCATATGCATCTCTGTAGTTGCTTGTAACAGCCAATCCTCTGCATTACTGAAGGAAGGTAAATTTCCTAGATCATGGGTCTTCTCCAGCATGGTTTTTGAGGTGCTGCTTAACTGTGGACTGGGAGGGTATGGTCAATAACTTGAGGTGTATGAAAGGAGTATCGAGCGCTAGCGACCTTGGCACGGTGTTATTGGTAAAACCGGGCATCTAGCTGACCAAAACCCGGTGATTATTGAAGCAGAATAACGGTCAATGGGTATGACCTCATATAATTAAAGGATCAATGCCGGGTTTTTACGCTGTGATGTGCTCTGATGCATTGTATGATTTATCTCTGGTGGTCGCCTAATTGGTCGATATTGGTGCCTAACTGTGATGGCATACGATTTGAGCCGTGAAACGAGTTGGGAGGGATATTCTTCATTATCTCCGGTCGTTGAAGTGTCAAGAAGGTCCTATAGTAGCATGTGCACACCGGAGATAATATTATATCCAGTGCTAAGTCGGTTGTCACTTAGAAATGACCAAGTTCGCAAATTCTGAGCATACAGAGCCCTGAGGCTCATCACCAGTCAATGAGTGATGTCATTGTTAGTATGCTGAGACAAAAGTTAACCATTGGTTTAACACCAATTCACACTGAGTGGTCTGCAAAACCCTTTGGAAACACTCAGGACCATTATATCTTTCATTACTATATGCTTTTGGTGCTGAGTTTGAGCCTGGGAATTTTCACCAGACGAAGCATAATTTGGATGCAACCTTTGATCAAAGATGTGCACCTTGATCTACATCTTCAATGCCTGCATCCGTGGGCTGTCCCCAAAAATACCAATCTCCAGAAGAGCAGTGTCAAGCTCATGCTGCAAGCAGTGCTCAATCCTATGCTAAGTATGCTGTTATCTTCAGGCCATTTAATATCTGCTAAATGTTTTTCCAGGCATAAAAAGAAAATCAATAAACGTTGCCAGCAGAAGTATCGGGTAGCACATCCGTAGGTACCTGTCAGCGATGTATTGCCTATTCTTAACAAATTACAGCAGACCCTCACAGGTTGCTACCACTTCAACGCATCAAAATATCCTGCCACCAAAACAAGTGTATGAATTTTAACTCTGAATTTGAACTATTTACATATGCTCAGTCTATTGTATCAAATCATTGACCAAGCGACTACTTGACCGAGCTCTTGGCAAGAATAACGAGTTTCAAACCTTGGTTCATCCTTCTCCCCATGTCTATGCAGAACAGTTGTATCTCAGATTCATGGACACCATAACTTGCATGATGCCAGGAGGAGATGATGATGAGATCTATCAAGAACTGATGAAGATCGGGGAACTTATTAAAGATGTCACGATTTTTGAGGATAGAATTCTGAATGCGGCAGGCATAGGAGATGATCTTGCAGAGGTGCAACGGATTCGTGAGGGGATGCAGGAAGTCAAGCGTTGGCTAGAAGATGTCCTCTGTGGTATGCTTGAGGGTGTGGATATATTGACGAAGGCATACCAGGATCACACACTACTGTATCAAATGGCGAAATCAGTTCAATTGCATCGGCATCCTTAATACATTAAGCTATTGAAATGAATGATATGTAACACCCAGGACAGCCGAGTATGTGGGTCCAGGTTCGGTAGGCAGTGCGGCTGGAGCTAAATCAACTTTTGATCAGATTAAATTGATGCCAAGAGATAACTTACCCAAGACAAGACCAAGAGCGGAAACCAGTTGTGCAAGCTAAGTACTATCGAGACTCTCCAGATAGCATGTCAGACTTGATGGTGTCATTATTACTTATAAATACACCTGCCAGGAGAATTTAATCAGCGAAAAGATAATACACAACTGTACAGTTTTGCTGGATATCCTGCTGGCACTGCTGCCGACCAACAGACTTCTGATTGAGCTGTTGTCCACAGCACATTTTTCTCGAGCTCCCAGGGAAAGGTACGTTGACAGAAGTTTCTGTTATTGCGGAACTAATAATTATCTTAGATGGCTCTGGCTGGCTGGTGCACACCAGAACAAAATGTCTGGTTTGCAAACCAGTTAGTGGGATTCCACCGAGCTCGCCTGGATGGTACCATTGGGCAATTTTTGGCAGAGGTAGTTATTGAATTTATGGCACTTTGGCAATTACCAGAGTGTGCCGAGACTATTACTGGTAATAGTCCTGAGGATGTGACGAGATGGGCAGAACAGGATGCACATTACCAGAAGCAGAAGGAAGTAAGTTTATTTCATTGATCAGATATGTATTATTATAACCAATGGAAATATCTAGCAAATTGAGAACAAGTTTAATAATAACCATGGCAAGGCGCATGTTGCAGCTACAACCACCGCCACTGGAAAAGCCTTGGCGACTTCCCCCAAGAAGAAGAAGATTGTATATTCCTTGCGGCCGCAGTGATGTTTCCGCGCTGTTCAGATATATTCTAAACGTTATTACAAAAAATGCATGCAACCAGCTGTCAGAAAAGCTATTCGACGTGCTCTCACCCCCCTCACCCAAGGCCAAAAGCTCATGCTAATCAACAAGCTTACTCAAGAGACATTCCAAGCCGAGAGCGAAGATGTCAAGGCTGAGGTTTATGAGGCTCTAGAACAGCTCCATGAGGAGCGAACCGAGGCTTCCATGAAAGGTGAACAGAACCCCAAAGATTATCTGGAGTATGTCTTCCATCTCCATGATTATTGATACCAGCTCATTTTTTTTTAGTGCCATTGACGCTGCACCCACTGCTCTCGAGTGATTTCTCAGTGACCTCACCCTACAAACAGGATGGTGGTTCACCGTGATAGCCAGTGGTCCGGATCCAGCCGATGGGGGAAATATACAAACTGGAAGGTCAGTCAAATTTGCTATCATCATCAATATCTCATTTCATGAATACCTAGTTTTCATGTGGGTGCCAACGAGCACAAGCAGAATTTTCAGGACAAATATACCCAGAACTCTGTCAATGCGAATGATTCCAGCTCTCATCACATGACCTTTGAGGAAGGCATAATCACTCCTTATGGCCACTTCCTCAAGATGTTGTTCTGTAAGTATTTATTGCATCTGAAATGAAACTTCTGACCTTTTTCCATCCAGCACCAGAGGTCCGAGCACAGCGAGCCTGTAATCAGGCAGATCTTGAGGCATTAAATGCGACTCTTCATGATGATGAAGCCGAGGCGACACCTGAAATGTCAGGTCTGATTTTGATGCCTCCTTCACCTCCTTTGCCTCCTTTGCCCCCCGTTCCTTTGCCTCCTATTCCTTCATGCCTGCTACCATCAATGCAAGAACCCACTATATCCCCATCTTCACCACGTACCCTTGCTCCTGTAGCGACATCTATTCTACACCCTTCTAATTCCACCCCCACCAGTGTCGACACTACGAATTCTGGCTGCCTTACTACTAGCCACCATGAGCCAATTCTACTGCCTGGCAAGAGCAGCTCAATGGAGGCAAATTTGACCCCCACTTATTCTGGCAAGATGCCAGCTTTGGCCAGGACTACTTCTCGATGGGTGCAACAGGATGTGATCGGCTCGCTTACGACCACCCTGCTAGGTCGTGTAGTCTTGGATCAGGAAGATGAAAGCTTCCCTTTATCAGGGTGCGACAGTTTGGAGATGACGATGAAGCAAGCTGGAGATGGTGATGTCGACATCAGCATAGCCCCACTACCACTAGTTGCCCAGTCTTGAGCAAGATCATATCGATGAGCACGAATTCGACACTGATCTTCCATCTAGCATGCCAAGAACATCTGTTTTAACAGATGTTGTTGGCGATCTCACACCCATCCCTGGGATAGTGAATGACAAACCGCAGAAGCGGCACCACGAAGTAGGTTGAAGGAAATGAAGGACAGCTGGGAGGAGAGTCAGCTGATGTGGATGATGAAGGCAGAGAGGATCATGAGAGGAGGACTGAGCAAACTGTGCACTGCAAGCCACCGGCAGTCTCGTGCAGCCATTGCTGTGGGCTGGCTGCCCTCAGCAATCCAGTACCTCACGGATCCTAACCTTGGATCTGAGTGGCTGGATCTCAGTGGCCGCTTGGCAAGTATTGGAGCCGCTCATTTCACAATGTGGGTCGCTGTCCAAGGTATGTTTTTTTATTCCTTTTCTCTGCTAGTACCCAGATTAATATCATCTTTAGAGTTGACTGGGTGCTATCTCATCAAGACCTTTGTCGCTGAGCACATGGCTTCAAAACCGACATTATAATGTCTATCCCCAGCTGCCAGCTTCTTTTTCCTCAGAGTTTCTCATGTGGTGGAATGCTTTGCAGCTGGATTGGCGATGATCCGAGATGGGTCCCCTGCCTGTGGCTAACTACAGCCATTCACTGCAAAAGGCTCTGTGGAAAGGTGGTCAGAATGGGCTTGTCACCGCACTGATCGGTCTCATGTGGTGGGGCAAGGAACTTTATCAGCCGATGAACGTACTCTTTGGAAAGCAACAGTGGTGGACTTCCATGCTTGTATCCATACCATGCTGCCCTCTTAACAGTACCTAAGTAATCTCTTCACTTCATGTTTATCCTTCAGCATTATTGGGTTTTATTTTTCATAATATGTTTTCCTTTGTGTTTACTACATGTAACAAATTGGTAATAAAACAAGAAATTTCCTCGGACTATGTATGTACAACGAAACAAATAAGCGTGACATAAGGAATAAAAAACATTAAAATGTGTCAAGACTCGAGTTCGCTGTGATCTGGTTTGGGCACAGTTCGACCGTTGATGGCAGATCAAGGTACACATGCACTGGGGAGGGAAGACCTTTCGAACACAATGTCAATCATTTGATTGTGATTCGTAACTTATTCTTAGATAGAGGCGCGCACCGTCGGGACGGCTCGTCGACGGATAACGGCGGAGAACCGACGTCCAGCGAGCAAGAGATTTTGGCGGCGGGCGAGGTCACGTGACTGTCATGTGCAGTTGATATATCGGACCGTCAACTGCAGAATCAATGCTTTGATACATCATGGCTATGTATAACAGCCACTCATTGATATATCAATTCGTTAGGTACGCTTGATGCTCAAGTACTAATCCATTGAAGCATATGGCTCATCTCGGCCATCAGCGCTTCGCTTGATAGTGCGAGTCGTTCTTATAGGTGAGGGTGGGTGGGTAAAGAAAGGGAGTCATGAGGTAAATCCTTGCTATGTGCTACCGCGTCGGTGGACTGTAGTTCGACGTCGGTACGAGGGTGATGGAGTAAAGGCGAGAGGTAACCGATCACGTGCTCATTCTCTGATTGTTCAAAACGTCGCGGTACTTTATTCCGTACCAAACTAATACTTTGTTCCGCTCCTATTAACGTGCGCTGTGACGGAAAGGCGTGAGGCAGCGACATGAGTCAAAAACGCTGGGTGGACCTCCCGATCATTGTGAATGCGTTACTTGTTCAGTTCCCAGGACCTAGTTTCACGAGCACTCGAGCGGGAAGGCCTCCACAGGGGAGAAATCATTTGGGAAACAGGGCCAATCTGCATTGGGGATCTGAATCCCAGTCGTACCATCAGACGTGAATGACTGTCGAGCAAAGACTAGGTCAGTTCCTGTTCCTCTTTGCTGGTTGGTATCAATTGTTTTCTTACAAGCTTCTTTTTTAATCGAAGCAAGATTTAGCACTCGGGAATTGAGTGCTAGTCGCCAAGGGCAAAGTGCTAGTACGAGATCTGCCATGACCGGCCTGGGGAATCGGACCACAGAACATTGAGGCAAGCTCCGTTGCGCCAGACCGGTGTTAGGATGATGGTAAAGTGCGGCATTGCAAGGCTTTGGTACGTCTCTTTCTATCATTCTAAAAAGATCGAGGAAGGAACTCGTTATGTCATATAAACAGACCTCAGGATTTCGTATAAGAACCAGATATCAATTGGCTGGGCCTCTGCAATGCTGAGGTGAAGGAGGAGGATATGCCGGTGGGATAAGATACGTGGAGGCCCCACTTGCTCCATCATGGAACCGACTACTGAGTGAAGACGGAGGTCTCGTTGCTATTGAGCTGGTCTTGGCTGACGGTCGGCGAGTGAAAAAAGAACTACATGGCCTGTTGACATAACCAGGGCAGGAATTGAACCACGTATGTGGAGGGAACACTCGTTGTGCCAGACCAGTCTTAGGATCACCGAAGGAAGGCTATAATCTAGTCCCTGACATTAGTGTGTCCTTGGCCGCGCCTATCGACATACATAAAATAAGGATACGGTTTCACTCAAGCAAATCGGGACGACGGACCGATGTTGTGTCCTCAGCTTTACCCGTTACGTCCATCTCGCTCCGAGGATCACATCAAAATACTGCTCACCATGCACAAAACACCGATTCTTTTCAAATGGCACGCGTCACCGGCTCAGTGATCTCTCGTTTTTGCCAACTGTCGACCTGGACTTTTCGTAATGATTTGGCGTCGGTACATCGTTTGTCATTCTGCGTTGTCTGACTGTCCAGTGCGTTCACCGGCGACTATGCGGGAGGGACAACCTTTGGTGATGCAGTGGTCTAATAGGATGAAGAGATAATTTAAACATCTAATTCTTGTCTGTGAGTCTTCTTTTCTTTCTTTTCTCTTTTGTGCATTGAATATCTCGCAAGGCAGTGCCTTTTCCCACCGCTGTGACCAAGATATCCCTGTACGTGTACAGTGCTATCTCTCATTACCTCTTTGTGCGACGTACGGCATTGGAATGCGCGCGAGTGGGTGCGAGGAGTGGCGAGTACTGTTTTGGGTCCAATGCACACTCTGACACCCGCAGCCCCCACACCGTCAATCCGTCGGCAGCCCGCCGTGAATGCTCACCTCACGGTACGTCCGTCCCTCGTCTTTGTTGCTGCACTGACGCAGATCTGACACAAAGACAATCCACTGTATGCCGGCGAGACGACTCCCCCAACCTTGATGAACGACTACCAATATTCATGTGCCAGAGGCCAGGAAACCGCTGCCGGCGATGGAGACACGGGAGGGGATGGGCGTCCACGCGTGCACACGGAGTGGAGGGAGGTGCCATGGAGCCTCGGTTGCGGGGCGTGCCGCCACTACCGCTCTCCTGGTCAGGAAGTGTGTATTGTCTACGAAGCGTCTGTCTCATTCTCTTGGGACGTAATTGGGCTCAGGCAGTCTTGTTCCGCACCTTGTATACGGCAATGACCTACCCTCTGAGCGAGGGCTTTGAGACTGGGTCATACTGTATACACCGAGGTTCTCGTCGTGAGCCGTCTTTTTCGCTGTTTCTCTGTTTTACATTGACGCTCTCTCAAGGCAGCGCCAGCATCAACCTACCCCACTATCCACCTTCAATTTTTCCGACGAGCCAGTTCCACACGTGCACTTCAAGTTCTCCTTACTAGTCATTTGTTATTCACATACATAACTGGGCTTCCAGCTACATGCCATGATCTTTCTTCCTCCACGCACTCACTCTGGCGGCGTGAACACCACAAAGAGTTGTTCACTGAGACGGGACAGTCTCGTAGGACGCCCACCTGACGAATGTCACTCTTGCTTGGACACGCGAAAGGATCACAACATCGCTCCAGTGAGCCGGCGGTGGATTAGCTTCGAGGAGTCAGGAGATCTTCGACTGTGTGCACAGAAACGTAGGTCTAAGCTATATATAGTTCTATCTCATCACTGATCCGTCAGTATAGCACGAAGAAGGATGAGGTACTTACGACAGTATCCCATTGTTGCTGTAGGATCCCTACCAGCACAGAAAATTCTTCCGCCAGGGTTTTTTGAACGCCCTCGCTCGGTATGCCCATTACTTCTGAATCCTAGCCCAATTTCTTGTAAATCGGATCATAAACATCGCCCGAATCTTGTCCTCAAATCTCTCGCAGCATCTGGCCCTCCGAAAAATGTTCTTCCTGTCCATGGGACATGCCTCATGGGTGAATGAGTCCGTATTTGAATCTAGCGCCTGTTGATGATGGGTAGTTTGTGCGCATCGAAGCATATGGACGAAGACGTAAATCCTCGCCATCGATGAGCAAACTCCGCGAGTATTCATTGATCACTGAGTGAATACAAAAAGGTGTTCCCCGCACACGCTTGAAGTTGTGGTGAATTAGTGATGGTGGTTGAGGTCTTTGCAGAGTCAGTAGGGCGTAGAGAGGACAGCGAGACACTTACAGTCAAATCGCAATCCGGCCTTGAATCTCATTCTCTGGCCAATACGTCTATTTGACAAGCTTCGACCGGTCTGTACCAAATCCATTCAATTCTATCCCCAGATGGCACCGAAGGCCCCGCAAACCGACACTCGGCAAAAAGAACGTCGTATGAGAAAGCATCGAGATTCGAGCGCAATGGCATGTCGATGATGGCGTGCACAACGCATGCCCTCGACCTTGTTCACGGGTTCGAATCGAAGGATACAGTAATCCATGCCATTCATGTGTGCCATCACGCAACACGAGCGGTGTAATTTCTATGGAAGTGAGGTAATGGGTAACGATAGGCTTGCGACATTAATCAAAGGAAGGGGATGGATGAGGGACTGTTGGAGTTGGAAGTTCGTCGCTTCGACAGGGTGCGAGGTTGGGTCTTCATTAACATCCTTGTCCTCATCATTGACAACGACAGAGTGAATAGCGGCCTGCCATCTCAAGTGTGCTCTTTCCTTCCCTTCTCGTCAGTCACCGATGCTTTCCTCAGCTCGAACAAGCCCGAGTCGCTATCCGAACAAAGAGCCGTTGTTGGCCAAAAAAACTGTAATCCCCAGCGTGAGAGAGAGAATGTCGCAGAAGACACGGGTCCATTTCTTCAGGGTACATCAGTCATGGAAATCGGCGTTAGTCTGACAGTAAGGTGTTAATGGCGCGGCAGGAGACACTGAAGTCACAAAAACCATATCTGCTACGGCTGCGACTCGGTAGTCGAGATGAAGGACCGAGGATGTGGGAATCATCCTCACCTTTGCTTCTTATGCACATATCGCTTCGAGGATAACGTCAAAATACACCATGTGAATGGCGCCAGTCACTCGCTCAGTGATTTCTCGTTGTGGACGAGTGTTGATTTGGGCAAGAGAATACTTGCCCGTTATTCTGCTCTGCGTGCCAACGAAGACGGAGGGAAATCCGACAAAGGTCCTTTACAAGCACGAATAAGGGTGTACACTGCGGCACGACGGTATCATTCTGCTTTCATTGTTGCATGCATGGACAACAGACGAGTCACTCGTGTTAGTGCTATTATTAGGGCACGTAGAATAGTATTAAAGGATGGTTCGCCTTGGCCGCGAGGTTTCCTCATCTCCATCTGTGTCAGCGCGCTGCCGTGGACCAGCCATGTCTGACGAGCACCCAGTCGCCGAAGGATCCAGCAGACACCCCTCTGAAGGCATTTCCAAGGTACAGGACCACCCAGAAGGATCGTCGCCAAAGAATATCTCAAAATCGGATCAAAACAACGAAGGGAAGCCAGAGGAAGTGAAGACTGACAAGGGAAAGGTGAGTTCAGATCGTGTTCGGGTCGAACCTGTGTTGAGCCCGCAAATATAGGAAACAGCCACCGTCAAGGATGATAGAGGTGCTGAGACGACCAGGCAAGCTTACCCACGCCCGGTCGACTATAGCTTTTTCGAGGTGCCCAGCGAAGTATACCCGCGCCCAGTCGACTATAGAGGTGCAGAGACGACCAGGCCAGATCCTGGTTTACAGACAGGTATCATTCTTCTTGCTTCGGCTCCCTGCAATTGCGACGATCCCTAACGAGGGTTAACTATAGGCACCGACCCGTCCAACTACGAGGAGAAGTACCCAGTAGATAAAGTCTATGAAGAAACAGGACCGAATGCGAGAGTATGGAAGACATACGTGGACGAGAGTAAGAATCACGATGCCAGGATGGACAGGGAATCGAGGGAAAGTCTCGATGTGCTCCTTCTTTTTGTGAGCATCGAACTATTTTATCATTTTTCATCGCTCACAATGTTTCAGGCTGGTCTTTTCTCAGCGGTGGTGACAACCTTCGTAGCACAGACATCGCAGAGCTTACAGGCAGACTATGCTCAGGTATCGGCGTCCCTGCTCTTCGAAATGGTCCTCATTCAGCGTGCCATTGCCAACGGTTCCTCTCTAAACAATGTCCCAGTGTCCTCTCTTAATCCATTTACCACATTCACTCCCGCGACTACGGATGTTTGGGTGAACGGACTATGGTTCACAAGCCTCTCGCTTAGTCTAGCCACCGCCCTCGTCGCCGTGCTTGTGAAGCAGTGGTTCCACCATTACCTCGCCCTCCCATCAGGAACTTCGCCTCGAGAGCAAAGCCATGCTCGACACTTTCGTTATGGGGGGTTCCAAAAGTGGCATGTCCTCGTCATCATCGGACTCCTTCCTGTTCTCATGCACCTCGCGCTTGGAATATTCTTTGTTGGGTTGACCGTATTCCTTGTACCGCTTCGACCCGGCTTTTCCTGGGTTGTCGGTGTAGGCACTGTGGTGGCATACGTGACGTATCTGATATCCATCTTCCTACCAATTCTATATCCTCAATGCCCTTACCGCACACCGCTGTCGGATCTCGTATACATTCCCTACCACTACATCATGCAGGACCTTTTCCCTAAACATGTCCGTCCGTTCTTCATGAAAGCAGTAGAACGGCCTGACTCCACTGTCAAGAAGCGCGGAGCGAACATCAGCTCATTGGATGATCTGGAAAGAGGAGCTGTGCAAGAACAGTCAGACACTCTATCTGTGGAGGCGTTACATTGGTTGTACTCATCTTCGTCCAATCATACAGTACATGCGGTTGTGATCGAGTCCATCGGCGGCTTACCGGTGTCAGCAATGGCTGCAGTGAAGACAGTCTTTGGAGAAGCCACACACATCCATGTAGCCCACCGCACTCTGCTTCGCGGTTGCTTTCAACATGTATGGACTTCGGACTGCTTGAGACCCTTGCCAGGAATGGAATCCAAAGTCGAGCGTCTACTTCGCTTCGAGTTGTTCATCCCACACCTGGAGACTGACCGCCACAAGCAATACCAATTTCGAAGGTACATTGCTGCCGACGACGAGAGACTTGCCTTGGCAGTCCAATCTAACAATGCGCTTCAGAGAAGTGTACAGAAACCATCTTATTCACCGAAGCCCACTGCATTTTTCCAGGAGAGAATATCCTCACAACCATCGCCAGTTTTACCTCCAGTCATTTGGCTTGGGCTCATGCGGGTGGCCAAAGGTGACGGCGCTTTCGACCCGATCGACATTGACTCATTGGATGATTTTCCTTTGAGTCTGTGTCATTACGTTGATCCTTGGAAACACCCCATTGTACACCAAGATTCATCCTCACTAGTTGACTTTGTGAGTGCAGTGCAAGACCACTTCCCCGAAGAATTCGCAACCAACATGTTAACCATGCTTTCCGCGTTTAATAAATTCGCTGATAAAACATCGTTTCCGACTACCTTTACTTATGCTCTTGCTTCCATTCGATATCTACTCCATCGGATCTCCCTGCCCTCTTCTGACATCAACCCCGAAGATACCCTCGTGCACGTACTGTGGATGTTTGCCCACAATGTTGCGTTCGACGAGCTCCCTGATGAACAGATTGCCGCCTTTTCCGATCTCATGGAATACGCCGTCGTTCATAGCTCTGTTTTCAAACCTGAGCGTGAATGGACCGATGCTCAAATGATTCTGGTGAAACTTTATTCGGCGATGGTTGGTGCCTCGTCATCACAACGCCCCAGACACAATTATTGGCCGGCTCTACGACCACTGGTTGAATTCCTGATCATCCAGTACGACACACCGCCCGCTTCTTTGGGATACGCATCCTACGATGATACGTATTTCCTATTCTTCGATGGTATGTGCAATATTTTAGGATTTGGTCTCAGGCATGGTGTGCAAACTGTCTACAACGTTTTCCTCGAGACGCAATGTCTAGATGTTTTCCGAAGCCACCACCTTCGTCCAGGGCTGGTCCGTGTTATTAACGGATATGTCGCTGGGCTTGCAGCACCGCACACATTGATCGATTCCCAGCGTCATTTGGACTATCTTCACGAGCCTGAGAATCTCTTTTTGGCGTGCTGTATTTTGGCCATCAACGGGTGGCAAGATTTCAGATGCCTCGCAAATGGAGAAATACTACAAACTCAGCTACCGGGAGAAATCTGCAGAGGCATACGAGCACTGGCGCGTCTTCGACCGTCAGATCCGTCTTGGGATCAATGCCGTCAGAAATTACGAGATCTGCAAGATGACAGAGAGGAGTTTTTCGTCAAGCAGCAGAAATGGGAGTGGGATGAGTTGGAAGACCTCAAACCCGAGGACATCAAACAAGCAAAGGATAATATCCGTTTGGCCGTCGAGGAGCTCGATAGGTTCTTTTCTGACTGGAAGAATACGAAGCTTCGTTTCTTAGTGAGTAGGCTTGCTATTATCTCTGCTGAGATCTGATATAACCGGCAAACCAGATGCACCCACGCGAATCGATATCGATCATGTGGCGCTTCCCAAGTCGTATATATCAAAATTTTAGGTACCCTCAACGTCGAGAAGGAGACGAAGAAAATGTTTCGTCTTGAAGGAAATCGTCCGTGGCATCGCGCTAAGGGGCGGAATGGAGATAAGATGCTATCCTCGTGGACCTTAGGTGTACCTCGAGTTTGTATTTTACGTGTTAGCAAGTCCCAGGGGAGTCAGCGCCTGGGACGGCGGTTTATTTGTTCAGCTTCAAGTGAAATATACCAGATGCATTCGTCGTTCAACCACTGCACACTGCATTTCCTGACGGTTTGAATTGAGCTCAACAAAAGAGGACACATTGTTTATGTTCTAAAGCGAAGTAATACTACCCTTCATTCTCAGTTCTCTCAAAGTTCATTCTCACGATCCTCCTCGATATTGAAAGTGCACATACCGCGATACTAGCACGAAGGGAACAGTGAAACGAATCTTCATGGCTGCATTTTTGCTCAGTTAAGGATTTGAATTCCAAAATCTCGCAGTACAGGCAGACGAGCAACACCAAAGTGCAAAGCATTTCTAGAGTCCGAAGTAGATCCTCTAGCTTCACCCAAGGATCTAGCCTTATTCTGACTTTGTTCCAAATCAGCCGTACCACTCTGAACCGCACCGAGCTCTCGCAATGCGCTTCGCAGCATCGAGGCCTTTGCAAATGTTGCGCAAATGCGGTCCAAATTTACACCTAGGACCTTGTTGATGATGCCCAGTTTGGACGCATCGCAGTACAGACACGAAAAGGTGTAAATCTTCGCCGTGAATGAGCAAAGCGCACGAAATTTTGTTGATGCTGGGTCTTTGTAGAGTCAGTACGGCATGGAGGTGGATGACTCCAGATACTCACAGTCAAATCTCCATCTCGCCGAGGACCTCCTCTTCTGCTTCTGTTGGTGGTTTTGACATTGGCACCCCTCGCGTTGGTAGGCAGGCTAGGCAGTCAATGAATATCGAAGCTGGAGTACACCGGTCCGTCTTGGAAATTGGCTAGCAAATAAGTGAGGTTGATCGGAACGAAGGTCCGATGTCGTGGGAATAATCCTCACCTCTATTCATCGCGCCCATCTTGCCACGAGGATCGCGTCAAAGAACTGCTGGATTCACTAACCATGCGCAACATACTGATTTATTGCGAATGGCATGCATCACGATTCAGTACTCTCTCGTTTTGGCCGACTGTCGAGCTGGAGTTGGCCCACCCACGGTGAGCATCACATTTTTTGTCATTCTGCGTTGTCTGACTGTACAGTGTGTTCGCAGGCGACTATGAGGAAGGGACAATCTTTGCTGATGCAGTGATCTAATAGGATGAAGGGATAATCGAAACGTCTGATTCTTGTCTGTGAGCTTTCTTTTCGTCCTTTTCTCTGTTGTGGATTGAATATCTCACAACGCAGTTCATTTCCCCAGCTCGCGCGCTTCTTCTACATGGGCAGTACTCTCTCTTGATGCCTCTTTGTACGCGTTTTCTCCTGTGTTTCACTCTTTTACATTCATATTCTCACACGACAGCTCGTTCTCTATCGTAGTTTCCATCTTGCTTGCCGTGTCACTTCGCCTCGACGCGCTCTTGTATAACAGGCAACGGGCCAGCTCTACCCTCGCCTCCGTGCGCGCGAGCAAAAACTAGGCACATTGCTCGTCCCTACTCATGTACGGTGTTGGAATGCGCACGTGTGTGTGTGAGAGATGGTGAGTACTGTTTCTGGATCCAATGCGCATACGCTCTGACATCCGCAGCCCGATCTGTATGATTGCACCACCACTCCGTGCGCTCTCAAACGTCCACAGTCTACCGTGAACGCACACCTCACGGTATGTCCGTCCCTCGTCTTTGTTACTACATCGACGCTTACACCGGCGCAGATCTCGCACAAAGAAAATTCACTGTATGACGTCGAGACAACTCCCCCACGATTGAAGAACTGCTCTACCGATGTTTGTTTAGCATGTGTGCCAGAGGCCAGGAAGTTGCTGTCGGCGATGGAGGCACGGGGAGGGGATGGGCATTGGTGCATGCACGTGGAGTGGAAGGGAGGTGTCATGGAGCCCCGGTTGCCGGGAGGGGATGGACGGGGCGTGTTGTCCGAGTCGTCGGGATCGCCAGCTTCCATGATAACACTTCAATTAAAAAGAAGCAACTTCACACAGTTGCTTCTGATGCAATTCTTCCCTCTTCGACGATATCTACCATTCTTAGTTGTATTCTGATGACTGTAATCCTCTGGTCATCCACCAGCGTAATCGACCCGAGTTCCTCAGGGTTTACACCCGCCTCGTATCAACGATGGCTTCGTCCTTCTCGCTCCCTTTCGGGCCTCCAGAATTAGGCAGGCTATTTTGAATCAATTAATAGCAAGGATGCTTGTCAGTAACCTCAACTTGTCGTATAGCCAAGTACGCACTTTGAAGCTAGATACTAGGATCGTGCCAGGCTGGTTATCATATCGGATGTACGCGGCTAAGGCGTCTGTCTTCGCCTGCCCGCAGAGTCAGTAGCTGATAGCAAATTCAAGCAGACTGTCCTCATATTAGTCGTAAGAATGAGGTGTCTTCAGCGTTTCCGTGATTTATGCCAGACTGTGGAGGAGGACATGTATTAGCCGCCGATTCTGTAAGACGCAATAGAGTAGGATGTGAGCATTTGTCCCAAATCACGGGACAAGAACATGGTCCTACTTCTCATGAAGGGTGGGAAATTAGAATAGAGTCGACGGCCGCACGAGCGTTTTTCAGGGTAATGCGTACGTGATGCTTTGCAGTTCTCTTCAGTCGGTAGAGTGTGTATATATGCTGGTTTCAAGGAGTTGGTACAGCCTGGATTCAGATGACGATGTACTGACAGTCAAGGCTCATTAGATAGTACCCCCAGCGCAGCACTGTACGCAGCGTCACCCAAAACTATCCTTTCCTCGTCGCCTACGACTGCATTAGATAACGCAAAATAATAAAGATCGCCGCCTGCTCACCCAGGGCGCGCTTTGTTGACTGAACAAAGGTCGACTGATAACTGAATGGGTGGCGTGCGTTGTTCACAGAAAATTGGGCTCGTGCATAATCAAGTTCAGCAGTATCTCGACGTGATGCTGGAGCTCCGCAGGTGATGTCGTGCAGCCGCAAGCGAAGAATACTGCATATGCCGGATAGCGACTGAGAATAACGCGGCGTCACCAGTCGGTCAATTATGTGGTCCCGCGTCTTTCCCTGTCGATTTGTGCCTGATGGTAAAGTCTCTCTTGAGTAGGAGCCTCCCTGTACAGACACTTCTTGGCGTGATCAATGAAACAGTCAAATAAGATCGAAGGATCCACATAGAGATGACATAGAGGCCGTCGCGGTAGATTCGGTTCGAAGATACGGAGGCCAGGAGACCAATAAAACGGAATACAAGCCCTGGTGGTAGGTCGCTAGGTTGGTGATGTCATGTTTGTGCGCTATACAGGAACTCGGAGCGCGAATCCTTGCCGTGAATACGAATGGTCATTGATGCCGGATCTTTGTAGACTGAGTATGACATGGAGGTGGACGACGAGGTGCTCACAGTCACGATGACGAGACCACAGCAAACAAGCAAGGTTAGCCGGGACGACGGACCGATGTCGTGGGAATAATCCCTGACTTTACTTGTTACGCCCATCTCGCCTTGGGGATCACGTCGGTGTCCCAAACCCCGATTGTATGCATGCACTTGTTCAGTAATCTTTTGCTATTCTCCGACCCACGTGTCCTCGGGAGGTGTTGTCGCGTTGTTGCCATCAAGTCCTAGAAAGAAAAATCCTTGGTGATGTAACCTAGGATTAATTACAACGTAAAGAGACGAGGAGGAATTTGGACATATGGTTCCTGTCTGTGAGCGTCTTTCGTTGCTCTGCTTTGCATCGATTTGTAGCAAGATCTGCCATCCAGGTTCGCCTCCTTCCATCGCAAATTTCCACGTGCAGTGCCGTCTCTCCTCGGCACCATGGCCGCCTGATTTCAGCTCCAACGTCAGGACGACGAGCCAACTTCGTAAGTGCGAGTGTCGGTCTTCGTCAGTCACGTTGGGCGATTCTCGGACTCATCCATGATTGACCTTCCATCCGTGTCAACCGCGACCTGCTCGACTATGACATACCACTCGACAACTCTGGTGTCAATTGTCCAAGACTGCGCAGCATCCGGTCCGCATGCTATGCGTCGAGAGCGCGCACACAACATCGACCCCTTCGGCTGTCTCCCTCCACCGTCTCCTGCTCTTCCAAAATATCTTATCTAAAACTGCCGACGTCCTAGTTTAGAGCGAGCTCAGGAATCCAAGTGTTGATCTGGAAAGGGTATTACGGGGACGTCTCTCGCTAGAAGGCGGCCTTGTTGGTCTTTACTGTCTCGCGTTTCGGGAAAGAAAATGGACGCATCGCTTGGTGAAGGATGTGAAAGAGAGTCGCCGCAGCTCGAACAGGCGCGTATGTATTGCTGGATACATCCTTCCCGTTCAGTGACTGCAGTACGTCGAGTTGATATTTCTGGTTCGGACTTTTCCTGACTTGTACCTTACAGCACTCTCAAACGAGCAGCTCTGCGTTGAAGTTTAAGTTTGATTTTAATTATTTGTGCTTTATAAATGCCAAGTGATATCCATCAATCTTTCCCGTAAACAATGATGAGAAACGTCTCAGAATTCCAAGGTTAGAACCGCGGATGATTGCCGCCCAGGGTACGACCTCCTCCAACTGGCGTGTCCCTTGCTCGGAATATCAGCCTTTTCGGTTTCCTCGACAATCCACCAGCTACATCTCGCCTGGTATCTTTCTTCGAGGCCTATGAAAGATGTCATTTCGTGGATGAAAGTCCTTAGGATACGCTGGCACACCTTCAAAAGTGTCCAAGTGTAGCGTGACATCAACAATGATGATCCGTGCCCATTGAAGACGTTCTTAGTGTTTCATACAAGGTACAAGAACACGAAAATCCTTGGCGTCGATGTGCTCCATCGAGAGAATATGCGAAGCGATCTGCGAAGTTGATGAGTTATGGCGCCGCCTTGGTATCAACAACTTTTCGAGCGATGGTGTTCGAGCTGGACACAGAAGGCAAACGTGTAAAAGGCTCAGAGTCGTCCCTTCGTTTTGGAATGACAGTAAAGGATGAGTATATCAATGATATTGGAATCAAGAGTCGTCAAAACAACGAAGCCACAAGAGTTTACTATCGAGACGGAAATTAAGAATCTTGCAAGCAATCAAAGGTAGAAATGCTTGCTGCACAGGGGTGGAGCAAGTCTGATCAGGAAGGTCAAGGCTGTAAGCCCGCCCTCACATGACGCACTTACCTACATGACGCGCTTGTATACGAATGACGCACTGATACAATTTTAGTTCTACTATTATTACACTTCCCTATAAATACTCGCATAGATAGAAAGGGTTCCTTCTTCTTCTCTTTCCCTCTCCCTTTTCGTATCGATACCTTATACCGCTCACACGAATATACTCCGTTCCCCGTATCCGGTTGTTCCTTGTGAGTCTCTCCATACTTAGTGTTTCCTGTCTACGACAGGTTTCCAAAGGCATCCTAGGCATGAGGCGCTCACATCTTCGCAAGGGCCTCGCAGAGAAAAGGTCAGACAACATCGTAAGGTTTCGCTTGTTTCTCTCATGCATAGTATCTGATAAGGTGCACTGACAGACGGTCAGTCTCGATTTTTGTCACTCTTGCTCGGACACTCGAAAGGATCACGGCATGGAGGTGGACGACTGGAGATACTGACAGTCAAATCTCGATCTAGCCCAAGTCCTGTTCGTCTAGCTAGTAGTCCTGTTCTCGCGTTGGCGGGCAGTGGTAGATGGATATCGGAGCTGGGGTGCATTGGTCCGTCTTGGAAGTTGGCGTGAACACGAGGTTGTTCGGGACGACGGACCGATGTCGTGTCCTCACCTTTACTCGTTACGCCCATCTCGCTCCGAGAATCATGTCAAAATACTGCTAACCATGCACAAAACACCGATTCTTTCGAATGGCGCGTGTCACTGGCTCAGTGATCTCTCGTTGTGGCCAATTGTCGAGCTGGACTTTTGGTAATGATTTGGCGTCGGTACATCGTTTGTCATTCTGCGTTGTCTGACTACAGTGCTTTCGCAGGCGACTACGAGGGAGGAAAATTTTTGGTGATGCAGCATAGGGGAGGGATGATAAACGTCTGATTCTTGTCTGTGAGCTTTCTTTTCGTCCTTTTTCTCTGTTGTGCATTGAATATCTAGCAAGGCAGCTCCTTTCCCCACCACTGTGACCAAGGCATCCACCAGCCCGCGCCCTTCATATACGTGTTCAGTGCTATCTCTCCGAATACTTCTTTGTGCGCCATTTTCTCCTTCGTTTCACTCCTGCACATTGATATTTTCACACGACAGCTTTTCTCCATCGTGGTTCTCATCTTGCTTGCCGTGTCACTTCTCCTCGGCGCGCACTGACGGGCCAGGTCTACACTCGCTTTCATGCGCGCGGGCAGAAAATAGGCACATCGCTCGTTACTGGTGACGTACGGTGTGAGAGATGGTGAGTACTCTTTCTGGAACCAATGTGCATACGCTCTGACATCCGCAGCCCGATCTGTATCACCACACCGCCAATCCGTCCGCAGCCCGCCGTGGATGAACACCTCATGCTATGTCCCTCCCTCGTCTTGGTTACTACACCGACGCAGGTCTCGCACAACAACAATCCACCTTATGATGGCGAGACGACTCCCCCAACACTGATGGACGACTCTATCGATGTTTGTTTAGCATGTGCGCCAGAGGCAAGCAAATCGCTGCCGGCGATGGAGACACGGGGATGGGCGTCGGCGCGTGCACGTGGAGTGGAGGGGCGGTGCCGTGGAGGCTTGGTTGCAGGGAGGGGATGGACAGGCCGTCACTACTGCGCAATGAGCATTGCGCCAGGTTTCCCAGCTCCGTCACATTCTCTTCTCGATTCAAAAATGGCTGGCTTTTTTGGGAAGACCTCGAGTCCAGGTCATCCCGATCTCTCAGGCAAACTTCTTCCGCACGCTATGAGAACAGGAACACAATGACCAACCTCTTCCATCTATGTCCTCAATTACAAGCTACATGCCATGACCTTGCTTTCTCGACCCACACACCCTGCAGAGTAAATACGACAGAGTTGTTCACTGAGACGGGACAGTATTGTATGACCCACCTGACGAACGACACGGACATGAAGGCAAAACCGCCGCTTCAGTATGAAGGACGCACCTCTTTCGGCTGGAGCTCATTCATTGGGCTGATATGAAATCATTTTGGCGGTCGCTGCTTTTCCTCTCGTACCAAGGAATGCAATCAGCCACTTGCAATGACCCTGCTCCACAGGAAACCAACTGTGTGCTTCTCTTCAGCGATCACCTATGCGACGGACTTAAATCCCGAGTCAGTCAATTCCTGTCCATGACCAGGCTTCCATTTCCGCCGTCAACCCCAACTCCTTGCTACAGCACGTCACGCCAAATCCGCACCTTTTTTCCTCCACCCACCCACAGCGATGATCTTCATGCCAAGGGGATCGCTGCACTTTCTCAAAGACAAGCAATGCGATGGCTGAGGTTCGCTGAGATGGGGCAGTATTATAGGACGCCCGCCCTGCGAACGTTGAGGATCCTATTGGCTGAAACGATTACTTCCATGTGACTTTTTCACTTCACTAGGCCTGGGGCTCGGTAGTTCCCTGTCACCGTTCTCGTTCATCAGACTGCTACGAAAGTGTTTGGCAGTGACTCCTTTTCCTCGTACCAAGGAACGCAGTATCCCTTCATCCCGGCTTCTAAAGATACCCCCGTCGACCAATTGATGGCATCTACGAGGAACGTGGAAAGCCCTCCCAGCCCGTTGCTTCCTTGACGGCACACCACGTTTCTCCCTCGACCTGTCCGCCTGGGAAATACTACATATCATTTAACCCCCGCTTCATTCCGAGTGCTAAAAAGTCTTCTTATTCGGTAAGATAGGGCTCAGCGCTTCACGACCACATCACGTGGTATGTGACTTTCTGTGACAGCCTCTCTAAATTAATTAGAGTGCCACATCACTCATTCAATGCTCTCATTAACTTGCTTTTATCTCTACCTGTTTAGCATACATTTGCCTGTTCTAGCTCCTGAAGTATTGTATCTGGTATAGTGCAATGCCCCCGGTATTTTTTAGCTGCCCAGGCTGCCTGTGCACCATTCAAGCCCCTTTGGTATGCATCCATGAATCTAAGTGAGCATGTTGCGAACCTAGACAAATCAACAGGGGCTGGACAAAGGAAAGTATAAAAAATATCTTTGCATTTTAATAATATCAACCTCCTCCAATGATTTGATGACATTTGCTACTCACATTTTCCTTGTCTGCTGTGTTTCTGTTATCATGGCATTTGTTCAGAGCATTTGCTTTCCCTGTTTTCCTCTTTTTGGGCTTTAAGATAGCAAATCCTGCCCGAACTAGGTTCCCTATTGCATTGTATTTCCGCTTCTAGCCCATCCCTGAGACAGAACTGAAATAATGGTAGCTTTGCGAAGGACACGCGTTATAGCCCCATTAAGCATTGATTTGGTGGTAAATCCTTTGGGGCATGGTCAATTTTGCTTTTTTTGAAAATCAGTTCGCAACAAAAGTTTTTAAACAATAATATCTACATTTCCTAGGAAGCAGATTCCCTAAAAAGGTGCTGCAGCTGATGCCCCAAGGGAAATACTGTTTTTTCGACAAAATGTCACATATTACCACGTGAATATCACGTGATGTGGTCGTGAAGCGCTGAGCCCTATCTTATAACTAATCATATATTGGGTGACAACAAAGTACTCTACTGACTATAACATCCATTGTCATTGACTTGACGAAGTGAGAAGGATCGGGAAGTGAAAGAGTAAAAATAAATGCAAAAGTCACTGAAAAAGTCGACCCCTACAGCATCCCGCTGAGATAGTCCTGGATGATTATCTGCAAACAGAGAAGGCGCAGTTTGGCATCAGCGAGAACAAAGATCGTCAGAGGCAGAATCCGCACTGATTTCCGAACCGTGCGGGCACCGCTACTGTCTACCCACCGAGGGACCCTTTTCGACTAACTCGCCGAAAGGTTCATCAACACACTAGCGACGTGGAAAGTAGGCACTTCAGCAAAGGAGACCCAGACTCAATGGCACATTCTCCGAGTTTCTTGCGCATCAGGCATCGTAGCTTCCTCCTCTTGTGCATTGAAGGCCTTCAACGGATCTCCTTCGATAGCACCTTCAACAGTAAGACAAGCACTTATTCGGTACTACTTTAAAAGAGTTGAACATGGGGAATTATGATGAAAGTTCTCAAGCGTAGATGGCGGATATCGGACACAATGGAGAATTGAGTAGGCGTTGCCTTCTGAGAAAGTCAATGGAAAGAAAAGGGAAAAAATACGAGACTCACATTATTCCAGAATTTCTTCCTGTGTACGCCTGCAACAGACTGTAGGCGGCATCACCGAAAAGTATTGTTTCCTCGTCACCTACGACTACGTTCAGATAACGCAAAATAAGAAAGATCGCAGCACACTCACTCCGCGTTTTGTTGACCGAACCAAAAGTTGACAGATCACTGAACAGGTGACGGCCTTGTTCACAGAAACTTTGAGTTTCGTGCATACTTAGTAAACCCGGCAGTATCTCGACATGAAGATGGGGTGCTGCGGGTAATGTTACGCCGCCGCAAGCGTGGAGGAATGTTGCATATGCCGGATAGCGACGGGGAGTGATGCTGAGTTACCAGTTGTTGAAGTATGTGGTGACGTGGTCTCTTTTTTCCTTGTTGACTCGCACTTGATGGCAAATGTGCTCTCTTGAATAAGAGTCTCTGTGGAAGCGTTTCTTGGCGCCGATGAACAATGGAGCAGCCCAATATGTAGACCTGATGCTTCGATGAATATAGCAGAGTGGACCACCGCGATAGATTGGGTCCGAGAATACTGAAGTCTTTGTGAAGGATGCCCAGGGAACCAAGCCCTGGTGACAGATTGTCAGGATACCTCGGAGGTGGACGATGTGGTACTTACGACCAATTTCCCTAGCCAAAGTTGGAGGTACATCTGTGGCTGCTACTGACAACCTTCGCTCAGTACGCCGAAGGATCCAGCATTCCGACCTTCTTCGAAATCAAATGTATGAACTTGAACAGCACCGGGCTCTTGCAAGATATCACCTTTGCAAACGGGGCGTGAGCAGTCCAAATTCACATCTAGGGCTATGTTGATGATGCCCAGTTTGGGCACATCGCAGTATGGGAACGAAAGCTCGCCGTTGATGAGTACACCACACGAAAATTCCGAGCCATTGATGTTGGGTCTTTGTAGAGTCAGTACGGCGTGGAGGTGGACGACGAGGTACTCACAGTCAGGTCTCCATGCAGCCCAAGTCCTATTTGTCTAAGCAGTATTTGTGTTCGTGCTTTTGACATTTGCAGTTGCGTTGGTGGGCAGGCTAGGCGGTCAATGGGTATCAGAGCTGGGTACACCGGTCCGACTTGGAAGTTAGTGCGAGGTTGGTCGGAACGAAGGACCGATATCGTGGGAATAATCCTAGCCTTACTCGTTACGCCCATCTCGCCTCGAGGATCACGTCGAAATACTGCTGGATTCGCTAACGTCCACAAAACACTGATTCTTTGCAAATGACGCGCATCACGATTTAGTAATCTCCCGTTTTGGCCGACTGTCGAGCTGGCAGTGTGTCACTCTGCACTGTCTGACTGACAGTGCATTTGCAGGCGACTATGAGGGAGGGAAAATCTTTGGTGATGCAGCTTAGGGTCTAATAAAGTGAAGGGATAATTTAAATGTCTGGTTCTTGTCAGTGAGCCTGCTTTTTGTCCTTTTCTCTGTGGTTCATTGAATATCTCGCAAGGCAGCTCCATCCCCCAGGTCGCGCCCTTCTTGTACGTGTGCAGTGCTATCTCTCGCTGCCTCCTTGTGCGCCTTTTTCTCCTTTGTTTCATTTCTTTACGTTGACATTCTCACCACAGCTCTTTCTCCATCTTGCTCGCGTTCTTGCTTGCCGTGTCACTTCTCCTCGACGCGCTCACGATGGGCCAGGTCTACACTCGCCTTCATGCGCACAAGTAGGTGTGAGACGTAGTGAGTACTATTTTTATATCCAATGCATGCGCACTCTGACATCCGCAGCCCGATCTGTATGACCGCACCACCACTCTGTGCGCTCTCAAACGTCCGCAGTCTACCATGAACGCACACCTCACGGTATGTTCGTTCCTCGTCTTTGTTACTACACCGGCGCAGATCTCACACAAAGAAATTTCACTGTATGAAGTCGAGACAACTCCCCCACGATTGAAGAACTACTCTACCGATGTTCGTTTAGCATCTGCGCCAGAGGCCAGGAAATTACCGTTGGCGATGGAGACACGGGGAGAGGAGGGGCGTCGACGCGTGCACGTGGGGTGGAGGGGAAGTATCGTGGAGCCTCGGTTGCGGGGAGGGGATGGACGGGGTGTGCCGTCACTACCGCTCTCCTAGTCGGCAATGAGCATTGCGCCAAGTCTCACAGCTCTGTCGCATTCTCTTGGGTCGTCATTGGGTCATCCCGTTCTCTTATTCAGGCTTCTTCGAGGTGAAAATCTTGATGGTCGCAGTGGAAGCAGACAAACGAGCCTCAGGGCTTACTAGAAGAACCCATATGTGGTGCAGCGGATAATGTCGCTGCTTCCTGGGTTCGGTTTCCTAGGTCTGGATGAAGACGGGCTCTCTAATACCTGTTTTTATCTGCTAGGATATATTATTGTTCTATGCGATGACATCTTGCAGGCCAAATCCACATCACAGATTGATGCAGCAACAGAGTTGAACGTACCTTGGCTTCTCGTCGATGTAGCTCCCCCGTGTCACGTCCCCCTTGAAAATTTCGCTCGTACACCGGGCTCCCACCAGTGAATTGTACCCGTCCAATCTAAGCCCGGGTCGTCGGCTTCCATGATAACACTTCAATTAAAAAGACTACACTTCACAGTTGCTTCTCATGCAATTCTTCCCTATTCTCTTCCAGGATCTCCGCCGGTTCCCTCTTGAAGTGAAGGAGTAAAACATGGAAGAAGAATCACTGAAAAAGTTAACACCCGCAGCATCCCGCCGAGATATTCCTGGATCACCATCTGCAAACAGAAAAGGCATGTTGTTCTCTCAGCAGTCGGTATGCTATGCGGGAGTGCAAGAACAATCTTTCATAGGATGTGCGCGATGGTGACGAGGTGGATCTCCTCTGACATATACCACGTTTCCTGGCGTTGGTCATGGAAAGAGTCGAACACAATGGAGCTGCCTAAAACGTATACCAGATCCTTTCAGTGAATGTGATGGAGAGCAGGCCACCACGGTAGATTGAGTTCGAGGATATGGAGGTCTTGAGTATCTGTAAAATCAGTACGGCAAGGAGGTGGACGACAAGGTGCTCACAGTCAAGTCTCCATCCAGCGCATGTCCTCCTCTTCTGCTTCTGTGGGTACTATTTTAAATTGATGCCCCTTGCGTTGGCAGGCAGTGGTCAATGGGTATTGGAGTTGGGGTACATTGATCCGTCTTGATCGTTAAAGCGACACATAGCAAGGTTAGTCGAGACAAAGGTGCGATGTTGCGGGAATAATCTCGCCTTTACTCATTACACCCATTTTGCCTCCAGGATCACGTCGAAATACTGCTGGATTCGCTAACCATGCACAAAACATATAGTGAGGAAAATCTTTGGTGGTGCAACCTAAGGTCTCTTCCAAGCGTGGATGAAGGAATGATTTAATTGTCTGGTTCCTGTTTGTGACCATTCTTATCTTCTTTTCTCTGCTGTGCATTGGTTTTCTCGTAAGGCGTCTCCTTACCACCACTGTGATCAAGATATCCCACAGCTCGTGCCCTTCTTCTATGTGTGCCATTACCTCATTGCGTGCTTTCTGCTCCTTTGTGTCACTCCTTCACATTGAACTTCTCACACGACGTCTTTTTCTCCATTATGGTTGCCATCTTTCTCGTGTGACTGCTTGCGGTGTCATTTCTACTCGATACGCTCGTATACCAGGGCAACGGCGGCCAGCTCTACACTCACCTTCATGTGCACAGGCAGAAAATATAACGTTCGCCGCTCCTCCCTAGTCGTGTCGGGTGCCACTGCCTTTGATACCTCATCGATTTTCTTGCATGACCGGCTGTCCATTGACCATGATATGCTATGGCAAGCGACACAATAGCACTACACCGATGTCACTCGTCCCCTTGTATTGGAGCTCACCTGTCAATACCGGTTCTGGTGTTATTTGTCAGGAGTGCAAGCACCAAATCGATCTCCCTCACTACTTCGTGTCTGAGGCGCCGTCCTCTACCCATCGTCCTGGTCCCGTGGTCGGAGGAGAGAAACTTGTCCTTCGTTCATGAGGCAATACTGGGGTTGACGACAAGACGAGAACGACCGTGGAGGTGGAAAGTGTTAAGAGAGGATTTACCACTTAACCAACGTTGGTTAAGTTGTAAATCCTCTCTTAACAGAAAGATAGAAGCCTAAGATTGTTCCAATGATACCCGTCCTTCATCCAACACCGCCAAGACCAAACGACTCTCCGCTGTTATTGAAAATAAACCGAGGCTCTCTATTGAAGATGGCTTCGAGCTCTGAACGCGGTATCAAGGTTGCGATACGTTAATCGCCATATTTTTACTTGCTATTGAGTGACTTTTGCTCCAAGCATCTGCGCCGCTCTCCTGGTCAGCAATGAGCATTGTGCCAAGTGTGTCTTGTCTATGAGGGATCTCCCAGCTCGGTCGCATTCTCTTCTCGAGTCAAAATGGCAGGCGTTCTGGGGAGGATCCTCGGGGTCCAGGGAAATAGGACATAATTTCTGTGGCTCCGCTATACGCAGCATTACTCTCTTGTCTCCTTGGGTTTATCCCGTTCTCTCAGACAGATTTCTTCCGCACCTTGTATACGGCGTGCTACGAAAAGAGTAGTGCAATGACCAACCCTTCGAGTGAGGACTTTCTACATATAGAGAGTGCGGGGCCATGTTCAGCCTTCTTCGAGGCGAAAATCTTGATGTTTGCAGTGGAAGCGGACAAATGAGCTTCAGGACATACAAGAAGAACCCGGATATGGTGCAGCAGATAAGAGTGCCTCGCAGGCTTGCAACACGGGCAGTTATGTTCAGAGCGAAAGAGTCTGTGAACGTCAGTGAAATAAAAAGAACCAAAGATATTTTGATGAGGGTGGGCGGGCAGCGCTCGATGGATGTTGGGAAGATGTTAGAGCTGGGGACGGATGTGACAGAGGAAGAGTAGGTCTTGGCATTGTCGGAAGGACGTCCGATATTGTGGGAATCATTTAGGTGTTGCTTTCTCACATCGCGTCGAAACAACGATCCTTGGTGATACCAGGCACAAGCATAGAATAGAAGGACTCAGAGATGGTTTAGACGTCTAGTTTCTGTTTGTGAACCTTCTTTTCTTGTGTTTTCTGTGCATTGAACAAACGTGACCGCGTCGCGAGAAACACAGCCTTCCTAACCGGCAGGCATTGTTCTTCCTTCTCTTGATCCATCATGTTATCCAGCCGGCCGCTACATACAAACAGAATACAAACAGAAGAGTCACGACACCCATCGCTTACGTTCAGTCACAGCCGCGGCGCTAAACTCGAAGGTTTTTCAATCTCTATCCGTGACATCTGTGTCAGTGGGCAGTCGTTGACCTGTCATGTCTGACCAGCATCGAGTCGACGAAGTATCCAGCAGACACTCTTCTGAAGGTACTCCTAATGTACAGGACCGCCTAGAAGGGTCATCGCAGAACAACAGCTCGAAATTGCCTCATGTCGACGAAGAGAAGCCAAAGGAAATGGAGACTGGCAAGGAAAGCGCCAATCCAGACGGTGTTGGGGTCGAAGGATTGTTGAGCCCAGGAATACAGGAAGAAGCCGGTGTCGAGGGTGATAGAGGTGCAGAGAAGTTCAGGGCAGATGCTGGTTTAAAGACAGGTATTATTGCTCTTGCTTTGGTTGCCTGTGATTACAATCATGGCTAATGAAGGCTATCTATAGGCAATGACCCATATAACTACGAGGAAAAGTACCCTGAAGATAAAATCTATGAAGAAACAGCTCCGAATGTGAGAGTATGGAGGACATACGTGGACGAGAGTAAGAATCACGATGCCAGGATGTACAGGGAATCGAGGGACAGTCTCGACGTGCTCCTTGTTTTTGTGAGGATCAAACTTTTTTACTATTCTTCATCGCTGACGACGCTTCAGGCTGGTCTTTTCTCAGCGGTGGTGACAACATTCGTAGCACAGACATCACAGAGCTTACAGGTAGACTATGCTCAAGTATCGGCATCCTTGCTCTTCGAAATGGTCCTCATTCAGCGTGCCATTGCGAACGGCTCCTCTCTCAACAACGTTCCAGTGTCCTCACTCAATCCATCTTCCAAGTTTACTCCCACGACTACAGACGTCTGGGTGAACGGGCTATGGTTCACGAGCCTCTCGCTTAGTCTGGCCACCGCCCTCGTCGCCGTGCTCATGAAGCAGTGGCTCCATCATTACCTCGCCCTCCCATCCGGAACGCCTCGAGAGCAAAGCCATGTTCGACAATTCCGTTATGGGGGATTTCAGAAGTGGCACGTCCTCGTCATTATTGGACTTCTCCCCGTTCTCATGCACCTGGCGCTTGGGATCTTTTTCATCGGATTGACCATATTCCTTGTACCACTCCGACCCGGCTATTCCTGGGTTATCGGTGCAGGCACTGTGGTGGCATACGTGACGTATCTGATAACCATCTTCCTACCTACTGTATACCCGCAATACCCCTACCGCACACCGCTGTCGGATCTCATATATTTTCCTTGCCGCTATATTAAGGAGGACTTATTCTCTAAATATGTCCGTCCACTCTTCATGAAAGAAGTACAACGGCCTAATTCTACCTCCCACCATCGTAAAGCGAAGATCAGCTCGTTGGATGATCTGGAACGAGGCATGGTGCAAAGCGAGTCAGATACTCTATCAGTGGAAGCGTTACATTGGCTGTTCGAATCGTCATCCAATCCTACAGTACATGGGATTGTGATCCAGTCCGTCGGCAGCTTACCGCTGTCAGAAATGGATGCAGTGAAAAAAGTCTTTGGAGAAGCCAGGCGTATTCGTAACGCTCACTTCACTCTGTTTCACGGTTGCATGCAGGACATAGGTTACCCTCTGGCGAAGCCATTGCCGGGAATGGAATCCAAAGTCGAGCGTCTACTTCGCTTCGAGTTGTTTATCCCATGCCTGCTTCATGACCCCTTTATGACATCGACAGGGCGACAATACGTTGATGCTGCCGACGACGACAAGGGGCTCACCGTTGTTGTCCAATCGATCGATGAGCTTCAGAGGAGTGTATGCGAGCCACTGGATTCACCGACTTCCACCGCATTTTTCCGGCAGGTAACACAGTCAGATGCAGTGATGTTACCTCCAGTCATCTGGCTTGCGCTCATGCGGAGGGCTAAAGATGATGGCGCTTTTGCCCCGATCGACATCGACTCACTGGATGATTTTCCTATGAATCTGTGTACTTGCTTCTTTGATTGCATGTCAGGGGTTTCATCGGGTACATCGGAGCATGTTTCCTTCCAAGAAGCAGTTCTATCCTACTTCCCCGCAGAATTCACTGATAACATGTTGAACATGATTTCAGTGTTTGATAAACTGGCCGATAAAACATCGTTTCCGCCTACCTTTACGTTTACATTGGCTTTCATTCGATATTCAATTCATCGGCTCTCCCTGTCTTCTTCTCTTGATGCCGACACTCAATATGCCATCTCAGAGGCACTGAACGTCGTCGAGGGATCAAAGGATCTCCCTGAAGATCAGGTCGTCGCACTTTCCGATCTCGTGGAAGACATTGTCATTCATAGCTCTGTTTTCAGGTTTGAGCCTGAATGGACGCTTCCTCAAATATCTCTGGTGAACTTTTATTCAGTAATGGTTGGTACCTCGCCAGACCATGACCCTGAGTATCCCCGAAGGCACAATTTTTGGCCCGCCCTACGACCACTGGTTGAATTCCTTATCCATCAATACGACGCACCATACGATAATTGGTCTGCACCCCCCTTCGACACCATGTGCGATATCTTAGGATTTGGTCTTGAGCATGGTGTGCAAACTGTCTACGCCATTTTCCTCGAGACACAATGTCTGGATGTTTTCAGAGACCACCCCCTCCGTCCATCGCTGGTCCGTGTTATTAACGGATATGTTGCTGGACTTGCAGCACCTCACGCATCGATCAACTCCCAGCGTCATTTGGACTATCTTCACGAGCCTGAGAATCTATTTTTGGTGTGCTGCGTTTTGACCACCCACGGGTGGGAGGATTTCAGTCGACTGCCCAGTGAAATTGCAGAAACACGAAGGGCTGGACTATCGGGAGAAATCTGCAGAGACATACGAATGCTGGCAAGTCTTCGACCTTCAGATCCTTCTTGGGATCAATGCCGTCGGAAATTGCGAAATCTACTCGAAGATGATGGACGGGAGTATTTCATCAGGCAGCAGAAATGGACGAAGCATGGGTTCGAAGTCCTTGAGCCCGAGGACATTGATCGAGCCCGGAGCAATATCCGCTTTGCCCTGGACGAGCTTGACGAGTTCTTTTCTGATTCACGGAATATGAACTTGCGTTCTTTGGTGAGTAAGCTTGCTTTTCTTTCTATTGAGAATCTAATACAACCGGCGATCTAGATGCACCCACGTGAATCAATGGTGCGGCGCTTCCTAGGTGGTATATCTGAATATCTTCAGTACCCTCGACGTCGGGAAAAGGATGAAGTGCAGGTCTGAGCCTTTCTCTTGGCAGGAGATTATCTGTGCCACTGCGCTAGGGGCTGGATGGATTTTAAATCAGGAGTGAATCTCCGCAATGTTATGTATCAACAGCGTCCCGGAGAGTCAGCGACCAGTGCTGCAGTTTATTTGTTTAGGTCTAGATGTAATATATCATGTGCATAGTTCTTCGACGTTCAATCGCCGCCCGTTACATTTCCTGACTACTTGAATAGAGCTCACCAAAGAGGACATCTTGTTCGCGTACCCAGCCCTAAAATAGTTGAGTCCTCATCTCATATGAGTTGGCCGACATTCAAATGCATAGTGCCGTAAGTCAGAAGACGCCCAAGGATCCAGTATTCCGACCTCCTTCCAAATCAGCCGTACCAACTGAACCGCACCAGGCTGTCGCAAGAAACCTCGCAGCATCAATGCGAATGCCGTCTGAATCAAAAGCTAGGGCAATGTTGTCGGTGTCTACGCATCATAGTACAGGAACGAGTAGCACCCGTCGTGTTAGTGGGCAGGCTGAGGTCCGTCTTGGAAGTTGGCACGAGAGAGGGTGAGTGATGGTCCGAAGGTCCGATGTTGTGGGAATAATCTCGCCTTTACTCGTTACGCCCATCTCGCCTCGAGGATCGCGTTGAAATATTGCTAACCATGCACAAAGCACCCATTCTTTGCGAATGGCGCGCGTAGTGAGGGAGATTTTTGGTGGTGCAACCTGGGGTCTCTTCCAAGCGTGGATGCAGGAATAATTTAATTGTCTGGTTTCTGTTCAAGTTTGTGAGCATTCTTTTCTTTTTTTCTCTGCTGTGCATTGAATTTCTCGTAAGGCGGCTCCTTACCACCTCTGTGACCAAGATATACCCCAGCTCGTGCCTTTATTCTCTGTGTGCAGCGCTATGTACGTCTGCTTCTCCTTCGTTTCACCCCTTTACATTGACCTTTTCACACGACAGCTCTTTCTCCTTCGTAGTTGCCATCTTGCTTGCTCCCCTCAAAGTGCTCTTGTATAACAGGCGACGGGCCAGCTCTGCACTCGCCTTCATGCACGCGAGCAGAAAATAGGCACATCACCTGCCTAGTCACGTACGACGTTGGAATGCGCGCGAGTGGGTGTAAGAGATGGTGAGTATGCACGCGATCTGTATGACCACGCAGCCAATGCGATTCACGCCCTCTCAATCATCCGCAGCCCGCCGTGAACGCACACCTCACGCTATGTCCATCCCTCGTCTTTGTTGCTGCACTGACGCAGATCTCGCGCAAAGGCAATCACTGTATGACGACAAAACTACTCCCCCAACACTATGAACGGCTCTACACATGTTCGTTTAGCATGTGCGTCAGAGGCCAGGAAATTGCCGTTGGCGATGGAGACACGGGGAGAGGACGGGCATCGGCGTGTGCACGTGGGGTGGAGGGGAACTACCGTGGAGCCTCAGTTGCGGGGAGGGGATGGACGGGGTGTGCCGTCACTACCGCTCTCCTAGTCGGCAATGAGCATTGCGCCAAGTGTGTATTGTCTACGAAGGGTCTCCCAGTTCTGCCACATTCTCTTGGGTCGTCATTGGGTCATCCCGTTCTCTCATTCAGCCTTCTTCGAGGGGAAAATCTTGATGTTCGCACTGGAAGCAGACAAATGAGCTTCGGTGAATACTACAAGAATCAGATATGGTGCAGCGGATACTGTCGCTGCTTCTTGGGGTTCGGTTTCCTAGGTCTGGATGAAGATGGACTGTCTAATACCTGTTTTTATCTGCTAGGATATATTATTGCTCTATGTGATCACATCTTGCAGGCTAAACCCACATCCCAGATTGATGCAGCAACAAAGTTGAACATACCTTGGCCGCTCGCGTGACACGTCCCCTTCAAATTTTAGCTCGTACATCGGGCTCCCATGACCCACTCTCAGGCTAACATTACAGTGAATTGTACCCGTACAATCTGAGCCTGGGTCGTCGGCTTCCATAATAATACCTCGATTAAAAAGACTACACTTCACACAGTGGCTTCTGATGCAATTCTTCCCTCTTGTCTTCCAGAATCTCGGCTGGTTCCCTCTTCGATGATAGCCGCCATTCTTAGCTGTATTCTGATGAGTGTAACCCTCTGGTCATCCACCAGCGTAATCCACCTTAGTTCCTCAGCGTTTACACGTGCCTCGTATCAAACACTTCTTTCACAGTGGCTTCGTCCTTCTCGGTCTCTTTCGGATCTCCGGAATTGGGCAGGCTTAGGCCGGCCGCTACCTATAGAAATGAGAGTCACGACACCTGGCGCTCATATTCAGTCTCAGCCGTGGCGCTAACCTTCTTCATCTCTCTCTATAACATCTGTGTCAGCGTGCAGCCGTAGACCAGTCATGTCTGCCCAGCACCGAGTCGAGGAAGTATCTAGAAGAGCCTCTTCTGAAGGCACCTCCAATGTACAGGACTACCCAGAAGGATCGTCGCCAAAGAATATCTCAAAATCGGATCAAAACAACGAAGGGAAGCCAGAGGAAGTGAAGACTGGCAAGGGAAAGGTGAGTTCAGATCTTGTTAGGGTCGAACCTGTGTTGAGCACACGAATACAGGAAACAGCCATCGTCAAGGATGATAGAGGTGCAGAGACGACCAGGCGAGCTTACCCACGCCCGGTCGACTATAGATTTTTCAAGGTGCCCAGCGAAGTATACCCGCGCCCAGTCGACTATAGAGGTGCAGAGACGACTAGGCCAGATCCTGGTTTACAGACAGGTATCATTCCTCTTGCTTTGGCGCCCTGCGATTGCGACGATCCCTAACGAGGGTTACCTATAGGCAATGATGCGTACAACTACAAGGAGAAGTACCCCGAAGATAAAGTCTATGAGGAAACAAAACCAAATGCGAGAGTATGGAAGACGTACGTGGACGAGAGTAAGAATCACGATGCCAGGATGGACAGGGAATCGAGGGAAAGTCTCGATGTGCTCCTTGTTTTTGTGAGCATCAAACTCGTTTTATCATTCTTCATCACTAACAATGCTTCAGGCTGGTCTTTTCTCAGCGGTGGTAACAGCCTTTGTAGCACAGACATCCCAGAGCCTACAGGCAGACTACGCTCAGGTATCGGCGTCCCTGCAGTTCGAAATGGTCCTCATTCAGCGTGCTATTGCGAACGGTTCCTCTCTCGACAACGTCCCAGTGTCCTCACTCAATCCATTTACCACATTCACTCCCGCAACAACAGATGTTTGGGTGAACGGCTTATGGTTCATGAGCCTTTCGCTTAGTCTAGCCACTGCCCTCGTCGCTGTGCTAGTAAAGCAGTGGCTCCACCATTACCTTGCCCTCCCATCAGGAACACCTCAAGAGCAAAGCCATGTTCGACAATTTCGTTATGGGGGATTCCAAAAGTGGCATGTCCTCATCATCATCGGACTTCTTCCTGTTCTCATGCACCTCGCGCTTGGGATCTTCTTCGTCGGATTGACCATATTCCTGGTACCGCTCCAACCCGGCTTTTCCTGGGTTATCGGTGTAGGCACTGTGGTGGCATACATGACATATCTGATATCCATCTTCCTACCAATTCGATATCCTCAATGCCCCTACCGTACACCGCTGTCGGATCTCGTATACATTCCCTACCACTACATTACACAGGACCTTTTCCCTAAACATGTCCATCCGATCTTCGTGAAAGCAGTAGAACGGCCTGACTCCGACTCGGAGTCGGACTCCACTGTTGAGAAGCCCGGAGCGAACATCAGCTCATTGGATGATCTGGAAAGAGGAGCTGTGCAAGAACAGTCAGACACTCTATCTGTGGAGGCGTTACATTGGTTGTACTCATCTTCGTCCAATCCTACAGTACATGCGGTTGTGATTGAGTCCATCGGCGGCTTACCGGTGTCAGCAATGGCTGCAGTGAAGAACATCTTTGGAGAAGCCGCACACATCCGTGAAGCCCACTGCACTCTGCTTGACGGTTGCCTTCAATATGTATGGACTTTGCACTGCTTGAGACCCTTGCCGGGAATGGAATCCAAAGTCGAGCGTCTACTTCGCTTCGAGTTGTTCATCCCACACCTGGAGACTGACCACCACACGCAATACAGATCACGAAGATACATTCCCACCGACGACGAGAGACTCGCCTTGGCAGTCCAATCTAACAATGCGCTTCAGAGAAGTACATGGAAAGCATCTAGTTTACCGAAGCCCACTGCATTTTTCCAGGAGAGAATATCCTCACAATCATCGCCAGTTTTACCTCCAGTCATTTGGCTTGGGCTCATGTGAGTGGCCGAAGGTGACGGCGCTTTCCACCCGATCGACATCGACTCATTGGATGATTTTCCTGTGTGTCTGTGTTATTACGTTGATCCTTGGAAACGCCCCATTGTACGCCGAGATTCATCCTCACCAGTTGTCTTTCGGAGTGCAGTGCAAGACCACTTCCCCGAAGAATTCGCAACCAACATGTTAAAAATGCTTTCAAAGTTTAATAAATTGGCCGATAAAACATCGTTTCCGACTACCTTTACTTTGGCTCTGGCTTCCATTCGATATCTACTCCATCGGGTCTCCCTGCCCTCTTCTGGCATCGACCCCGAATATACCCTCTCGGTCGTACTGGAGAGGTTTTCCCGCAATGTGGTGTTCGACGAGCTCCCTGATGAACAGATCACCGCCTTGTCCGATCTCATAGAAGGCGCCATCTTTCATAGCTTGGTTTTAAAACCTGAGATGATATGGCCCAGTGCTCAAATGAGTCTGATGAAACTGTATTCGGCACTGGTTGGTGCCTCGTCATCACAACGCCCCAGACACAATTATTGGCCGGCTCTACAACCACTGGTTGAATTTCTGATCATTCAGTACAACACACCATACGGTTTTATATGGCACAGCCCCTTCGACAATATGTGCGATATTTTAGCATTTGGTCTCAGGCATGGTGTGCAAACTGTCTACGATGTTTTCCTCCAGAAGGATTGTTTAGATGTTTTCAGAAGCCACTCCCTTCATCCAGTGCTGGTCCATGTTATTAATGGATATGTCGCTGGGCTTGCAGCACCGCACACATTGATCGATTCCCAACGTTATTTGGACTATCTTCATGAGCCTGAGAATCTGTTTTGGGCGTGCTATGTTTTGACCACCAATGGGCGGCGAAATTTCGGACACCTTGAAAATGGAGAAATACGACAAACTCAGCTACAGGGAGACATTTGCAGAGACATACGAGCACTGGCGCTTCTTCGACCGTCAGATCCATCTTGGGATCAATGCCGTCAGAAATTACGAGATCTACAAGATGGCGGAGGGGAGTATTTCGTCAAGCAGCAGAAATTGGTGTGGGGTGAGTTCAAAGACCTCACACCCGAGGACATTGAGCAAGCAAAGGATAATATCCGTTTGGCCATCGAGGAGCTCGATAGGTTCTTTTCTGACTGGAAGAATACGAAGCTTTGTTTCTTAGTGAGTAGGCTTGCTATTATCTCTGCTGAGATCTGATATAACCGGCAAACCAGATGCACCCACGCGAATCGATATTGATCATGTGGCGCTTCCCAAGTCGTATCTATCAAAATTTTAGGTACCCTCAACGTCGAGAAGGAGACGAAGAAAATGTTTCGTCGAGAAGGAGATCGTCCGTGGCATCGCACTAAGGGGCGGAATGGAGGTAAGATGCTATCCTCGTGGACCTTAGGTGTACCTCGAGTTTGTATTTTACGTGTTAGCAAGTCCCAGGGGAGTCAGCACCTGGGACGGCAGTTTATTTGTTCAGCTTCAAGTGAAATATACCAGATGCATTCGTCGTTCAATCACTGCACACTACATTTCCTGACAGTTTGAATCGAGCTCAACAAAAGGACATGTTGTTTATGTTCTAAAGCGAAGTAATAATACCCTTCGTTGTCCGTTCTTTCAAAGTTCATTCTCACGATCCTCCTCGATATTGACAGTGCACATACCACGATACTAGCACGAAAGGAACAGTGAAACGAATCTTCATGGCTGCATTTTTGCTCAGTTAAGGATTTGAATTCCAATGTCTCGTAGTACAGGCAGACGAGCGACACCGAAGTGCAAAGCATTTCTAGAGTCTGAGGTAGATCCTCTAGCTTCACCCAAGGATCCAGCCTTATTCCGACTTTGTTCCAAATCGGCCGTACCAGCCTGAACCGCACCGACCTCTCGCAATGCACCTCGCAGCATCGAGGTCTTTGCAAATGTCGCCCGAATGCAGTCCAAATTCACATCTACGACCATGTTGATGATGTCAAGTTCGTGTTAATGGCAGTAAACGAACTCCGAGGTGTGAATCCTCACCGTGAATGAGTACACCGCACGAAAATTCCTTGATACTGGCTCTTTGCAGAGTCAGTACGGCGCGGAGGGGGATAACTCGAGATACTCACAGTCAAATCTCCACCTCGCCCAGGTCCTCTTCTTCTACTTTTGTTGGTGTTTTTTGACATTGACACCCCTCGCGTTGGTGGGCAGGCTAGGCGGTCAATGGATATCGGAGCTGGGGTACACCAGTCTGTCTTGGAAGTTGGAGCGAGGTTGGTCGGAGCGAAGGTCCGATGTCGTGGGAAGAATCCTCGTCTCTATTCGTCACGCCCATCTTGTCTCAAGGATCGCATCAAAATACTGCTAACATGCAGAAAACACCGTTTCTTTGCGAATGGTGCGCGTCACTGGTTCAGAAATCTCTCATTTTGGCTGACTGTTGAGCTGGACTTTTCAGCCCAAGATGAGCGTTGCATCGCTTGTCATTCTGTGCTGTCTGGCTGTACAGTGTATTCGCAGGCAATTATGGTGATGGGATGGTTTAAACATCTGATTCTTGTCTGTGAGCCTTCTTTTCATCGTTTTCTCTGTTGTGCATTAAATATCTCGCAAGGCCGTTCCTTTTCCCAGCTCGCGCCCTTGCTGTACGTGCGCAGTGCTATCTCTCATTACCTCTTTGTGCGCCTTTTTCTCCTTTGTTTCACTTCTTTACATTGACATTCTCACACGACAGCTCTTTCTCCATCGTGGCTGTCATCTTACTGGATGTGTCACTCTCCTCGACGGGCTGTTGTATAACAGGGCGACGGACCAGCTCTACACTCGCCTTGATGTGCGCGAGTGGGTGTGAAATTGGTGAGTACTTCTCTTGTATCCAATGCATGTGCACTCTGACATCTGCAGCCTGATCTCTATGACCACACCACCAATCTGTGCGCTCCCAGACGTCCGCAGTCCGCCATGGATGCACACCTCCCGGTATGTCCATCCCTCGTCTTTGTTACTACACCGATGCTTACACCCGCGCAGATCTCGCATGAAGACAATCCACTGTATGACGGCAAGACGACTCCCCCAACACTGATGAACGACTCTACCGATGTTCGTTTAGCACGTGCACCAGAGGCCGGGAAATTGCCATTGGCGATGGAGACACGGGGAGAGGACGGGCGTTGGCGCGTGCACGCGGAGTGGAGGGGAGGAGCTATCGGAGCCTCGGTTGCGGGGCGTGCCATCACTACCGCTCTCCTGGTCAACAATTAGCATTGAGCCAGGTCTCCCAGCTCTGTCGCATTCTCTTGGGACGTAATTGGGTCATCCCGTTTTCTCAGGCAGATACGGCGTGCCATCCTCGAGGAGACTGGATCATACACCAAGTTTCTTGTCGTGAGCCGGCTTTTCCATCATTTCTCTGTTTTGCATTGACGCTCTCTCAAGGCAGTGCCAGCCCTTTTCTCCATCATCCTACCCTGCAGGAACTCGTGCCCCTTTCCTGCTTCTCTCGTCGACACTATCCAGCTGCAACGTTTCCAACAAGCCTGCTCCACACGCACGCTTCGAGTTCCAAGTCATTTTGTCTTTGATACCCCATCAATAACCGGGCTTCCATCTGCGTCCTCAACTACAAGCTACATGCCATGACCTTGCTTCCTCGACCCACACGCTTTGGCGGCGTGAATATAACTCGTAGGACGTCCACCTGACAAATGACATACATACAAAAGCCACTATGAAGAACCTCTTTCAGCTGGTGCTCGTTCGTCGGGGCTGATACAAAATCATAGTGGCAGTCGCAGCTTTTCCTCTTGTACCAAGGAATGCAATCCCCCTTCATCACCCACTTGCAACGAGCTTGCTTCACCTGAAATTAACCGCGCACTTCTCCTCAGTCATCACCTTGATCCCTAGTCGTCGATCCCTGTCTATGACCAGGCTTCCATACAGTATGTCATCAACCATGACTCCCTGCTACAGCACACCCAGCCAAATCCGCGCCTTTCTTCTTCGACCCACCCACCCCGATGATCTTCGTGCCAAGGGGATCGTCGCACTCGCTCGAAGACAGGTATTGTGTATGATGTTAACTGGGGTTCCCTGAGACGGGACAGGACGCCCACCCTTTGAACGTTGAGGATCTTATTGGCTGAAATGAGTACCTCCATGTGACTTTTGCCTCGCTAGGCCTGGTGCTCAGCAGTTCCCTGTGGCCGTTCTCGTTCACGAAAGTGTTCGGCAGTGAGTCCATTCCCTCGTATGAAGGAACTCAATATACCTTCATCCTGGCTTCCAAAGAGACCCCCGCCTCCCGATTGATGGTATCTACGAGGAACGTGAAAAGCCCTCCCAGCCTGCTGCTTCCTTGACGCCGGACGGCACACCACGTTTCTCCCTCGACCTGTCCGCATGGGAAATTCTACGTATCATTTACCCCCGCTTCATTCCGAGTGCTGAAAAAATGTATTTTTTGGTATAAAAAATCATATGTTGGGTGACAACCAAGTACCACTCTTGTTTGCCTTACCGGTCCTAAAGTGCGACGATCGATCGATGGCATGCCTCTGATTCTGGACTATTGAAGGCCAGTGCATCATTATCGATCTTACTATACGAGTATTAAAACACATATCCTATAACGATGAGCCGCAGTCCTTCAAATTGTATTATGCATATACATTTATCAATCATGAAATGTCACCTTACCAACAATTTAGCCGTCTAGATTTGTTCGGATGCATTTTAAGGATGTGCTCATTTGAGGAAGGATACGGTCACATTGTCTCGAAAAAGGTTCCCATATTCAAGAGGGGCTACATCGAAAATGGCATGCATACCCGTCAGTTCCCTACTACTCCTATAACAGAAACAACATGAAAGCCAATTGCCACCAGAACACCCAACCAGCTTTATCAACGTCTACTGATTCAATTGACTCTCTAAATTCCATATCCGCGACGACTCCGAGTTCCATTCTATCCGTTCAGGATGGAGATAGAGACGGTCAGAGCCTTCGAGAACGTCGAGGCCTGGCTTTCTTCATCTCGTTCCGATCGGATTTTGGTCCAGTCATTCTTGCGAAGGTCCATCTCAAACCGAGAGCTGGCTCCCTTCCCTGCAGAAGAAAGGCCTTTGCTCCTAGACCTGCACCTCTGAACATTGTAGTCGACGCTATCATGGGGGCAGTGTTCTTTTATATGTCGTTCTGCCATTAGTGTTGACATCGCTCACGTCTCTCTGAGACGACCGAGCTCCGGCTCATTTCAGTCGCAAGGAGAAGCTGCTCTCGCAGATCGCCCGGCCTCCAATCATCAGACCAACACATGAAAATTGTTGCAAAAGAGGTGAAGGCAGTATAGCCCGTCGAATAATTGCTATGGACTCTTCATACAATAAACTTCTAATTTTTTTTTCTTTGTGCTTTCTAGGCAGTCCATAACTAAGAACGGTGTCAATTGGTTGTCAAAGGGGTACGACAGAGCAGACACTGGCCGTCAAGTCAGTGGAACACTCTCACACTCTCATCCTGGTGTTTAGTTGAATAACCGTGACTTGTTCTGAGAATTGAAGCGACAATTGAGCGAAAGAGCAATGAATTAATGGTCTGCCGCTCAGCCTGCTTTGAAATAAGATGATGCTACACGTCATCCTCGACCAGCCAACATCACTGCCCGGAAGCTGCACTTGCATTTGTCGCCACAATTTGAATCTGAGCGGGAACTGAGTGTCGAGTGACTGGCTGTCAATGCAGCTTTCACGACTTGCCCAAGCAACCGCGAAAAAGGTCTAGCACAGGAACTCCCGCACAGCTTACAATATAATTACTGATTCGAGATTCATTAAATTACGTGGGAAATGTGTTCACCGGAGCCCATGGCGAACCACTACCGAGTTATTTCCTCAGTCCTAATCACCTACGACGGCGTTCAGATAATGCAAATAACAAAGATCATGGCACACTCACTCTGTGCTTGAAATTGGGGTACTATTGTGCGTAATTAGCAAACCCGGCAGCATCTTGACGCAATGTTGGAGTTCTGCGGGTGATGTCGTGCAGCCGCAGGCGTGGAAGAATGTTGCATATGCCGGATAGCGACGGGGAGTGATGCTGAGTTACCAGTCGGTGAAGTACGTGGCAACGTGGTCTCTCTTCTTTTGTTGTTGACTCGCGCTTGAGGGCAAATGTGCTCTCTTGAATAAGAGTCTCTCTGTGGAAGCGTTTCTTGGCGCCGATGATGAAATAGTCGAACACAATTGAGCCGCCCGGAGACCAATGAAGCGGAGTGTAAGCCCTGGTAGAATATCCTCAGAATACTGCGGAGGTAGACGATAAAGTACTTACGACCAAGCTACCCAGCCAATGATTGAGGTACGGCTGTCGCTGCTATCAACATCCCTCGCTCAGCATGCTCAAGGGTCCACTATTCCGACCTCCTTCCAAATCAGCCATACGAACTGGAACCACACTAAGCTCTCGCAATATACCTCGCAGCATCGAAGCCATTGCAAATGCAGTCCAAATTCACACCTAGGACGATGTCGGTGATGCCCAGTTTGTGCGCATCGCAGTACAGGAACGAAAAGGTGTAAATCCTCGCCATCAATGAGTAAACCGCACAAAATTTGTTGAGGCTGGATCTTTGTAGAGTCAGTACGGCGTGGAGGTGGATGACTCGAGATACTGACAGTCAAATCTCGATCTAGCCCAAGTCCTCTTCGTCTAGCTAGTGGGTCTGTTCTCGCATTGGCGGGCAGTGGTCGATGGATATTAGAGCTGGGGTACATCGGTCCGCCTTGGGTGTTGGCGTGACACAGCAAACAAGCGATGTTCGTCGGGACGATGGACCTATGACATGGGAATAACCCTCGCCCTTACTCGTTACGCCCATCTCGCCTGGATGATCACGTTGACGTGCAAAACCCCAATTCTATGCGTGCACTTGTTCAGTAATCTTTTGCTTTCGGCAATCCACGCATCCTTGGTAAGAATATGGCGTCGTCTGTCATTCTCGTCTGACTAGTCCTAGGCGAGGAGGAAGGAAAAATCCTTGGTGGTGTCACCTAGGGTTTATTACAACATAAAATTAAAGGATGAAGGGGAATTAAGACGCATGGTTCCTATCTGCGAGCCTCGTTTGTTTCTCTGTGTTGCATTGACATTCCACCCCGAGGCGGTTCTTTTCTGTCCACAATCTGCCATCCAGCTTGCGTCCTTCCATCGCAAATTTTTACGTGCAGTCCCTGCTTTACGCGAGTGCTGATCTTTGTCAGTCGCGTTGGGCAATTCTTGTACTCGTCCTTCCATCCGCGTCAATCCGACCTGCTCGACCGTGACATACGACACGACAACTCTGGTGTCAATCGTCCGATACCGCCCACCATTTGATCCGTATGCTATGCGTCGAGAGCGCGCACACAAAATCGACCACTTCGGGTGTCTCCGTCGTTATTTCATATCGCCATGCTGCTCCTCCAAAATTTCCTATCTAAAACTGCCAACGACCTAGTTGAGAGTGAGCTGAGGAACCCAAGTGTGAATCTGGAAAGGACAATATGGGGACGTCTCTCGCTAGGATGCGGCCCTCTTTGTCTTCACTGTCTCGAGTTTCGGGAAGGAAAATGGACGAATCTCTTGGTGCAGGACGTGAAAGAGAGAGTCACCGCATTTTGAACAGGCGGGTATGTCTTGCTGGATACATCCTTCCCGTTCAGTGCTGCCGTCCGTCGATTTGATATTTCTGGTTGGAACATTTTCCTGACTTGTATTTTACAGCATTCTCAGACGAGAGCAGTTCCGCGTCGAGGTTTAACATTGATTTTAATTGTTTGTGCTTTGTAAATGCGAAGTGATATCCATCAATCTTTCCCGTAAACGGTGATGAGAAACGTCTCAGAATTCCAATGTAGAATCGCGGATGATTGCCGCCTATGTGAATGACCTCCTCCAACTGGCATGTCCCTTGCTCGGAATATCAGCCTTTTCAGTTTCCTCGCTAATCCGCCAGCTACGTCTCACCTGGTATCTTTCTTCAAGGCTTTCGAAAAATGTCATTCCGTGGATAAAAGTCCTTGGGATACGCCGGCACACCTGCAAAAATATCCAAGCGTAGCGTGACATTGACGATGATAATGTGTGCCCGTCGCAGATGTTCTTAGTGTTCCATACAAGGACAAGAACATGAAAATCCTTGACGTCGATGTGCTCCATCGAGAGAATATGCAAGGCAATCTGCAAAGTTGACGAGTTATGGCGCCGTCGTGGTAGAAACGATTCTTCAAGGGGTGGTGGTTGTAGCTGGACAGAGAAGGAAAACGTGTAAAAGGCTCCGAGTCGTCCTGTTTTTGGACGACAGTAAAGGATGAGCATTGATATTGGAATCAAGAGTCTTCATACTGACTCAGTGATTTGTGGTTCATTAAATTACGTGGGAAATGTGTTCACTGGAGCCCATGGTGAACTACTACCGAGTTATTTCCTCAGCCCTCATCATCTACGACTACGTTCAGATAACGCAAAATAACAAAGATCACGGCACACTCACTCCATGGTTGAAAATTGGGGTAGTATTGCGCATAATTAGCCAACCCGGCAGTATCTCGACACGATGTTGGAGTTCTGTGGGTGATGTCGTGCAGCTGCAAGCGTGGAAGAATGTTGCATATGCCAGATAGCGACTGGGAGTGATGCTTGAGTTACCAGTTGGTCGAGTATGTGGCGACATGGTCTCTCTTCTTTCCTTGCTGACTCGCGCTTGATGGCAAATGTGCTCTCTTGAATAGGGGACTCCCTGTGCGATGGTTTCTAGGCGCGGTCATGGAAACAATCGAATACAATGGAAGGATCCATATAGATAGAGGCCATCGCCGTAGATTGTGTTCGAAGATACGGACGTCTTTGTGAACGAAGCCCAGGAGACCAATAAAGCAGAATGTTAGCCCCGGTGGCAGATTGTCAGAATACCGCGGAGGTGGACGGTGAGCTACTTACGACCAATCGAGTCCCCAACCAATGCTCGACCAATTTCCACAGCCAATGTTCGAGGTACGGCTGTCGCTGCTTATTGACAACCTCCTTCCAAGTCGGCCATGCCAGCTCGAACCACACCGGGCTCCCGCAATATACCGCAGCATCGAGGTCTTTGCAACTGTCGCGCGAATGCAGTCCAAATTCACATCTACGACCATGTTGATGATGTCAAGTTCGTGTGCATCGCAGTACAGGAACTCTGAGGCGTGAATCCTCGCCGTGAATGAGTAAACCGCACGAAAATCTGTTGAGGCTGGTTCTTTGCAGAGTCAGTACGGCGCAGAGGTGGATGACTGGAGATACTCACAGTCAAATCTCCATCTCGCCCAGGTCCTCTTCTTCTGCTTCTGTTGGTGCTTTGAACATTGGCACCCCTCGCGTTGGTGGGCGGGCTAGGCGGTCAATAAATATCGGAGCTGGGGTATACCAGTCCGTCTTGGAAGTTGGTGCGAGGTTGGTCGGAACAAAGGACCGATGTCGTGGGAATAATCCTAGCCTTACTCCTTACGCCCATCTCGCCTCGAGGATCACGTCGAAATACTGCTGGATTCGCTAACATCCACAAAACACCGATTCTTTGCAAATGACACGCATCACGATTCAGTAATCTCTCGTTGCGGCCGACTGTCGAGCTGGCAGTGTGTCATTCTGCGTTGTCTACAGGGCAAGGCGTTCACAGGCGAATACGAGGGAGGTAAAATCTTTGGTGATGATGATAAACGTCTGATTCTTATCTGTGAGCCTTCTTTTCATCCTTTTTCTCTGCTGCGCGTTGAATGCAGCTCCTTTCCCCAGCACTGTGACCAAGATATACCCCAGCTCCCGCCCTTCTTCTATGTGCGCAGCGCTATGTACGCCTGCTTCTCCTTTGTTTCGCTCCTTTACATTGACATTTCATGATAGCTCTTTTGCACTGTATGACGTCGAGACGCCTCCCCCAACACTGATGAACGACTCTACCAGTGTTCGTTTAGCGTGTGCGCCAGAGGCCAGGAAATCGTCGTCGGCGATGGAGATGCAGGAGGGAGGATGGGAGGATCAATAGGGAGTGAGCTCGACCATTGCAAGTTTGACAGCAGCAGCCGAAATCACTTCTCAGATGTGTATACCAATGAACACGAGAACCGGCACAGTCTAAAACGAAGCACACGAGTAGATGTGGAAGCACGACCTTCAGATTTCTTGGGCTGAAGCAAGTGGAGCGCGAGGGAGTTTGATAGCCTCCAGCATGAATGAAAGATGGTGTGCATACGACTCCATCCAGAATTGCCGCCAGAACACCACGACTTTGATCTTCAAGCAATCGCAACCGAGTCGGCACCGTGTGTTACGCTGTGAGAGCCTGCCGGACGTTTGTTGTCGAGCACGCTAGCGGGAGAAGGACCAGTCGTAAGTACTGATGTCATCTCCTATATGCGTGTCGAGACTAACCTTACGTCGACGGTAGATCTGTGTGAACGTCCACGGGCATCAGCTTGCTATGCGTCGCCAAGTGCCTAGTGACTGGCGTCGTTCAACTTGGCCACTTCATGATCCACCCGTCAGACACAGGCTACCTGACAGACGTTCACCGAGGCACGTCTCTGCCGTTTCCAACGCTCGTCGCAAAGATATTCGATCTCCCAACATGCCCCAAAAAAATGAATACAGCGCATCTACAGCCCTTTTGATCACCCTCGTCACAGACTACTCGAAATTCAGCACGTGCAGTGTGCACCGACCTAACATCAAACCCTTCGTCACCAACGTGCCCGGCTTCCTCTGTGACTCACCCACGCAGGGAATCAGAACCCGGAATCAGGATTGTCATATTTCGGACGCGTAGGGTGTCCCATGGACCGTCGCTAAGCCACGACCTTGATGCCTCTTGCCGTCTTTGGGCGGAAGAATGCGCTCAGAGCTAGACTTATATAACTTATGAGGAACGTTCGAAAAACTCTGCGGTATCAATATGGCTGTATTTCCTCTCTTGTCCAGAAAGCAAGCTCAGGCTCAATGCTAGCCAAGCCGCTACTTCACGTATTCACCATTGGCCCACCTATCCCGGAAGCCTCCACGTCTCTCTCCCCCGTGGCTTTCAGCTCGTCGATATCTATTATTGTCGATCTATCACAGCAGGTGCCGGTCCATTTTAGCTGGTAACAAGCAAAGTCTTTGTCGGTCTTGAAGAGGCCGACAGTAAAATGGTAGGAGAAACTTCCCTCTTATGGAACAATGGACTCATTGATACCTTCTTGTTTTATAGGAGCCAAAACAAGCAAGGAAGGAAGGAAGGAAGGACGGGAATAGAAACGGGAGCTGAAAGTGAAACCAGGCGCTTCTGGTCTGTGAGGGGTGTCCCAGACCTATCACACTCATTCTCATGTTGAAAACGCTGACGCTGTGTCAGCACACTGAATAGCAAAAACGCCTTTCGTCCATACATCTTCGCTCCGTTTAGTACCACTCAATAGTCAGCACTCGCTACGTCGACTTCGGATGTTCATGCACACATCTTAAATATGCGTGCGACAGCCCTTTTTCATTCTTGCATACGTATCATCCATTCGCCCCGACAACCCTCCCAGTCCTTCGATTTATGCCAGTCAACTTTTACTCGCTCTGTGTCTACTGGCTGCTGTTAATGAGACTAGCACATATGGGCTTGCTCCCTTCATCTACCACTGCAGTTTCGTGCGGCTCAATGATATCGCTAGTTGATCGTTATGATCTAGATAGTAATTGTATTGTATATCAAGTACAAATCGAACTATAAGAGATTGACTAACTGACCGGGATGTGAGGGGAGGCTCTGACTTTGACAGAGATCCGGAGGTGAGTCGAGTGGTATGCTCAAGTACTAATCCATTGAAGCATATGGCTCATCTCGGCCATCAGCGCTTCGCTTGATAGTGCGAGTTGTTCTTATAGGTGAGGGTGGGTGGGTAAAGAAAGGGAGTTATGAGGTAAATCCTTTCTATGTGCTACCGCGTCGGTGGACTGTAGTTCGACGTCGGTACGAGGGTGATGGAGTAAAGGTGAGAGGTAACCGATCACGTGCTCATCTCTGATTGCTCAGAACGTCGCGGTACTTTACTAGTCCCTGACATTAGAGTGTCCTTGGTCGCGCCAATCGCAGTCCTCACATGCATAAAATAAGGATACGGTTTCACTCAAGCAAATCGGGACGACGGACCGATGTCGTGTCCTCACCTTTACCCGTTACGTCCATCTCGCTCCGAGGATCACGTCAAAATACTGCTCACCATGCACAAAACACCGATTCTTTTCGAATGGCGCGTGTTACTGGCTCAGTGATCTCTCGTTTCTGCCAACTGTCGAGCTGGACTTTTTGGTAATGATTTGGCGTCGGTACATCGTTTGTCATTCTGCGTTGTCTGACTGTCCAGTGCGTTCGCAGGCGACTATGAGGGAGGGACAACCTTTGGTGATGCAGTGGTCTAATAGGATGAAGAGATAATTTAAACATTTAATTCTTGTCTGTGAGCCTTCTTTTCTTTCCTTTCTCTTTTGTGCATTGAATGTCTCGCAAGGCAGCGCCTTTTCCCATCGCTGTGACCAAGATATCCCTGTACGTGTACAGTGCTATCTCACATTACCTCTTTGTGCGCCTTGTTCTCCTTTGTTTCACTCCTTTACATTGACAGTCTCATGACAGCTCTTCTCCATCTCGCTCGTGTTCTTGCTTGTCCGGTCACTTCTCCACGATGCGCTGTTGTATGCCTGGGCGACGGGCCACCTCAAACGTGCCTTCATGTGTGCGAGCAGAACATACGAAGCGCATCGCTTGTCTCTAGTGACGTACAGCATTGGAATGCGCACCAGTGGGTGCGAGGAGTGGTGAGCACTGTTTTTGGATCCAATGCACACTCTGACACCCGCAGCCCCCACACCTTCAATCCATCCGCAGCCCGCCGTGAATGCTCCCCTCACGGTACGTCTATCCCTCGTCTTTGTCGCTGCACTGACGCAGATCTGACACAAAGACAATCCACTGTATGCCGGCGAGACGACTCTCCCAACCTTGATGAACGACTCTACCAATATTCGTGTGCCAGAGGCCAGGAAACCGCTGCCGGCGATGGAGACACGGGAGGGGATGGGCGTCCACGCGTGCACACGGAGTGGAGGGAGGTGCCATGGAGCCTCGGTTGCGGGGCGTGCCGCCACTACCGCTCTCCTGGTCAGGAAGTGTGTATTGTCTACGAAGCGTCTGTCTCATTCTCTTGGGACGTAATTGGGCTCAGGCAGTCTTGTTCCGCACCTTGTATACGGCAATGACCTACCTTCTGAGCGAGGGCTTTGAGACTGGGTCATACTGTATACACCGAGGTTCTCGTTGTGAGCCGTCTTTTTTGCTGTTTTTCTGTTTTACATTGACGCTCTCTCAAGGCAGCGCCAGCATCAACCTACCCCACCATCTGGCTTCAATTTTTCCGACCGGCCAGCTCCACACGCGCATTTCAAGTTCTCCTTACTAGTCATTTGTTATTCACATACATAACTGGGCTTCCAGCTACATGCCATGATCTTTCTTCCTCGACGCACTCACTCTGGCGGCGTGAATACCACAAAGAGTTGTTCGCTGAGACGGGACAGTCTCGTAGGACGCCCACCTGACGAACGTCACTCTTGCTCGAGCACGCGAAAGGATCACAACATCGCTCCCGTGAGCCGGCGGTGGATTAGCTTTGAGGAGTCAAGAGATCTTCGACGGTGTGCACAGAAACGTAGGTCTAAGCTATAATATAGGGCTATCTTGTCACTGATTCGCCAGTAGAGCACGAAGAAGGTGGATGAGGTACTTACGACAGTATCCCATTGCTGCTGTAGGACCCCAACCAGGCCCTGAAATTCTGCCGCCAGGGGTTTTGAACGCCCCCGCTTGGTATGCCTATTACTTCTGAATCCTCGCCCAACTTCTTATAAATCGAATCAGAAGCATCGTCCGAATCTTGTCCTCAAATCTCTCGCAGCATCTAGCCCTCTGCAAAACAATCTTCCTGTCCATGGGACACACCTCATGTATGAACGAGTCAATATTTAAATCTAGCCCCTGTTGGTGATGAGTAGTTTATGCGCATGGAAGCATAAGGACGAAGACGTAAACTCTCGCCATCGATGAGTAAACTCCACGAGTATTCATCGATGTCGAGTGAATACAAAAAGGTGATCCCCGCACACGCTTGAAGTTGTTGCGAATTAGCGATGGTGGTTGAGGTCTTTGCAGAGTCAGTACGGCGTAGAACAGGATAGCGAGACACTTACAGTCAACTCACAGTCCAGCCTTCATCTCGTTCTCCAGCCAATACGTCTATTTGACAAGTTTCGATCGGCCGCTACCAAATCCGTCCAATTCTACCTCCAGATGGCATCGAAGGCCCCGCAAAACGACACTCGGCGAAAAGAACGTCGTGTGAGAAAGCATCGAGATTGAAGCGCAGTGGCATGTTGATAGATGGCCTGCATAATGTATGCCCTCGACCTTGTTCACGGGTTCGAGTCAAAGGATGTAGTATCCATGCCATTCATGTGTGCCATCACGCAACGCGACCGGTCTAATTTCTATGGAAGTGAGGTAATCGGTAACGGTAGGCTTGCGACATTAGTCAAAGGAAGGGGATGAGGGACTGTTGGAGTTGGAAGTTCGTCGCTTCGACACGGTGCGAGGTTGGGTCTTCATTAACATCCTCGTCCTTCAAGTGTGCTCTTTCCTTCCCTTCTCATCAGTCACCGATGGTTTCCTTCGCTCTAACAAGCCCGAGTCGCTATCCGAACAAAGAACCGTTGTTGGCCAAAAAAACTGTAATCCCCAGCGTGAGAGAGAGGATGTCGCAGAAGACACGGGTCCGTTTCTTCAGGGTACATCAGTCATGGAAATCGGCGTTGTTCTGACAGTAAGGTGTTAATGGCGCGGCAGGAGACACTGAAGTCATAAAAGCCATATCTGCTACGGCTGCGACTCGGTAGTCGAGATGAAAGACCGAGGTTGTGGGAATCATCCTCACCTTTGCTTCATACGCACATCTCGCCTCGAGGATAACGTCAAAATACACCATGCGAATGGCGCCTCGCTCAGTGATCTCTCACTTTGGCCGATCGTTGATTTGGCAGGGCGTACACTTCTGCTCTATGTGGCAACGAAGACGGAGGGACAATCCGACAAAGGTCCTTTACAAGTACGAATAAGGGTTTACACTGCGGCACGACAGTACCGTTCTGCCTTCATTTTTGCATGCATGGACAACAGACGAGTTACTCGTGGTAGTGCTATTATTAGGGCACGTAGAATAGTATTAAAGGATGTTTCGCCTTGGTGGCGAGGTTTCCTCATCTCCATCTGTGTCAGCGCGCTGCCGTGGACCAGTCATGCCTGACAAGCACCCACTCGACGAAGGATCCAGAAGACCCTCTTCTGAAGGTATCTCCGACGTACAGTACCCCTCGGAAGGGTCCTCGCAGAACAACAGCTCGAAGTTGCATCAAAGTAATGAAGAGGAGCCAGAGGAAGTGAAGAGTGGCAAGTCAGACAGCGATTCAGAAAGTATTGGAGTCAAACTATTGTCGAGCCCGCGAATACAGGAAACCGCCGCCGTCAAGGATGATAGAGGTACAGAGACGACCAGGCCAGATCCTGGTTTACAGACAGGTATCACTCCTCTTGCTTCGGCGCCCTGCCATTGCGACAATCCCTAATGAGGGTTACCTATAGGCAACGACCCGTTGAACTACGAAGAGAAGTACCCCGAAGATAAAGTCTACGAAGAAACAGGACCGAATGCGAGAGTATGGAAGACATACGTGGACGAGAGTAAGAATCACGATGCCAGGATGGACAGGGAATCGAGGGAAAGTCTCGACGTGCTTCTTGTTTTTGTGAGCATCGAACTCGTTTTATCATTCTTCTTCGCTCACAAAGTTTCAGGCTGGTCTTTTCTCAGCGGTGGTGACAACGTTCGTAGCACAGACATCCCAAAGCCTACAGACAGACTATGCTCAGGTATCGGCATCCCTGCTGTTCGAAATGGTCCTCATTCAGCGTGCCATCGCGAACGGTTCCTCTCTCGACAACGTCCCAGTGTCCTCTCTTAATCCATTTACCACATTCACTCCCGCGACTACGGACGTTTGGGTGAACGGGCTATGGTTCACGAGCCTGTCCCTTAGTCTATCCACCGCCCTCGTCGCCGTGCTTGTGAAGCAGTGGTTCCACCATTACCTCGCCCTCCCATCAGGAACTTCGCCTCGAGAGCAAAGCCATGCTCGACAATTTCGTTATGGGGGATTCCAAAAGTGGCATGTCCTCGTCATCATCGGACTTCTTCCTGTTCTCATGCACCTCGCACTTGGGATCTTCTTTGTCGGATTGACCGTATTCCTTGTACCGCTTCGACCCGGCTTTTCCTGGGTTATCGGTGTAGGCACTGTGGTGGCATATGTGACGTATCTGATATCCATCTTCCTACCGATTCTATATCCTCAATGCCCCTACCGCACACCGCTGTCGGATCTCGTATACTTTCCCTACCACTACATCACACAGGACCTTTTCCCTAATCAAGTCCGTCCGTTCTTCATGAAAGCAGTAGGACGGCCTGACTTCACTGTCAAGAAGCCCGGAGTGGACATCAGCTCATTGGACGATCTGGAAAGAGGAGCGGTGCAAGAACAGTCAGACACTCTATCAGTGGAGGCGTTACATTGGTTGTTCTCATCTTCGTCCAATCATACAGTACATGCAATTGTGATCGAGTCCATCGGCGGCTTACCGGTGTCAGCAATGGCTGCACTGAAGAACGTCTTTGGAGAAGCCACACACATCCGTGAAGCCCACCACACTCTGCTTGACCGTTGCTTTTTAGACACAGTGCCTTTCTCAACACGCTTGTGGGGAACGGACTCCAAAATCGAGCGTCTACTTCGCTTCGAGTTGTTCATCCCACACCTGAGGGCTGACTTGTATGAGGAAACGGAGTCACGAAGTTACATATTCACTGCCGACGACAAGAGACTCGCCTTGGCAGTCCAATCCAACCGTATCCTTCAGAGGAGTAGCTGCAAACCATCGGATTCACCGACGCCCACTGCATTTTTCCGGCAGAGAATATACTTAACCTCGTTGGTGTATTTACCTCCAGTCATTTGGCTTGGGCTCATGCGGACGGCCAAAGATGACGGCGCTTTTGACCCGATCGACATCGACTCATTGGATGATTTTCCTTTGCGTTTGTGTTGTTACGTTGATGCTTTGTATCGCCCCATTGTACGCCAAGATCCATCCTCACCAGTTAGATTTTGGAGTGCAGTGCAAGACTACTTCTGTGATGAATTTGCAACCAACATGTTAAACATGCTTTCAGTGTTTAATAAATTCGCCGATAAAACCTCGCTTCCGACTACCTTTACTTTTGCTCTTGCTTCCATTCAATATCTACTCCATCGGACCTCCCTGCCCTCTTCTAACATCCAGCCTGAATTTACCCTCGCGGACATACTGAGGAGGTTTGCCCACAATATTGCGTTCGACGAGCTCCCTGATGAACAGATCGCCGCCTTTTCCGATCTCATGGAATACGCTATCGTTGATAGCTCTGTTTTCAAACATGAGAGTACATGGCTCTATGCTCAAATAGAACTGGTGGATATGTATTCGGCGATGGTTAGTGCCTCGTCATCACAATGCCCCAGACACAATTATTGGCCCGCTCTACAACCACTGGTTGAATTCGTGATCAATCAATACGACCCACAAGGCAATTATGTAGGTTGCACACCCTTCATTAGCATGTGCAATATTTTAGAATTTGGTCTCAGGCATGGTGTGCAAACTGTCTACGACGTTTTCCTCCAGACGCAATGTCTAGATGTGTTCCGAAGCCACCACCTCCATCCAGGGCTGGTCCGTGTTATTAACGGATATGTCGCTGGGCTTGCAGCACCGCACGCATTGATCGATTCCCAGCGTTATTTGGACTATCTTCACGAGCCTGAGAATCTGTTTTTGGCGTGCTGTGTTCTGACTACCGACGGGTGGCGAGATTTCAGATACCTTGAAAATGGAGAAATACTACAAACTCAGCTACCGGGAGAAATCTGCAGAGACATACGAGCACTGGCGCGTCTTCGACCGTCAGATCCGTCTTGGGATCAATGCCGTCGGAAATTACGAGATCTGCAAGATGGCGGAGGGGAGTTCTTCATCAAGCAGCAGAAATGGGACTGGTATAAGTTTAAAGACCTCGAACCCGAGGACATCGAGAAAGCAAAGTGTAATATCCATTTGGCCCTCGAAGAGCTGGATAGGTGCTTTTCTGACTCGAAGAATACAAAGCCTCCTTTCTTAGTGAGTAGGCTTGCTATTATCTTTGCTGAGATCTGATATAACCGGCAAACTAGATGCACCCACGCGAATCGATATCGAACGTGTGGCGCTTCTCAAGTCGTATATATCAAAAATTTAGGTACTCTCAATGTCAAGAAGGCGATGAAGAGCAAGGATGAACCTTTCAGCTTTCAGGAGATTGTCTGTCGCATTGTGCTAAGGGGCGGAATCGAAGTAAGATGCTATCCTCGTGGACCTTAATACGTGGGTGTACCTTGAGTTCGTATTTTACGTGTTTGTAAGGTCCCAGGGGAGCCAGCACCTGGGACGGTGGTTTATTTGTTCAAGTTAAAGTGAAATATACCAGATGCATTGCTCTTTGTTGTTCAATCACTGCATACTGCATTTCCTGACGGTTTGAATCGAGCTCAACAAAAGAGGACATGTTGTTTATGTTCTAAAGCGAAGTAATAATACCCTTCGTTCTCAGTTCTCTCAAAGTTCATTCTCACAATCCTCCTCCATATTGAAAGTGCACATACCGCGATACTAGCATGAAGGGAACAGTGAAACAAATCTTCATGGCTGCATTTTCGCTCAGTTAAGGATTTGAATTCCAAAGTCTTGCAGTACAGGCAGACGAGCGACACCGAAGTGCAAAGCATTTCTAGAGTCTGAGGTAGATCCTCTAGCTTTACCCAAGGATCCAGCCTTATTCCGACTTTGTTCCAAATCAGCCGTACCACTCTGAACCGCACCGAGCTCTTGCAATGCACCTCGCAGCATCGAGGTCTTTGCAAATGTTGCATGAGCAGTCCAAATTCACATCTACGACCATGTTGATGATGTCAAGTTCGTGTGAATCGCAGTAAAAGAACTCTGAGGTGTGAATCCTCGCCATGAATGAGTACACCGCACGAAAATTCCTTGATACTGGTTCTTTGCAGAGTCAGTACGGCACGGAGGGGGATAACTATCCCCTTTGAACTCGACACTCACAGTCAAATCTCCATCTCGCCCAGGTCCTCTTCTTCTACTTCTGTTGGTGTTTGTGACATTGACACCCCTCACGTTGGTGGGCAGGCTAGGCGGTCAATGGATATCGGAGCTGGGGTACACCGGTCCGTCTTGGAAGTTGGTGTGAGGTTGGTCGGAACGAAGGTCCGATGTCAGTGGGAATAATCCTCGCCTTTATTCATCACGCCCATATCGCCTCAAGGATCGCGTCAAAATACTGCTAACATGCAGAAAACACCGTTTCTTTGCGAATGGTGCGCGTCACTGGTTCATAAATCTCTCATTTTGGCCGACTGTTGAGCTGGACCTTTCAGCCCTAGATGAGCGTCACATCGCTTGTCATTCTGCGCTGTCTGGCTGTACAATGTGTTTGCAGGCAATTATGAGGGAGGGATAATCTTTGGTGATGCAGAGTAGGGTCTAATAGGGTGATGGGATGGTTTAAACGTCTGATTCTTGTCTGTGAGCCTTCTTTTTATCGTTTTCTCTGTTGTGCATTAAATATCTTGCAAGGCCGTTCCTTTCCCCAGCTCGCGCCCTTGCTATCTCTCATTACCTCTTTGTGCGCCTTTTTCTCCTTCGTTTCACTTCTTTACATTGACATTCTCACACGACAGCTCTTTCTCCATCGTGGCTGTCATCTTGCTGGATGTGTCACTCTCCTCGATGGGCTGTTGTATAACAGGGCGACGGACCAGCTCTACACTCGCCTTCATGCGCGCGAGTACTTCTCTTGTATCCAATCCAATGCACGTGCACTCTGACATCCGCAGCCCGATCTCTATGACCACACCGCCGAACCAATGTTCGTTTAGCACATGCACCAGAGGCCGGAAAATTGCCGTTGGCGATGGCGACACGGGGAGAGGACGGGTGTTGGCGTGTGCACACGGAGTGGAGAGGAGGAGCCATCGGAGCCTCAGTTGCGGGGCGTGCCATCACTACCACTCTCCTGGTCAACAATTAGCATTGTGCCAGGTCTCCCAGCTCTGTCGCATTCTCTTGGGACGTAATTGGGACATCCCGTTCTCTCAGGCAGACTTTTTCCGCATCTTGTATACGGCGTGCTATGAGAAGAGGAGCTCAATGACCAACCCTCTGAGCGAGGGCTTTCTACTTATAGAGAGTGCGGTGCCATGTTCAGCCTTCTTCGAGGTGAAAGTCTTGATGTTCGCAGTGGAAGCAGACAACTGAGCCTCAGGCCTTACAAGAAGAAACCAGCTGTGGTGCAGCGGATAATGTCGCTGCTTCCTGGGTTTCGGTTCCCTAGCTCTGGATGAAGATGGACTCTCTAATACCTTTCACTATCTGCTAGGATATATTATTACTCTACGCGATGTGATCTTGCAGGCGAAACCCACGTCCCAGATTGATGTAGCAACAAAGTTGAACATACTTGGCCTCTCGCGTGACGTCCCCCTTCAAATTTTCGCTCGTACACCGGGCTCCCACCAGTGAATTGTACCCATCCGATCTGAGCCCAGGTCGTCGGCTTCCATGATAACACTTCGATTAAAAACAATACACTTCCCGCAGTTGCTTCTGATGCAATTCTTTCCTCTGCGATGATAGCCGCCATTCTCAGTTGTATTCCGATGAGTGTAATCTGCTGGTCATCCACCAGTGTAATCTACCTTAGTTCCTCAGAGTTTACACCCGCCTCGTATCAGCCCTTCTTTCACGATGGTCCGATGTCGTGGGAATAATCTTGCCTTTATTTGTTACACCCATCTCGCTAGCAAGTTCAAGTGTAATATCGGCCTTACTTCCAAAGTTCACCTCGCGGCGCGACTCCAGCATCACGTCAATAGGCGACAAGGAAAGAGGCGAACTCTTCGGCAGTGCCATCCTCGAGGAGACTGGGACATACACCGAGTTTTCATTGTGAGCCGTCTTTTCCTTGGTTTCTCTGTTTTGCATTGATGCTCTCTCAAGGCAGTGCCAGCTCTTTTCTTCATCATGCTACCCTGCAGGAACTCGTGCCGTTTTCCTACTTCTCTCGTCGACACCATCCAGCTTCAACGTTTCCAATGAGCCTGCTCCACCCGCGCGTTTCAAGTTCCAAGTCATTTTGTCTTTGATACCCCATCCATAACCGGGCTTCCATCTACGTCCTCAACTACAAGCTACATGGCATGTCCTTGCTTCCTTGACCCACACACTTTGGCGGCGTGAATATAACTCGTAGGACGCCTGCCTGACAAATGACACGGATACAAAAGTCACTATGAAGAACCTCTTTCAGCTGGTGCTCGTTCGTCGGGGCTGATACAAAATCATAGTGGCAGTCGCGGCTTTTCCTCTTGTACCAAGGACTGCAATCCTCCTTCATCACCCACTTGCAACGAGCCTGCTCCACATGAAATCAAGTGCGCGCTTCTCAATCATCACCTGCACGACGGCCTTCAATTCCCAAGTCCATTGGTAACTCTGCTGTAATTTATCGTATGCTTGCAAGGCAGTTATGTTGCAAAAGAGTTGGCGAACGTCAGTCAGTTCAAAGGGTCGGAGGACATTTATTAAGAGGCTGCGGGCATGTGGAGGCGGGGAATGACGTGACAGAGCAAGAGGCAGTATCCGAAGAACGCCCGATATTTTGGGAATAACTTCGGTCTTGCTCTCTGCCGCCGCGTCGAAACAACAATCTCTGGTGATACCATGCACAGGCGCAGGATACTTTGAAAGGGATTTTGGAGAAATTAGACGTCTAGTTTCTCTTTGTGAGCCTTCTTTTCTTTTGTTGCGCTTTGCATTGACTACTGGTTGAATTCCTTATCCATCAATATGACGCACCGTACCATGCTTTCCTTAAACCTCCCTTCGACACCATGTGCGATATCTTAGGATTTGGTCTTGAGCATGGTGTGCAATCTGTCTACGACATTTTCCTCGAGAGACGATGTCTGGATGTTTTCAGAGGCCACTCCCTCCGTCCATCGCTGGTCGGCGTTATTAACGGATATGTTGCCGGGCTTGCAGCACCTCACGCATCGATCGATACCCAGCGTCATCTGGACTATCTTCATGAGCCTGAGAATCTATTTTTGGCGTGCTGCGTTTTGACCCCCCACGGATGGGAGGATCCCAGTGAACTGCCCAGTGACATTGCTGAAACAGGACCAGCTGGACTATCGGGAAAAATCTGCAGAGACATACGAGCGCTGGCAAGTCTTTGATCATCAGATCCTTCTTGGGATCACTGCCGTCGGAAATTGCGAGATCTACTGCAAGACGATGGAGAGGAGTTTTTCGTCCAGCAGCAGAAATGGACGTTGGATGGGTTCAAAGACCTTAAGCCCGAGGTTATCAATCAAGCGAAGAGTAATATCCATTTTTCCCTGGACGAGCTTGATGGGTTCTTTTCTGATTCAAGGAATATGAACATTCATTCCTCGGTGAGTAAGCTTGCTATTATTTCTACTGAGAATCTAATACACCCCGTGATCTAGATGTACCCGCCCGGATCGATGGCGCGGCGCTTCCTAGGCGATATATATCAATATCTTCCGTACCCTCGACGTCGAGAAAAGGACGAAGTACAGGTCTGAGCCATTCTCCTGACAGGAGATTATCTGTGCCACTGCGCTGGGGACTCGATGGATTTTAAGTCATGAGTGTATGTCCACAATGTTATGTATTAACGACGTCCTGGAGAGTCAGCAACTAGTGCTGGTTATTTATTTAGGTTGAGATGGAATACATCATGCGCATACTGCCAAAAAGAAGGACGATGGTACATTTCTGAATAGTCAATATGCTGCCACACCCAACACACCTAATGTGCGCGATCAAAGGGCGGGATGGTGACGAGGTCGACGTCTTCCGACGTATCACATTTCCTGGTGTTGGTCATGGAAACAGTTGAACACAATGGAGCCGCCAATACATAGATTAGATCCTTCAGTGAACTTGAATGTGACGGAGAGCGGGCCACAGTGGTAGATCGTCAGGATACCGCAGAGGTGGACGATGGGGCACTATAGACCAGTCTCCCTGATCAATGCTCGAGGTACGTCTGTCGCTGCTTATTGAGGACTTGTTCAATACGCCCAAGGATTCAGCATTCCGACCTCCTTCGAAACCAGCCATACCAGCTTGAACCACACCGGCTCTCGCAAGATATCTCACAGCATCCAGGGAGGCCATTTTCAAAAATAACGTTCTCGCGAATGCCGCCCGAATTGAAATCTAGGGCCATGTTGTCGGTACCTAGTTTGTGAGCATTGCAGGGAACCAGGAGGCGTAGATCATCGCTGTCGGTAAGCCAACCCAACGAATATTTATCGATCATCAGATTGTGATTTGCTTAAGGAAGCAAGAGACGAAGTCATCGTGAATCTGGGGTAGCAAATGATATCGGTCGAGACCTTGGTAGAGTCAGTGCGGTGCGGAGATCGACAAAGGTACTCACAGTCCAGTTTCCATCCAGCCTAGGACATACTTCTGTTTGACAACCCTCGCCCCGGCCTCTACCAAATCCATCCAACTCTACCTCGAACAACAGTCGCAAACTCTACATTAACTCCACATGGCATCAAAGTTCATGCAAAATGGTGTTCGGCCAAAAGTTGCAGTCTGACGGCATGTTGACGACACATAAATCTAATCTCTGCCATTGAAGACCGAGGTAATCCATCATGTATCGAGCTTTCAAGAGCGGAATTGTGATCAAATACTTCTGCGATGAGAGGCTGTCCCACGCCAGAGCGATCCACCCAGGGTCATAGCATCCCACTTCCAGAATCTCGTCAAAATAATACATATCGGAACTAGGAGAACGAGAGCGTGGGAAGAGAGACCTCAAATTATTCCCACGATACGTCATCCGCTTTCTGCTATAATTCGCCCAGTCAAGCTTCGAGCACTAAAGGCAATTTAAACGAATCGACGGGCATTTGAACATACACAAGCACATCTTTTCACAGAAAAGAAAGGATACACGGTCTCAGGTTGGCGTGCTACGCTCGAGGATCGCTCGCTATTGATGATATCAAGATGAGATGCATCAAGGTGCGTTCACTTTTTTTATAGTCGCCGCTGTCGCTAATGACGGTAGCCGGTGCCAGGACACCACGACTTTGATCTTTTTGATCTTCAAGCAACCGCAAGCGAGTCGGTGCCATGTGTTAGGCTTTGAAGGCAGACGATGATAGCGAGGGATTGTCGGACCTTTGCCCGCTAGTGGGCGAGGGACCGGTCGTAAGTAGTAATGCCCTCTTCTATATGCGTGTGAGACTAACCTTTCTGCCGAAAGGAGGTCGATAGCAAGTCTGTGTGTGTGAGCATCCTCGGGCTTGCTATGGGTCACCAAGTGACTGGTGACTGGCGTCGTTGAACTTGGCTTCATTCACCATCGTCACATTGTCTGTTTCATGACGCGACAAATCCAGACATTCATACACCTGGTTTTGATTCAGATTTTATCGTGATAACAGGTGATAACTATTCTGCTAGGTTGCATGGTCCCGCGACGGCAAGATTCATCAGTGAGGTCCCTTCATCCTCAGTGGTGCTTCTAAACCACACTATACTTGGTCGATAAGCGTACTAGGATATTTCTGGCTCTCACTTCTGGATGATCCCTGTGAACACTTAATTCTCGTGTCATTCTGATCCGATGCTTCATGGAAGCCGTCTGCGTCGGTTAACCCCTTTTATACCTTTTAAATACTCAACGTTGATACAATCCCCACGATGCCCATTTCTTCCGGAAGTGCTGTAACGGTAACAGATCAGTGTTGCGAAGATTTCATAGAAACATGAGGCCCGGTGTAAATCAAGGCCGTGATGGAACTGTTCGTTCAATTGAACTTCGTCGAAGGTGTCATTTGCTAGGATCCAGAAAAATATCTGACATTCGCCAATTCAGATATATCACCAGGATGAATTGAATCAAACACCGGGACTAGCGGCGGTTAGCGCTTAACCATGACACTAATATGTTCCCATCACTCCCAAATTTGGAGAATTGGGCAGGTTCTGTCAAGATAAAAACATCAAATGTGGGAGTTGGATGAACAACTCTGGGAAAGCTCTCCACAATGTCCTCCTCTCTCACTGACAAGACGCTGCCTGTACATGTACTGATATCAGCTAAGCTGGACTTCTCGGACACTGCAGTACTGATTAGAAGCTCCAGGCACGACACGATATCGACGGCAGTAAATTTTGGGCTGTTATCATCGGCATCGACGATTACAAGACGTCTCCGCTCCGTGGTTGCGTATCGGATGCGGAGATGGTGGTCAAGTATTTGAGCGAAGATCTACGTGTTCCAGGAGACCACATACAACTCCTTCTCAGTGCGGATATCAAGGGATGCACAATATCTGAAAATCAACCAGTCAGTATTTGCTGTCACTTTCAGTCGAATTAACTGACGAAGGAATATCCAAGCCTACCCGTGCCAAAATTGTCAACGCACTTCTTCGTCTATCTACTAATCCTGACATACAACATGGCGATAATATGGTCGTTTATTTCGCCGGACACGGCACAAAATACGACTGCGATGGATATTCTCAGTACAAGGGTCCTGCTGCGTTAGGTACCATCGAAGCTCTGTGCCCCATAGACCGCGGCTCCCAAGATACTACCAGTACAAAAGCATCAGACGCCAAAGATGACGAAAGTTCAGTTACCGGCGACGCTCACGCCGTCCCTGATATCAGCGACCGGGAAATCAATACCATTCTCACCGAGATAGCCCGTAACAAGGGGAATCGCATCACTTTCATCGTCGACTGCTGCCATTCGGCCGGTATCACCAGAGCACTAATGACTCAGGAAAGAGTGCGCTCTATCACGCCGCTGCCATCCAGTTCAATCCCAGCAATGTTCAGGGCTGCAGCTAACACCCTGAAATGCCTTGAAGGATACCGGTCAATATCAGACCCGCAGTGGAAGTCTAATACGGACTCGCACGTAGCCTTGGCAGCATGTCAGGACTACGAGCATGCAAAAGAGGAGGAAGGAGGAGAGGGCAGGTTCAACGGTGTTTTCACTCGGGCACTTATTTTGGCTCTCAAGGACTTGAATGACGAGTCAATGACTTATTACAAGCTCGTTGAGGGTTTGCCTCAGAACGCTACTCAACATCCAGTCATCGCTGGGGAACACAAAGATTCGCGGCTTTGGTTCCAGGTACAGCGGCGCTTCCTGTCCACGTAGTACGGCTAACCACGTATGTTCAGGATCGTGACAACAGCGATATCGAGGTATCGCCAGATCAGCTCTCGATACCCGCACCGGATGTAGCGTCGAGGACGGGCCTCGAGGGTTATTCCCAAAAATTATTCCGGTTCCTTTATCGCTTTATTGAGCTTTTCCGTTCCTAACAAAGAGGCTGTTGGAATATGGCAATCAGGCATCATGCCGATCTTGCTGACTCTAAGGAAGGAAGAAATGTCTGGAAAGTTTTAGTAAATAGTTTTTTTAGTATAAAAGTAGGTACTATAGTGTACATCTGCATGCTTTTTCAGGGCTCAGACAAGCGCGATACCATTGGATTGACACCGCGCTTTCATACTGGGAACGAACCGATCTCCCGTTTCACGACAGAGGCAAAGGGCAGCTCTCTTTCTCTATTACAATAGCCACTGTGCATGTCCGGTATCACAGGAAATATTTAATCAATATGGCCAGAACAATGGATCAGGACATATGTGAGATGACGATAGGCAATCAAATACCGAAGCACGATTGAGCGTTATCCGCGAGTCAGCGTCGCGGCTCAGTTGTCCTAATTAACAAATGGCAGCCGACAAACCGACTACCTGGTGGTCTGAGAAATGGCAGAATGAATAACTGGTTTTGGGTTGGAACTGGTCTCTCCGCGCATTGTGCAGAGTGGGTAAGCGCCTGAGGGATATAGGCAGAGGGCCCCGATCCGATTGTGTCTGAATATTAAAAAATTTTCTATCTGGCTGCTCACAAGATAGCAGAGCTCAAATTGTAGGAACCCGAAAGAATGCGAGTGTTGACGATTCGATAGATCAATGCGTGGGCACGATTGTGTTCAAGGTCATCGTTATCAGTAACTATTAACGTCATCGTTCATGCAGGTTACTTACGCTCATATCCGCCCGCCGCAAGCCTTACATCACGCCATGCTGCATAATTCATTCATAAAGTAGACGGCATATGTATATCATTGTTAGGGCCTGATATGATTGAGGGCGTGACTTGAACAGCAACGCGCCTTCTGGTACTATACCTCGATTATACAGTGTATCACGCGATGAGACACCACCACTTCTTACGATTTTGTGATACCTCGGTCATTTTCTGTCAGCGAAATTCAGCGATTGGCAGTGGTGCCACAACAAAGAGGCACATGTAGCTCAGAGCCTGGGGCATTTACCTAAAGCGCCGCCAGTGGCTTCTATATACTGGATCAGCTGCGTAACCTTGCCTGCGAATCCACAGGGCAAATACGATCATGGGGGAGCACCAGATCAGTGAGTCGCATATAGGCTGGCGTTCTTTCTTGATATTTTAATATGGTTATTTCTTAAGTTTTTCTACTCTTGACCTCATGTGTCACCTGAGCATCCACTTAAGTATCCCGATCGCACTGTGTTTTCACAGCATTTAACCTATGGCATTGCACTTACCTACATGAGGAATACTTGAGTAAACGCTTCAGTAATCGTCGTATCATCGACTCAAGAGACCGCCGCTCAAGTACACCATTTGAGTATGTATGCTTCAGTCATGTACTTAAATATAGCATTTCTGCTTGAACGAAAGAAAACACTTGAGTGCATGCTTGCACAAGTGGCCACTCGAACCAGACGACATGACAACCCTTCATACTGCCCACACCTCAATGACATTGTATACTTATACCCCTCCAAATCTATCTTGATGCAGCATTTGGATGCCATCAACTTCAAGACAGTGGTTCATGCTTTGCCACTAATAACAGGGGACCAAGCCACTCGGAGAACAGAGGTCTGCATTCTGAAAGATCAGTAGAGGCGGGGAAAGCAAACTATGAGAGTGAACACAGATGGATGTAGGACTGACGAGCACTGATGGTGGTACAGGAAAGAGAGGGTCATGGTCTCAGGGGACAACAAGTGGCATGTACACCCAAAGTGGTCAGGACAATATCATGTGCAGAGGACCCTAAAGATAAACACCATCACAATTGGCCATTTAAGACACCCTTCAGCTCATCACTGTCTCGATGTTAATTGTCAAACACACTGATATTCTGTACAATATGCATTCAAAGATAGTACATCAATCTTATTCAATATCCACCTTCTCCTTCTGTCGCTACAGTGACCCTCTAATCAATCATTTTGTAGTGTTCTTCCTAGCTCTGAGGCGAGTTTTTGCCAAGCCCGTTTCTGGGGTAACATCCAAGTGACCTCTTGGTGCTACATATGTAGGCGACACATAAGTGTATCCATGCATGCCACACCTGTGGACTTGTCAAAGAGGGAGAAGAGAAAATTCAATGATGACTTACTTCGGAGGAGGTGTCGCCTCCACACTGTCCCCACGCTTTCGTTTGGTTCCCCTTTCAAGGGTACTACTCACTCCCTCGCTCGTGGTCCCAGCTTTCCTTGCTGGAATGGCTTTCTTCTTCGTTACAGTCTTCCTCTTCTTGCCACCGCTGCCTTTCCCACGGCGCTTGTTGTCCCCCCCTGCTTGTTGTTCATCTTCTTTCCCGCCTGATGAGTTGGGATTTTCTAACCTTGCCATGGATGCAAGAAATGCATGCAAGTCGTCTTCTGGCATCAATGGTTGTAGAAGGTCAATGGCTTTCTGGTTCGGTGTCTTCGGGGAGAAATCGGCATGGGATGGAGGTAAAGGGAGGGGAGGAGGAGGGCTATGATTGGGCGGCGACGGTGATGAGCCTCAGGGCTCTGTACGCTCAGAATTCGCGAACTTTGTCATTTCTAAGTGACAATCGACTTAGCACCAGATATAATATTATCTCTGGTGTGCACACGCTACTATAGGACCTTCTTGACACTTCAATGACCGGATATAATGGAGAATATCCATCCCAACTTGTTTCGCGGCTCAAATCGTATGCCATCACGGCTAGGCACCAATATCGACCAATTAGTCGACCACTGGAGATAAATCATACAACGCATCAGAGCGCATCACTAGCGCATCATGGCGTAAAACCCCGGCATTGATCCTTTAATTATATGAGGTCATACTCGTCGACTGTTATTCTGCTTCAATAATCACCAGGTTTTTGTCAGCTCGACACCCGGTTTTACCAATAAAACCATGCCAAGGTCGCTAGCGCACAATACTCCTTTCATACACCTCAGGATATCGACCGTACCCTCCCAGTCTGCAGTTAAACAGCACCTCAAAAACCATGCTGGAGAAGACCCATGATCTAGGAAATTTACCTTCCTTCGGTAACGCAGAGGATTGGCTGTTACAAGCGACTATGGTGAAGAGCTGTCTGAATGCACAGAGCTAGAAATGCAACAGTGTCGAAGACACTGATCACACCCACACCCAACACTACACACACAAACATGCTCAAGTTCGTGGGGGGATTCTAATGCGATGAAAGTAGCGAACCAATACAATTGAATTCTCAATATCTCTAAGATACACATGCAGCAATAGCACTCGTATAATATCTAGACTTCTCTAAGTCCAAAGGCTTTTCTCAAGAACAAGAGGGTGCGACTTCCGTCGCCAGGCCTCAAGGCAAGGGTGTATAACACAATACAACTTCATCAAACGTCTCCACAAGTTTCTAACAGTCACTCGGGACTCTAATAACCACTGCACACAATCAATAACACCCTAAACACCACTTAAACAACTGCGCTCGAAGCAGAAACCAATTCCTATTAAATTCAACACACTAATAAACCTTGTGCGTCGCACGCTAAACCAAAACCTTCGCAAACACGTGGAGAAGTGTCTACACTGACACAAAACTCCGAACCTTCCACAAGAGCCACAGGGTTTGAACCTACGCGCTCGAGCTTCCAACCGATCGTAGATCCACAGGATTCGAACCTATGCAATCCAGAGAAACTCCGTCCGACAAGCCAAAGGGTTTGAACCTTTGCCAACCTGCGGAAATAACACAGAAAAGCGAACACTAATCAAGCCAAAGGGTTTGAACCTCTGTGCCTGTAATGCCTCGCGTCACACAAATGCCCTCAAGAACTCGAAAGGGTGACCTTCAAGACACCGTACTCTTATTCTCTCACAGAGCGCAAGTCAAACCGAAACCAGACTCTGCACGGAGTGCCGTGCTATTTTCTTGTCTAAGCGCGCGACTTAAATCACACAATAGATATCTGATATGGGTTGTATTCTCTCTTGAAGTTCCTAGCTACTCTAAGTGCTAGAGCGTGTGGCTGAAAAGCTTTGCACTGTTACACCGTGGGCTCAAAACTTCTATTCTACATCTACACTACAGTATTTATACAATTCTACATCATACACGTCGATACAACTTAATACAGTACTGTTAGAACCTCGGAACATTATTCCTCACAACGCGCGTGCGTTGTTATAGCATGCCCGGGGCTGGACACTTGGTTGGAGGCCTATCTCGAGACCAGACTCTGTTTCCTCATGGTGGATACTCCACTCGCACTGCTCTCTATGCGTTGGCATGTCACTCGTCATTTCCTCGGAGGATACTTGGAGTGACAACCAATCATATACACTGTATCTCATTCTAATGTTGAGTTTCTAGGTTTCTCTGGTTGGTGGGGGATACCCATGGTAAGCCTAGGCACTGCACTCTTTGGCCAAACTGGGTTCTCTCAGAGTTATCTATACTCAGGCATTATTTGGGACACGTGCGTGCGTGCCGCGCGATCGGGGCCCTGTGTGTCATCGATCACTGTGTCACGTAGTTCTTCTTGAGATCAGGCATGTTGTTTATTACGGCTGCAGAGCATGTATGCAATCTGTTGGTAGTGCATTCAGTGTCAAGTGCTGAGCTCTTGTACTTAGTGTGACCTCAATGAAGTATCATACTAAGTTAGAGCATGCACTCTACCAATAGTCACTTCAGACTTGCATGCGCATGTGTGCGTTGTTATACCGCGCGCGGTGTTGATATCACTGCGCTCTATGTCTACTTTCATACATGCGTGCAGCGCACGTGGCAGATCAATCCTTCTCATATCATGTCTGTCTCTCATCAATTCATTGGAGCGCGTATCTGATCTGTCTCTAGTGTATTCAATATCAAGTGCTGAGCTCTCATACTTAGTGTGACCTCAACCAGTATCATTCTAAGTTAGAGCATGCACTCTACCAATCATCACTGAAGACTTGCACGTGCATGCATTGTTACACTGCGCTCCATGTCTATTTCCATCTACGCGTGCGGTGCACATCTTTTCATGCGCTCTACTTCTATGTTTCTATATGCGCGCGGCGTGCATCATAGATCAATGTAGTTCTCCTTGTATCATGCCTGTCTCTCATCAATTCCTTAGAGCGCATGGCTGATCTGTATCTTAGTGCATTCAGTATCAAGTGCTGAGCTCTCATACTTAGTGTGACCTCGACTAGTATCATTCTAAGTGAGAGCATGCACTCTACCAATTGTCACCCAAGGCCATACTGCACGCGACTCGGTATCGTGCTCCATACATATATTACTGCACTCTGTGTGTTTGACACTGCGCTCTATGCATATAGCACTGCGCTCTATCTGTATCTTTCGTTATCTCAGTACCCAGCCATTATGCAATGCATGTATTGATACATTTCGCAAAATTACATGCGTAGACACGTTGCGAGCGTGTCAACGGAGATACATATGGACGCTAGGATCTTTACAAAGCCGCAGCCTTGTAGCTTTACTAAGTACCACTATTAATAATTATCTCTGGTAGTATAAAAGTGGATAGAAAATCGTAGTACAGTAGTTAATCAACTACCACCCATTACTCTGCCATTAGCCTTGCTATACACTTGTCACCAGATATAATCTCGTCTCTACACACTTGCTACAGTCATTAGCACCAGTTTTAAATGAACCATACCCCATGCATAGTGCAGTATACAAACAATAGCAATTGTTTGCACCCCATATGCTCGCTATAAGCCAGAGACCAGTTTTACACCGCCTGAGCTTTGTACTCCTTTGCACTCTCCTTGAGAAATGCTCTAAACTGTGATCGACCGGTTTTAGGGATTATCTCCGGCGTCATACCTCGCATGTTAGCTTGCACCCCATCATTAGTGGTTGATACTCGCATCTAGCGCATAACACCGGTGTTCGCATCGTACACCACCTCTTTTGTTTTATAGGATTGGATCATCTTCATCTTCGTACCATAGGAGTTTTATTCAGCTTTATTTTCAACATCATTTATCGCAGCCCACTTGGGTAGTCTCTGGCAGACTTATAGGAATCGACATCGTCAACATAGGATTGTTTTGGATTCAACACCGTTTAGGACCGTTATAGAATAGGATAGGATTGGATAGGATAGGATAGTCCCTCGAGAGGATTCATAGGTTTGACATTGACATAGGATAGGAACGTCTCCGAGTAGACTCAGCTTTCGACATCGATTTCAGTATATTTCGCCTCATATAGGATCAACACTCGTTATCTCCATGCCCCACCGGATATAAATGTATTTTCACACTTTTGCCCACATTGACCGGCATTATTAGGATCGCCACCCAGTAACTCGACACTCCACCGGTTATAAACTAACTGCCGCACACATAGCTTCATTTTCACCGTTATTTTCATAGGACCTACGTCTAGAGATCTCGTCTATTTGTTTCTCCTCATTACACCGGATTTGCGGTATTCACGTCATACCCAAAACCATTCAATCTCGTCATTGAGATTATCACCGGCCTACAGCCAATACCTTTTAGTACTTGATTGCTTGAGTGCTACTTGCTTGACTGAAAAGTCACAGTATAAACTCGCGTCTAGAGGAAGTGATTAGGTCGCACGGAGGTGCCCCGAACAACTCGCACAACACAGTACCTTTATCTCCGGTCTACACCGTCATTAATCATTACTCTTTGAGTTTTGGTTTGCCATTGCCACGGAAGTCTAGGTTCATCAACGGAGAGCAAGGATGACCAAGTAGTGAAGAGAGTGGTGGATTGTCGGGAGATGATGGAGGCTTGCGAAATGACGGCGATGGCTGTGGTGAGGTCGGTGCAGGAGGCAGTGCATGAGCAAAGGAGTTGGTCGATCTCGATGACAACACGGTGGCCGAGGTACATGTAAGTACCGAGTAGAAATGAAAAGGGTGGTCAGTGCCAGCAACGCACTCCTTCTCCAGGTATTCTAAAAGCATTACACACTTGTTAATGGTGTATGGTGTGATGCTTGAGTCGTGTATCAGAACAGGAAACTTGTGAATTGTCTGGTCATAAAACTTTTCAGGTGCGACCATCAGCTCCTGCCATGGTAGCACCATTGTCGGATTGCAATGATCTAGCAACTCAATCGTCAATTGTAAAATCATCTCACAATGGCAAACTCCACGCACTCCAGACAGTATCGAAGAACGTATGGATATACTTAGCCCACTGATCGGGTGTACACTTCGTTTTGTCAAATGGCACAAAAGGAGGAAAATCCTCTGTGGTCGAGCGTACCGCAAGTGACTCTACCCAAAACATTAGTGACCCTTCCCATAAAGTATCTGTTACATGCCCATACCTGGTAGGATCATGGCTGCTTCCCTGGCAAGGCGACTTCCCCAAGCATGCTTACGCTCCTCTGGAGTCGCTCCCACCTCACGATCAGTGACAATTTCTTGTAAAGTCTTACCATTCACTGTGTTGGCATATCTGTGGTACCGTACTAAGCAGTATCCTGCATAAAAATAGAATAGACGAACGACAAGACAGTGGGATGACCATCCTCTTTACGCCATGCAACATAAAAGTAACATAATGCGGGTCCGATAACTTTGTCGGAGCAGAGCAGATCCAGAAAATCCGGAATGATGAAGAGAAGGTCTTCACGGTTGCTATTGTAAAGTAAGTCAGTGTCTGATATACAAATCTGCATAAACAGACATACTCTGTGATACTATGCTCGATTTTCTTCACCTCTTTGTCCCACTCTGCTTGCTTTTCAGAGGTGAGTGCATTCCACCACAATTTCACCATCAGCTGATACTCCCTGCCTGGATTCTCCAAATCAAGAGATGCCCCCTCTGTTCCAGCTTCATTACTGCCACCGACGCATCTTGCATGATGCTTCTCTGCAAGGAAAGCTTTGATCTCAGCCTTCTTCTCCAACTCAAACCACTGGTGGCCCGTCAGGTTTCCTGAAAGGCATAACATCTTGGCAAGCTTGTGGATAGCGTCGGACATATGTTTTGCATCTTGCGGATTGTCAGAAGGTTTGGGCTCAGGCAGAGGATGAGAGCCATCTGAGGAATCCATCCTGGGGTTGGTGGACAGTGAGCTTTGCGCATTTTTCAAGTGATCAGCGCGATTCTTGAATCCCTTGCAAAAGTTGTCCTTGTCAAAGCTTAGACTCGTGAACATGGTCTGAGATTATTAGTACATACCTCCCATTGTTTCCGGCTATGGGTAATCAAGTCTATGTGAATGCCTTGGTCGAAATATTCATGATTGAAGATATCACGAATGAGAGTGTTCTGCAAGGCCACCAGGGCATTCTGATCCTCCGGTTTGACATGTTTCCATGAAACGAGCCGTGGGTTAAGCCGTCGATACTGGTTCAGGTATATTGGAACCTTCTCGTCAAAGACTTGGCTCTGCTTTCACTTGAGAGGATAAGACTTCCATCGAGGATCTAACTCCTCGAGATCATGCGCTTTCCTGGCGTTGGAGGCAGCCATGTGAGAAAGCTATGGGGGGAAGGCTGTGAGATGTGTGTACCACGCCTCTCAGGCATTCTTACTTTTATGTGTTTGTGGTAGTATGACATTATTGTCCTGAGGATAGGGTCAACGTTGATATTGGAACGAGAGGTCCAAGCTCACCTCGTCTTGATCCATACCCTTCCAATTGTCCAGGTCAGCATACCATTTTGTCTACCTGGTCTGGTTGGCCAAAGCTTTTGTGTGGCTATGGCCAACAAATTCGAAGGTCCATGCTTGTGTCATTCTCCATTTAGTTACTACGTTTCAGTATCATAAGAGAATCTGAAACAGCTTTGCTCAATGGTGAACTAACTGATAACAAGATTACACACTGCTATCATTCACATTCTGAGAGTGAGGACCATTGGTCCAAATTCTCTTCGTCTTATGGGTTGACAGATTTGTTTATTAGCAGCTATATAAATAATAAAATCTACAACGAAGTGAACAATATAACACGGATGGAGATAATGTAAAACAGATATATTTAAATGTGACGGCCACGTTTACGACTAAACGATTCACGTTGCAGGAGCGCACACTTGCGAGAACTTGTAATTTCTAATGAATCCTTGTCGTCCGATATCACAATGATTTCGGGGTCAACAGGTATGAAGACACTAAATGGAGTTTGCTGTGACCTCAACTGGACTGTAGCCTTGTTCTCCTCATCATCTGACAGCTCAAAAAGAGGTGTTCTTGCACGGACTTCACCGTAGACAATTGGTTCATCATTGGAAATGTCGATGATAGACGGGTGAAATTCATCCGCATCTGTAACCGTAACATCAACACACCATTTGATGTTGGATTGGGCACAGACTCACCTTCCAGTCATGAGGATGAAGCCTGTTTACCAGGGATGTTCCCGTCAACATCTACAAGGGGAGCTGCTGGTTGACGGTGCCACATTAGCCACTGCGAACATATAAGAACAATGTACACACTGCCTACATCAGTCGTTTTGGCATCTGCTTGATCTGAAATGACTTTAAGTTTATAGATGGCGGTCCAAGCACTTTTGTCATACCGGGAGGGATGTCTGCTATAATTTTGTTGTTTCACCCGCGATGTAAGATATTGGCTTCCACTGCGGATAGATTTCTTAGTGCAGTTAAGTGAAATGGACAAACTGCAAACCTTGCCGATGCCAAATTCCATCCTCATTCCCTTGACTGTGATCGTTTATCGCTAAACTTGCAATCAGTATGAAACTATCACCAAGAACGAACCAATACATACCTGTACGGTTTTCATCACCCAATAGAACTTCGATGGCCTCCTCTAGCCTGTCGATCTTCCTGTGTAGACGATCTAGCTCCTTGCTGGACTGATGCACCTCATCCCACATAAGCATCAAGCCCTCGAAAATCGTGCGATTCTCAGAGGTCAAAGGACCTCTGATTGCTCTTGAAGGGCATGTCCTTTCACTTGAAGGACTATCAGGATCTGCCACGCACTAAGTGTTGCATCAAAAAATGGACAGCCCTAGGTAATCAACAACTTACTCGTACCCATTCATCTCCAAACTGGCGTCGACTACTCCGCCCCTGTCCTATCGTCGCACATATCTTGTGGATGTGTAGATTATCGGACTTGTTGCAGGTAAGAAGCTTGTTGTATTGCTTTTGATTAAGATGGTTGAATGCCGCACAGAGCATTCGCAAAAAACTTTCTCAATCTTTCTCCTCGACAGGAATCCTCAGAGAAAGATCACCGCAGCTTAGATTGCGAAAGAGTCGAGCCATGATATGCCCTGGGGATGGATAAGTACCACACATTATGTACAGACATACTGGGGTGGCTTTCAAATCTCAGACCAGCGCTAGGGCCTTCAAATGTTTCACGAAGACCAGCCATAGCAATGGGCCCTAAGGAACGATTCAATTAGTGACTTATTGTCATTGAAACACGCTTACATTCTTCGTTGAACTGCAATAGATGCTACTATTGTCCTATTGTTATCGAAATACGGACTTGCCTACATTCCTCGTCAAACTGGAATAGATGCCACTAATAGCATGACAAGAGAGGGAAAGCATGAGAATATGTTTGTCAGCCTCTGATATCAGACACGGATTTCTTAACTCCATCTAAAGCCGATCGGCTAACCGGTGCGATATTAGCCAATCGGCTTTAGGTGGGGTTAAGAAATCCATGTCTGATATCAAAGGCTGACAAACATATTCTCATGCTTTCCCTCTTGTTTAAGCACAATCAGTACGAACTTATTGGTGGTGCTAGTAAGGGCCGCTCCAGTGTAATACCACGAAATTTTAAGTCTAATCGTTTGAACTTTATGGGGCCAAGATGTATGTGTGATGCGCTCGCCCGCCATGGTGAGTTACACTGACGAAACCGGCGTGCGAGCCCATCCTCATATCACACGCAGCACCCGAGCATATTTCTCAATATTGAGGCGGAGGAGGACCATGAGGGAAGTGGTGAGGAAGGAACACCTGCAAACAGTGATGACGATGCAGGTAAGTGGTACTGTTTTCTTATGTTCTGGTTTACATTCTGAATGCTCACACAGATTTCTTGGATGATGAAGTCCTACAATCGACGCCGGCGGTAGTCACTCATGAGCCAAATACTCTCCTCGATGAATGTCAAGAGGTTACCGACTATGTCACTGAACTCGCCGAGCGTGCCAGGAAAAGGCATCGATTGGAACGAAATTGTATGAGCAAATCGTCAACCTTTCCAGAGGAGGTTCCTCCAAGCAATGACTTCCTATGGAGGGTGAAATGCCAGGTGCGTGGACATGGTCCTGAACTCGAACTCGAACTCACCCTGCTGTCAGCCCGGCTCTCAGGACCAGTTAATGACACGTATTCTGCACGCCGACATGCTTAAAGATGTCCTAACGTCTGCGTTCATAATTCCAACAGTTCACAATTGGGTCTACATTCAATGCAGTTCAGTCAATCATTCCATGACGACCTTCCTATCGGCATCGACTACTGTCATCAAAGCTAAAGGACAGGCTGTTTTGGAGAAGGTACCACTTGACAAACAAGATGCAATCCTCAATTTGCGTGGCTGCCGAAATATCCAGCCACAAGACTGGGTCATCATCACGAAGGGTATTTACTGGGAGGATTTGGGATGTGTTTCTGCTTCGCATGAGTGGGGATTAGATGTTCTGGTTATACCTCGTCTTTTTCCTACAGGTGTGCAAGGTCGCAAGACGAAGGCCCAGACGGTTCAAGGGTTGTTCGTTCCTGGGTGCACAGCACGACACTTTGGTTCCAGCAATCAGATTCACTCCATCACGAAACCAGCACCCAATTGTAAACCTGAAGTAGATCGAGGACTCTTAGTTCTTGAATGCGAACATCATGGTGTTCAACGTGCTTCCACTGCCCCAGTTTCGACTTTGGGTCTCTTCAATCAGAGTCAACACCCTGTGGTCTTGAATGCACTGGTCAGGGCGCCCTGTCCGGCGGAGTGGCACTTCGAAATTTGGGAACTTGTCAGGATGACTGGCGGGCCCAAGCGAAACGAAATAGGGACTGTGGTTGAGATTAATGAAAGTGGTCTGGAGCTTACCGACGAATCGGGGACCCACCACTGTCCATTCCTTTGGGCAGAAAAGATCGTTGCCTCTGGAGACTACGTTCGCTGTGTCAATAATAGTAGAGAAGGATTCGTCCAAATTGCAGACGATTTCAGTGTCTCATTATTGGAACAACGTGATGATGGTCAACTTGATGTATGTTCTTTTTTGTTGTGGTATTTACTTGTCTCAAACTAGCTTTCCAGGAATTGTGATGTGACAAAAACTCGGTCGTCAAGGTCTTACCACCTAGGCGAGACATCAAAGTCCATGCCATTCACTGGATAGGAGCACGAGTTATGGTCACCAATCCAAAATCCACTCTGCACGGCCAGGAAGCATTCGTCAAGCATCTCGTTAATACTCATGATGGTCTAGCCACTGTCATAGTCAGGCACAAAGTAGATCCTTTTCTGCCATCGACTGAACAAATAATCAACGTAAACTGTCTATTCCTCCAAAAGTATGTCCATCTGCATTATATGTTTTGCTGTGCTGACGATTGCCCTGCAGTTCAGAAACACATTTAAATTTCCAACACTACGGCCTCCAGGCTAGTCAATCCTCTGATGTAGAGGAATATCGCCACACTTCCAGAAGAACACCGTGGGTCGGACTGCAAGTTGTTGTTCATACCGAACGTCACCCTCTGCGAACAAAAATAGGGATGGTTAGGGACGTCATATGTGGTCAAAAAAATGAGAGCGGCCTGGCTGTAATTATCATTCTTGATAATTATGATCCAGCTTCAACAAACAAAGAATATGCAGTGGATTATGCTGATGTTTTGGATGTGGAGTAGGTCTTTGTAGTGCTCTTTCCGTCATAATATCTAATGTATTTTACAGGACAGGACGTCCCTTGCGTTTCGTCCAGCCGCTGAAGCCTTCCCAGAAGGATTTTATGCCACGGCAGTTGTTTCTTGCCTCCCGAAGCGAAGAGAAACTCACTCTTGCCGGAGAAGCGATTAGATCCCAACCCTTAATCTCATGCAGACCTGATACACCACCTCTCGAGCCTGCATGGGACCCATGTTCCAAAATGCCTCCCCGACCCGGCATACCTTCAGAGGCAGGTCCTTTGCTATCACCTCCCCGCACCTACGAGCATCATGGCCATTGGATGACAGATCCTCGCCTTGTAGATCGTGAGTTGCACGTACATGTCGGTAGTAAAGCAAAGGTGATGGTGATACAAAAGAGGAGCGATGGTGCTGGCATGCAAGCATATATTAGAAAAGGAAAGAAAAAACTAGAGCCGATTCAACCTGGAATGGCTGCAGCCATGGAACCCGCTACGCCGCGAAATTACGAGCGATGGATTATTATCAAGGGCAACAACAACACGGGCAAGTATGTTCGTTCGATCCAATATAAAAAGGGTGCCACCCCTAAGATGCCAATATGGTGGACTGTGGCAGTTGTCGAACCAGTTGAAGGGGAGGTGGATCGGATGGTCGGAGAGGAATTGCATTTAGACTCGACAGTACTTTGTTTGGAGGAAGAAAATGAGGTGTCCAAACTGAAAAATATGCAATTCAGTCGTAACCTTCGGGAGGACAGCAGCCACTAGATACATGTGTTGTTCAATTGTAATATCTTGTTCAATTGTAGGTAGAGTGTACTTCTATTGTAGCATTTGTATATTGAAACACTGTAATTGTTGTCTGAGCCATGCAATTCTGGTGAAGCTGGTCCAAGTAGTAGGTAAGACATGAGCTTGGACCTGAGCAGAAGCATCATGGAACACAGCTTTTAATGCCACCGCAATGATATCCAAGGTAATTTTGACGATGCCTTTTTTCCCTCCCAAGCACACCACTGAATCTGTGTATGCCTTTAGGGTTCATTTGGCAGAACCGGATTTACCATACGATGAAGATGAATACCGGGATCTCATGTGGTGTCCTAAAGGGCATCAGCACATACATAGCACCTGCACTCGAGGAGACCATATTGGAGAGCAGTTTTTATTTGTACATCCTATTTCACACTCAAAACGGAGACTTATTCAAAATAACCAACAGTGTCACCGTGGCAGTGAATCGGGCTGTGCTCGTCATCTCCTCTTCAGGCCTTCATCATCGCTTCATTCGGAATTGGCACAAATTCTGAAAGCCGACAAACATGCGCTCTCACTGAAAGGTAAAAGCAAGGCGTATGAGCAAGCAACAAAATGTCTGGACAAAGCTAAAGCGGCACTAACGAAGGCAACCGATGCAGCTGATTCTGATGGTATGGAGTTTTCTCACTGTTCATGTTGAACCGGAACTGACTTTATCAGGGGGAAAAATCATGTATAACAAGAGTATAGAATTGGCAGCTTGGAAATTGACTGCAGCTCGTACCAAAGCATGTCAGGTGCAAAATGCCTATGAAGCAAGCCTGGCTGCTCGACGAGCTCTCGACGCAGTTGCACTCTGCACAGGTCAGTATTCTCTATGCAGAACATGAAATTTTTGTTCAATTGGCTTTTCCCCCTCAGATAATGCTTCAGTCAGAGCCTATCTAGTGTCGCACGGTCTGGCAGATAGCATCGAGGGCTCAGAACGGAGAGTTCTCACCACTGCGGCTGCATTGTCATGCTCTGTCTTTCCCGAGCAACCAAACCAACCGGCCTCTAGCTCTAAGCATGGAAACCATGCTGTACAAGGTTAGTTTACTCACTATCTTTTGACATGTAGACCTGACACAAGTGCAGCCAAGAATGCTATGTCGACTCCAAGTGGTTCATCAAAACAGGAACTGCTGTTGCCTACACCACCCAGAGAGAACGATGACAGCCACACCGAGTTGGGGTGGCCCTCCGATGTCGAATTGATTGAAGAAGTAGTGGGGGACACAGATTGGCCATCTGACGTGGAGATTGTGTCGGTTTCCTATGGTCCTCAAAAGCGCAAAGCTTCACAGACTGCCACACTGGATAACATCAAGCGCATCCGGGCTGAAGACTATGTAGAATAAATAATATATATTTATTGCAACTAAGTTACATTTGGTCTTGATATCTATGTGCCACCCTACTCTTCGACTTACCTCAAAATGGCTGGGTGACCCATGTGGGATATCGGCTTTTTCGGATATAGCCTCGGAGTTAGGTGGAGTTAAGAAAACGGGGCAGATGATCACATGGGTCTCAAGTGTTCCCATGGTTTTCCTTTCTTGTCTTTTGATCTCATGTTCCAGCTACCTTATGCTGCTGCCGATTCGTTCCTGCACTGAGTGCATCTAATTAGTGCTGGAAGTTTGTATCAACAGCGAGGAGACAAAGTGAGTATACTCATTAGTATGACAACAGTGTTCAATGCTTGACTTTGAGTAGGCTTTCCTCAATGACCTCTCTGTGGCCCGAGCGATGCCAATTGTCTTGGAAGTAACAATACGTATCAAGAAAACAAAAAGGCAAGACACTCATGGCATGGTCAAAGCCTTTCTGCCACTAACAATTGTCCCTCTTAGATCAGTGGCACGAAATGTCTCCATTTATTTAAGTCGGAACGTTGGACCCCGCTCAACACATCTCCTTCCCCATGCCTCGTCTCAAGTCGAATCACTCCCCCACCTCTTTGTCCTCACCGATTATACCCCAAAGTGCTAGGTCAGCTCTTCGTGGTGCCGGCTGTATATTTGACCAAACTACCATTGACAATGCTCTCAAGAAATGTTTCCGAAAACTTCATCACTCCCTGCCCTCAGATTTCCTCCAGCGGTGTCAACATGCCGATCATGATGGTCCCTGCATCGGGGCGGTTTACATGTATCATGGCGGCAACTCAACCCTCTTGGGTGACGAGGATGAACCGACACCTGTCTGTGATTCATCGCACCCAAACTTCTGTTATTTAGGAACGTTCTTCTTTTGGGTGGGTTATCTTCAGTTTTTTGTTTGAGGCGAGTGATCTCAGTGCTTTCACAGTGTAAAATGTATGGAGTGTGGGGTGGCTGGTTGAGCGAGCCCCTCCTGACGTCTGAGCAGCTGGAGGATCCCGATGTGCAGATGTGGTTGGAATGGCGACACACTCTTGCCTGCCACTTGAAGGCGGCACAGTCGTTTGAGGAGCCTTCCCAGCCCTCATCACTGCAGTTGCCTCCCAGCTTATCACCCAGCCCCAAAAAGCTATCGCCATCCGACCGACCATTGTCTCACAAGAAAGGTGTCAAACGTGCAAGTGCTTTCGACGTCAAGTCTGAGATCACCTCAGACACCAATTATGACCAGGGTGACTTGGCAAAGGACCCTGTCACTATTTTATTTTGGCAAAAGGTGTGCAGTAACATCTAATTTTTTTTTGGCAGATATTGACTCTTCAGCAAGGATAACCGCAACCCTGTCCAGCTGCAGGCGGATGGACCGTCAAACAGTATCAGTGATATCCTGGGTTTGTTCAACCAGCAGCATATGTATGAACTTTACATAGCTGAGACACTGTCCTGGGCTGTTGTCCATCCGCACTCTCAGGTCGTGGTGCATAAAGGGAGCTACGTTGCCTTGAAGTCTAGACAAGTCGCACACTTAACTCAGTGGGACGCTTATGTGGGGAAACTGAGTGACGTTTTACTCAAGTATGTGTAGTGCAGCAAACAGTTTTATCTATGTACACTCGATAAATATTTGTATATACCATATATTTGAAGGGTGTTGATTTGGAATTTATTCTAGTGAAGAATGAAAAGAACTGGACTATTGGTGCCACTTGAGACTAGAATAAGATGCTTAGTCGCAACAATATGCCATGGTGAGTTCACACTTTGCTGAAGTGTACCTAGCTAATCTTTATGTCTCAGAATGGGCGGAAAAATAGGAGTTCTTGCTCTTATTTACCTCCATCATGGCCAGCAGTGGACAGCATGCATTAGAGGCGCGACGTCGGGGAAAGAGAAAAGCTGGCAAAGCAGCAGAACAAACCACGTATGGAGACACTGTTGACTCTATTGAGAGTATGCATGAAGGAGTGTCACGTACGACACTTCAAGTTCCTTTTGTCTCCAACCCTGCCAATGTGAAGGATTATAATCAAGACAGCGAGACGTCAAAGAGAGAGCATCTGGATGCTGAGGCACCAGAGAAGGATCTAAAGGACAAAAAATTAACGCAGGTAAGTTCTTGGTTGCATGTGTCCACAATGGAGCTCAAGGACAGTCTATAGAACCGACAATTTCTGGACGAATACAAGACCGACGCTGACTTACTCTCGGTCTGCGATATGGCATTGAACACTGATGTCACATTAGGCAAGATATGTGGTTGTGGGAAAGGCATCATTGAGGTACAATGCAAGGACTGCTTAGAGTATCGTGCAACGTGCCGCCAATGTTGGGTACAGGAACATTCTCGATATATGTGGTGGCATTGGGCATTAGTTTGGAACAGGGATGGAGACTTTTTCCAGCGTTACGATTTCTCCCATGTGCTAGACCCAATGCCAGCCATCCAATTAGGACACCATGGCAATCATTGCCCCAATCCTACTAACGGCATCCTCCTTGTCCACATCCATGTCAACGGAATCCATACCAGCCGTTTTCAGTTTTGTCACTGTCAGGCTATCCCAGAGGGCCTTCCTTACAAAGAAGAAGTACGTCACATACATCGGACACAGCTCATGCAAGCACAGCTATTCCCCACTTCAGCTAAATGGCCAGGGACCGCCTTTTCATACCCGCTCATGAAAATGTTTCAACTGCAGCATCTAGAGGGAAAAGTCAGCATTTATGATTTTGTGGGTGCCCTATGACGATACACAGATAACATCTTTCCCTACAATGTACCGGTATGTAAACATCTGGTGATAAATAGTAAACCATCGTTAATCAGGTGTCAGGATGTCAGCAAGCAGCTTCGGCGAGCATTTCGTGTTTGGAATCTCATCAAAACAAACAGCCGGTTGGGTCAAAATCATGGAATCGACAATGTGCTCACTCGATGGCCACCTGGAAATTTGGTGGTTTGGTGCACTGTATGTCCTGAACCTGGCTTTAACATGGAGAAAGGCTGGGAAAAAACATCAAAGCAGTTCATGTATGTCCATTTCTCACAACCGCTCGCCCGAGCTGTTAATTGTTTTCATTGTTAGGCATCTCAACCAGCTCAATCTTTTGCTCAATGGAAATTTTCATGCCAACAAGCTCAAGAAAAAGCCAGAATCGGATGATATATCCCTCTTTGAAGGGCGAGCTTATTATCCCGAGGAAAAACAATATCAAGAATATCTCCGTGTAACCCTGCCATCAGCAGAGGTGAGACTTAATCATCTTACTGGAAGCTGGTTGTGCTAATATTATGAAGAAATCTGTCTGCAATAACCTGAAAGTCGTGAACACTCAAAACAGGAGGAAATTCAAGACTATGGAGGTGATGGGCATGGTGAATTGTACATGCAACCATGTCTGCATTTTCGGAACTGTCGACCTGCATTTGGGTGAACAGTAAGTCGGCTTACACATCCCTTTTATAATGCGATAACATTGTTACAGGTTTCGCAACACAGACGCTGCCCTGTTACAAGCCCTAAAATTATGCATGCATAGTCAAGAGAAAAATGATCTGGTGATCATGCTTTCCTATGATTGCAATTGCTCTTACCACAGGAATATAAATGTGCGCTTTCAGGGAGTGGCATTCAATGGTGTATGTGCGTGTCTCGAAACCATGTGCTATATGATTCCAGATCTCCACGTCCAAGGGCAAAAAGATGACTGTATCTATCTCTACGGTTCAGGCTACTTCCAGTGTAACGGCCACAATCATGGAGAAGGTATTGAGCAATATTGGGCTGTGATAAATGCCTTGGGGCCACAGATACGCCAGATGAACAACGGGTATCAGCAAGACACTCTTATTATCCATCATGGCGACCATAATTGGAAGAAGACTTATACACAAGGTGGTGTATTGTATTATTGTTAATGAAACAGATGTTGACGATAAAATATCCAGCATACCGCTTAGTTATTGAATTGGAGGATGGAAAGTATTTGTATCGCAAAAAAAGAGATTTCTACAAGGCCCATTCAGCGTATTGTCGAGAACAATACCCTGAGGCCTTTGAGGAGTGGCAGAAGGTGGATTGTTACAAAACTTACAAAGATAGCAAGGACATTGTTAGTCCATTTTGTTTCCATTCAAAGCAGTGTGAGTCGGCTGCGCTTAATGAAGATGAGAAAGCGTACTGATTGTGATTAGTTCCATCCCTAAAATCCGTCATTACCAGGATGGCTACAATCACCACTACGACAGAGGAACTGTTCAAGAAAAAGGTAGAGCTAGCATTGAGGAAAGATGATAAGTCATCTGCAGAAGAAGTAACTCAGGAGGAAACACCATCGATTCCCAGTGCACATGCAACAATGTTCTTGTATGAAGGTATCCTCCTTGAAATTGACCAGTACGTTCATCTGCATTGTGCCTGTATCCAGCTGATCTTTGTGTGCTCAGATGAGAACTTGCCATGTGAATTCGCAACGAGAAGAAAAGCCCCAGTGAGACAGAGAGAGATGCCATAGATCGTGATCAAGAAAGACTTGGTGTCAGGATATTTGAGTGGTATAGGGAAGCGCCAAATCCTGAAATCGGGGAAGTGTGGGACAAGATCTTTGAGACATCGGTTCCTGTTCCTGAGACATGCAAACTCCTCCTGCCTTCAGCCATGTCACCAATTCTGCGTCAGAAAATGGGGTTCACCAATTTGGTTGCAGAGGAATATGAGTTGAGGGAGGGGGCTGCTTATGATTCAATTGCAGAAGTTCGGCTACGCGCTTCAACGGTGGCATATATGGATGAGACCAGACAGGGGAATGATATGGGCCAAGAGCGACTAACCAAGTCACTACGCCAGCTCAATAATGCAAGAGAGAGTTTGGAGCTGGCAATACAACAATACAATGGCCACCAAATGGCAATGAAGGAGTTGGGTGTCCATAGTGGCAGCAGTTTTCCTTTGCCCGAGTTGTCTATGCAAGACACATATCGCAAGACAAGAACCAGGAAGCGGGCCATGGGAGATTCACGAGTAATGGACGGAAGAATATTTGGGAATGTAACCAAAGGATCAACGCTGGGAAAAGCCAGGGATTCTTCAGAATGACAAGCCACTGTGTTTGTCAGCACACAGATAACTAGGAAGAAGCCTCAGGGTGAGCAAACGATGACAGGCCTTGCGATTCAGCTGACATAGGTACTAGGGATCTGGAAAAAGAAAAATCAAGAGAAGGTATCACCGCAAGGTCAGCCGCACAGCCAAGTCGATATATATCATTCATTTTGACATGCTCATACAACAGATAATATTGCAAAAGGCTCTGGGGAGGTGAGTGATAGTAACACCAGTCAGGATGGTAACTATTCTTATCTTTGCATATTTAAGACTGACTGCTGATTTTGTACTTAGTCAAATCTACTGCAAAAAGGCATAAAACTTTGGAAAAGGGAACCTCTGACGAGGGGGCAAAGACTGAGGGATGGATATGGAATCTGTATAAGATAAGACACCCAGGTATGACGGATGAAGATGTCGAGGGACTAGAGCAAGAGGGTACGCATCTTGCAAGCCTGGTTCTCTCTCGTGACTGAATATTTGTAGGTGACCGGGTCACTTTCTTCCGTGCAGAGGCTGAGAAGGACCGATGGCTCGAGCAGTGGGAAATCAAAATTGCTGAGTTCTTGAGGTGTATTTGGAGCTTTGATCAATATACAACAATGTGGAAGGCCCTTGCTACAACAGACAAGTCACTTGGATTCAAGCAGTATGCTTTGGAGAAGGCCAATATGTACACAATGCTGGGAGCAAGAGCGAAACAAGAATTTGAGACATTGGGGTATGGGAATGTGCTGAACCGACCGACAGATCAAACATTGGAAGACTTCATGCTAGCACAACGACTGGAGTATGAAGACGAACCAGATGATTGGGAGGAGAGGGAAGAAGCTAGGAACAAAACGAAGCCGAAGACAGAGGCAGAAATTGCGTTGATCTTTGACGATGGAGAAAGCGATGAGGATCAGGAGATCCATGTGTAGATTTGTCAATAATGTATTGTCATTTTCAGGAATAAGTGTCTTGTGTGAAGCCGAGTGGCACAATTATGAAACAAAAGGGTTGATCAATGCTTTGGCCTCGCTTTCAGCCTCTTTTCTCTCCTCCCATCATCATGCTTCTTTCCCGTCTTCTTGCCCCAGTGTTTCTCCCTCATAGTGGAATTCACAATGTCTGCTCAAATTAGTGAGCCCATTAGACATAACAATAATTCGGCTGATAGGCGGCTAGTCATTGTTGAACACCTTGACTCAGTCCAATGGGTGGCTGGTGGCTTGTAAAGGAATAGACATTAGTCTGGGACGTGCGGAGGATTGCGGCGGTTAGGATGAGTAGCATACTCACGCATCACACAGTCAGGGTGACGCTGGTGCGGTAATGAGAAAAGGGATTGGACCCAGTCTGACTCGAGTGCCCGCTCAAGGGAGACATCACTCGAGTGAAGTACCAGTGCTCAAGTACGTGCACTCAAATGTTCTTGCTTGAGTTTACCAACTTAGGTATGTACGTGAGCACATACACTCAGGTGTACACTTGAGTGTGTCGTTAGCACTTACACACAGAGTAGATTGGTCGTCATACAGTCTATATTGATGCTAGTTTTATAAATACATACTTGAGAAAATCATGCTTGAGTGATGTTGTGCACTCGAGTGCCTGAGCAGTCTGAACCATGATAACTTAAGAAAAATCAATGCTTTTATTGTTGAGCCTCACGGAGATGAAGAAGTAATTGCACTGGCAATGTCACTCGTAGAAGACTCCTGGCTGTGGGCTGTAGCGGCTGGGGAGTTTCTACCAATAGACCTTTCAGTAAGCGTACAAGTCAGGAAGTATAGAGTTGAGAAAGATCATGTGCTCACGAGACAGTGCTCTCTCGAGTGGAGGCAGACTCAGAGGAATTGAGATTGACATTAAGTGGTGATCCCAAGTGGGACGGAACCCTGGCAGAGAACGTACCCATCATTATTAGCAAGTAAAACTATTTTAAAGGAGAGAACACTAACATCGAAATTGAGGCTGTTTGGGCATCGCTTGAACCTTGCGATTGAGGCGGCAGCGTCAAGACGGTGACAAAGACGGATCCTGGGTCTTCGTGTATGGTGAAAGCCATTTATTGTCCTTTGCAGGAATCGACAGCACAGAAAATTGGGTGGGAGTAGTGAGAGACAAATAATCATGGCGGAATTCTTTTTTCTATGAAACTGTGTAACGCTCTTATTATCAGACTGAGATACAATGATTGGAACGAGAAAGTTTCATCGTCAACGTTAAGTGATCTATCCTGTTAGTACCTCCATAGGCATTCATTCCTTAATTAGGCTCAATAGTATGAAAAAGAGCCTCATTTCACCTTCATAATACTGGTATATTTATAATGAGGAGTTCGGGTCGTCGTCACACACAGAAACTCGTGGATATCCAGAAATGCGCCCGTTCTTGATCACGGGAAGCAGCGATAAAGTAACAGGTATGAATTTAAAAACCGCTCGGTCACTGATATGAAATGAGACACTTAGCAAAACAGTAAATTTATTCCGGCCGTAGCGATTAAAAGAACTACACAATGTACGTTGAGCTCCTATCGCTGCCAACTGAGGTATTTTTCCACCCTCGACCAGTTCAGAACGGAACAGATATTTCGGGATCCAGTCAGAGCTTGGAAATTGAGTTTCATCCCAGATCGAAAGTGCTAAGTCTGACCGTGGATCCGTCCCGCGCTGCTAACACTGGTTCCGGTAGAATCAATATGCCGTAGTTACAGTGTTCTGTGAATAAGGATATCGCTACCGCATGCTTTGATTCCAAAGGTGATGATACATCTTCATCTTCAACTTGTTCACAACGTGTGATCATTAGTAAGTCCGCACAATCCTCTGGAAGATATTTGAATGCGTACCATTGAACAGAGGGTAGACAGCTCAGCCATGTTGTATGACCATCGCAGAGCGGCCTAGCATGTCATGTTGGCATGAAGACCAACACACAAACAGCCGCATGCCTAATTAGGAAAGGGAGCCGTTTCCGCCGAATACTACTACGTCATTTTCCCACGATCCGACGTCACCGACCTGTCTTTGGACGAGTCGGACGTCGAGTCGTTTCCCATCTCTTTGATCTTCTCCCTTGATTTGTGCTAGACGTCGTCTGGAGCGACACGAAGCAAAGCCAGCTCATCGACTCGCTCATTCACAGTTACTACATACGCCCTTTGATCTTTGGTGGGTGAAGCTCTGGCTAGCATTACATTTGGCACATTCGTCGGTGGTAGCGGTGTCGGTGATGCCTAACGGCGAAGAGAAACGAATGTGTATTGGTGGGTCGTCGATTCAACGGTTTACGGGTGGTTTTTTCATGTGTCTTTCGCTCTTCAGATCGTTTTGCCAACGACCAAACAGATTAGGCGTACGCCTCACCTGTCCGATTCTCTTTCACAAGGGTTCTGTCACACAAGGCAATTTCTGGTACATCAGCGGAGCCGGAAGAACCAGACATTGGACCTTCCTCCCCCATCAGCTGAAGTCCCGATTCAGCAATACCCAAATGACTTGCGTCGAATACGACTGCCTCACTACATCGCTGAATCCGGGGAAAACATGTAAGGTCTTACATCCGAATATCATTGGCATAATGTGCAGTGATACGTACAATATGAAATAGCATTATAGCCTACCTTGTATTACAATATATGTGCAGGTCAATTTGATAATCCATATAATCCGAGCGTGCCCGTGATGCGACCTTGTAATTCATGTCACCGTGATATCAAACCCTAATTGAACACAAGCCTCATCAAAAGTATATGATCCCTGTCGCTGTGATACCAAATCATAACTGAACCCGAGCCTTGCCAAGATATGTAATACTCCGCGATCATGATAGGCATGCACTGTATTCAGACAGGCTAATCAAAAATTATCATTTAGTTCAATAGTCACTTATCATTCTAGTTGATTATCACGCTAATTCAAAGATGGCAATGAAGATAACATATATTGCAAAATGTAATACTACTACGGCTATGGTACTCGTACACGGCGTGCCTGTCGCTGCGCTAAAAGTAATTTCCTCGAATTTGTGACCGTCGTTTTTGCCTCAGGTCCCTTAACAGAGTTGGGAAAAACACGCCTAACAGAGAGAATCATTCATCAGACTCGAAGTATTATGGAAGAAGTGAATCACGTACTTTGTCCACCATTCAAGGAGCTTGTTGGCAGCAACCTTGGACTCAGCATCGGCAGGACCTTCGAAATAATCAACCACAAAGTTCCATAAACCCTCATAGCTGAAGCCACAGTAGTCTTCCTGCCACACTGATGCATCCGTGAGATTGAAATGGAGCTTTCATTGACCATTAGCATATAGGCACGCATGAGAAAAAGGAACATACCAAGACAGCCGCATAAGCAATTGTTCGAGGGGTCACTTGGCCATCAAGGCGACAGAGAGAAGCAATGTTACCCTTTGTTGAGCGCTTGTTCGACCCTTTAGACTTCTTCGCAGGTGGCTCATTCTCCTGATCATCAATAGATCCAGCTGATGATGGAGATGTAAATATAGCAGCCCAGGTCTAGATGTCCGAGTAGTTAGGATCTGTAGTTCACGCATAGCATAGTAAACATACCTTTAAGAGGAGTGCAGAGCGTAGAAAACCCTTGTCAAGATCATCAGGATCACCCTTTTCATTGGCATAGAAGCAACGACAGAAATAATTGCTTTCAAGAGCGATGTTCGGATCTGTTCCTGTCCGAATAGTTGTCCGAACGCTGATAAACAATACTATCAGCATCATATTAAGTAGCGCAAGATGAGTTACCTTTCATTGTCCCAATCAAACAGCACGGAACAGAGAAGCCTTCCAGCAATGTCATTCTGAATACCACGGCCGATACGATCCTGAGCGCTGAATGGTATACTAGGCTTGAAGCGAGAGGTGTTGAGCTGAGAGGCGATCTCTATTTTGATATGAGACACGTCCGATGTTCTTCCATCATTGGCACGAACTTGGAGCTACAAAATGTATGTCAGAGCAGAATTTCATGAAGATGACTACATACCCCTGCCAGATATGCCTCGAGTTCCTTTGGTTCTACCTCAGGATCGAACATCTTCCTTTTCAACTCTGGGACAAGCTGTATCATTATGAGAAAGCCAGCATATAAATGATCTTGACTGCGAGGTATTAGACTATAGCTCTATATTGTGATAAAAACTTACTCGGCCTTTACATCCTCATCTTCAGTCGAACTAGCATCACCTTCTTCCTCAGCTGCAGCTGCACGTCGATCTGCCTCTGCGATGAGACGAGTTAATGGCCCAAACATAGCAACAGCTTTGCGCAGGGCACGGCCTACAGTGAAGTCGGATCTATAGCAGACGTTTGAACTGGTTGAATAGAAACCACAGACAGCGTACCTAGCCCGTTTCTTACTCCCCAGAGCCTCTGCTAATGCGCTCTTGGTTACTTCGAGCTCTCGGCGTGTGCATACATACTCAGCCACCTCAGAGCTTGCCTCAGATGCAGGTAAGGAACTGGCAGATGGGGTAGAGGAGCGAGTGATGCTTGAGGACATTGGAGGTGGGAGAATGAAGCCCTGGACGTCCGAATTTCCTTCATTTATACGTGCCATGCCGTGGAAACAATCAACAAAGTCATGGATTGCACATGATACAGAATTGTTGCGGATTAGGATACAGAGAGGGGCAAGTGGAGGTGTTTCGAGCTTGTCTAGAATTAGATTAGGGGGATAAATATCATATCATAATAGGCACCTTTGACACCGCCCACCAATTCTGCAAGCCCAGAAGGAGCAAGAAATTAGATCATGGAATATAGTTGGGAAATATTCAGGCCAGGTTTACTAGCATTCAAGATAAAAGGCTGATGTTTAAGAGTGGAAGAGACAGATGGTCAACACATGCTCACCATGCGATCTTTTTCTAACTCCGCTGCAGATGTCGTCTCCCTAATTTCATCTTATATGGTTGCACGTCATCTCTATAGCTTCAATATTACCCCTCCAAGTCAGCGATGGCTTTACAGATTAAAAGATAACATGAAGCAAACAAAAATTGTGCCTTCGGCTCTCTACCTTAGCCTTCGGATGTCCTCTACTTAAGCATCTCCTGAAATGCTGCGCTCTGCTATGTCATATAATCGTTGTCGTTCTCTCCAGTTTACTATTCTTATTTTCTGTGTCATCTTTCTAGTATCCTCTCTTAGTTCAAGGGCTTCCTGCACAATCTCAATGGCACCAGGACCAAGTCGTAGCAATTATTCTTGTGTTGAAGGATGCCCTTCAGACGTCTTTGGTGGTATGGGACCGCTACAGCAGCATCAAAAGACATGTCAGGTCTATCTGCAGTCGAAAAAACGAAGTAAGGATCATCGTCTACGAGTTGCTGGTGACTACAAGGCAGCGAGAGTGGAGAGAGCTCACAGGATGGCAACTTTATTGGTGAATATCCAGCCATTTGCTGCATAAATGTCTCATCTTATTTGAATTTAAATTCTCTCCATAATAGGGTGCTGAGCTGGCTACCTCTCAGTCAAGGTCCAAGTCTGCTGCCAGCCCATCTAGTTCACTGGGAGGATTGAAGCACAGAGAAGCTTCTCCCATATTTGATGAAAACCCTACCAGTCAGCCTATGGATTTTGACGAAGTCTGAGTCAATCCTGAGGCTGAATTAGATTGTGAAAATGATCTTCAGGGTAGCCCTCTCCCCCCAGTTACTTCTCCGCCACCTTCTGAGACAGCAACAGGCTGTCCTTGTCGCATACACATTGCTCCTGCACGCTTCCATGATATCTGTCCTGAACCAGTGGCACCCATACCACAGCCATCGGACTTGCCATCCCAAAGCACTGCAGCTATTCTTCCACGTGTGCGGCTGCTTGTGCATGACCGAGTCAGAACAGTTGCAAACATGTTTGGCCTATGGTGTGAGTATCCTCACCGCCCTTCATATGAACCCAATGCATTCTTGCAGCCAGAGGATTTACTTAACTATGATAAATCCTCGAGCTCAAACCCTGTCAATCCTGATTCCCTGCTTTCTTCGGAGATTTCACAAGCTACAACACTGTCTTCATTTCCTCCTCCATGGCCCTTTGCGAATATGGCCTGGTTTGCGCTTATGAAATGGGTGAATAACGGCCATATTCAGAAATCCGAGGCTGAAATAGATAAACTCGTTAAAGATGTTCTTCTCTCGCCGCATTTCCGCCAAGACAATCTCGAAGGCTTTAGCTGTCATGCAGAGAATGCTCAGCTAGATGCTGCAGCAACAGAAGGAGACAATCCACTGCTGCAGGCCTTCAAGCAGACAGATATCTCCATTGATATCCCTTCCGGTGAACCAAGCACGCCTCCTGCATCTTATTCAGTCCCTGGATTACTGTATCGAAAAATTACGGATGTTATCCGATCTGCATTCGCCGAGCCTCTTGCCCACCAATTCCATTTCTCCCCATTTCGTCTCTTTCACAGCTCATCAGACACCGAGACCACTCGTGTGTATAGTGAACTTTACAACTCTGATGCGTTCATCAAAGCCCACGATGATATCCAGTTCCATGGAAAGATTCATCCTGATGAAGCAGGATGTACTTTAGAGAAGGTGATTGCAGCTCTGATGTGCTTCTCGGATGCCACCCATCTTGCTCAGTTTGGTAATGCCAAAGCATGGCCGATATACCTTGTTTTTGGAAACCTGTCAAAATATTTTCGGGCTCGACCTTCCTGTGGTGCGATGCATCATTTGGCATATGTTCCCTCGGTATGATGATTGTATCTTTTGTCTCAACAAGAATTCCATTGAATTGAACCTCTAATTTAGTTACCTGACTCTTTTCAAGACTTCGCAAGCCGATTTCATTGCAAGTGGAAATCACAGAAGTGGGATATCCTTGCTCATTGCCGAAGAGAGCTCATGCATGCCATCTGGAATTTCCTTCTTGATGATGATTTCATGCACGCCTATCACTATGGTATAGTCATTGATTGTATTGATGGGGTCAGACGACGCATATATCCGAGATTGTTCACATACTCAGCTGATTATCCCGAAAAGTCGGTCCGAGTCTGATGTTTCATTTTCTCTTGATCTGACTTCGCTTGTTGCTGCAGGGTACTGTTAGCAACCATCTGTGACAATGGCCTGTGTCCCTGTCCACGATGTTTTATTCCAAAGGTAAAACTGGACCGGCTTGGTCAGAAACGAGATGACAAGATATGCACAAGAAACCTGCGAACATACTTTTTTGATGGTGTTATAATCGCTCGCCGTGCAATCTACTCGCTGGCACGTGCAATCGGCGGCTCTGTGATAGACAGGCTACTCAAGCCGACATCCCATGTTCCAACACTGGTAAAAAAAAGTTGATCTTGGTTCATAACTTGGATAAAGACTCATAAATTGTCTGTAGAATGCTTTTATCAATCGTATCGGAAGGGAGTTCAATCCGTTTCAAATGCTTGTAGTGGACCTATTGCATGAATTTGAGCTTGGAGTTTGGAAATTGCTGTTCATGCACCTAATTCGCCTATTATATGCCAAGGAAACTAGTGGAGAATTGGTCTCAGAACTAAATAGTCGGTAAGCAGCATTATTTTCAAAAGAGATGAACAAATAAAGATCTTATCAATCCAAAGCTATCGCCAAATCTCAGCTTTTGGCTGTGGAACCATCCGCAAATTTGCCGAGAATTCTGCAGAGATGAAAAAGCTTGCTGCTCGTGATTTTGAGGACTTGTTGCAGGTAATCTTACCCTGCAGATTGTAAAATAACCTTGAAAACTAACACAAACTTGCAGTGTGCAATACCAGTTTTCGATGGACTCCTTCCAGAGCCCTCAAATGGTATGCTTCTCACACTCCTTTATCGTGTGGCCGAGTGGCATGCGCTCGCCAAACTTCGCATGCATACAGATCAAAGCCTGTCTTGGTTAGAACACGCCACGAAGACCTTTGGTCAGCTAATTCATGATTTTAGAGACAAGACAGCACATTACAATACTGTCGAGCTTCCATGTGAGGCTGCAGCTTGTGAACGAGCAGCACAGCGAAGAGCCGAGGCCACTGGCAGCAGAGGAAGCAATGGTGCCGATTTTCAATCATCAGGACAGCCTCAAGCGAGCAGTACACGGCAGCCCCGTAAACTCAATTTGAACACATACAAGTTCCATTCACTAGGAGATTATGTCTCATCGATTCGTTTATTTGGAACAACAGATTCATATTCCACTCAAATGGTACGTTGCTGCTGTTAAAATATCTTGCTGCCTACTGAAGACTTATGGCCGGCAGGGAGAACTTGCACACCGTTTAATCAAGAACCTATATGGACTGACTAACAAGAAGAATGCATTAGCACAAGTAGGATGTAAGTACGCCCGTATGTGAGCTCTCCAGAATATGTATGCTGGCGTCAGTTCAAATGAGCGAATTGACGTCGCTACATCTACCTTTGATGTCCATCACTTCATCTCAGACAGCAAAAATGATTCATTTGATATCTATCGCTTTGTTCTGGGGGACTCATCAAACCATACTTCCTCGGTTTGTCTGGATCCAGCTAAAAAGGTACTCTTCCCAAAGAGATTTATCACTTGTGAACTAAATCTTTGAATAGAACTTCATACTGAAGCTCCAAGACCATTTTCTAGGGCAGGTCCTGGAACGGCAGTTTGATGGAGACACTCATGAGACATTTACTGATGATCAGAGGAATACTATCTGGATCATAAACCAGCGCCTCTATCGCCATCGTATCATGCGAGTCAATTATATGACATACGATGTTCGTCGTGACTACGATGTTATCAATCCCAGCAGCTACGCATTTGTGATGGTCAAATCTCCAGAAACCGAGCATAATGCTCATCCCTACTGGTATGCGCAAGTACTAGGGATTTACCATGCAGTGGTGCAACATCTTGGAGCCCAATAATCAGACATCCGACCTCAACAGATGCATTTCCTTTGGGTGCGCTGGCTAGGTGATGAGCCGGGGTGGAAGTCTGGGCGTCGATATGCTCGTCTGCATAAAATTGGATTTGTCCCGGATACAGATGACTATGCCTTTGGATTCTTAGATCCCTCAGTGGTTATTCGAGGTTCCCACCTCCTGCCAGACTTTGTGGGCGGTCGAACTCAAGAATTGCTACAGACCATGGATGCAACGGCGGCATGTGGGGATAGCGAGACAGATGACAGGGCAAACTATTATGTGAACATGTAGGTTTATCAAACACCATATGGATTATTCTATTTCTGACTCATTGCTGGTTGATAGCTTCGTTGATCGTGACATGGCCATGCGCTACTTTGGCGGCGGCATTGGTCACCTAGGTACTGGTCTAGCTCCATCAGTGGAACCTTCGGAGGAATGTATGCAGGAGGATGCTCACGACGACGATGAGGACTTGGAATTTATCTTGAGTCCAGATTTTGAGAAAGAGCTGGATGAAGAAGACAAGTATGACCACGAGCCCAGGACGGAAGGAGACAAAGATGACAAAGATGAGGAGGACTCAGAAGACTCGGACGACGATTCTATAGATTATGAGGAGGATGACAATGAGGGGTTTGGTGACTATTAGAAAATGACAATATGTCAGATTATTGCATCACCCAGAGTCCGAATTGTATTGCTTGAAAATGTTCTGCGAAGGCGAACCCGTGTCGTATAACGAATGTGTATTGCTATATCTATATGACAATATGTTGTAAATGCTTGCCAGGATAGCAGTGAAACGAAAATGTGGTATAATAGCGAGGAACAGTGGATAAGAGCATATAAGGTCGTACAATATGGTGTCATCCTGACAGTCGGCTATAATTGATATAATATGAAATCAGCTTTTCCCGGATTCAGCGATGGAGGATAATGGTTTCACAGCCACCAGGCCGACGGCTCACCGTCTTCTGTTTTACTCTATTTTGATTTTCGTACTGATCACTACCGCTTCTTGGCTTCGTACCACCATCACCTACATATTCGTCCGTCAATATACGTTCGTTCGAGCCATACCCCTCGCGTTCATCATGCCTGCCAATGTCTATTCCCAACACTTTTCACCCTGAAGGCATTGATAACAGAAGGAACTTACCTGTAACGGGGAGAATGGGGGGATGAAACATTACAGACCTTCGTCACATACTTAATACTCTTGTCAGAAAGCAGTGAGCGAATTTCAACCCAAGAAATACCGTCACCTTGGCGATCATTATCGATTGCGGCGTTCTCAGTCGCAATTACAACAATCTTGTCAGAAACCAAAAGACTTGAACACGACGAATTAAGCATCGCAGAACGCCTGGTTGAAAGAGCTTCAGAGAGGGACGGAAAGAACGGAAAAGGAAAGGAAAGCGGGCTGCGGCAGCATTTAAGTGATGACATTATAAGGGTGTCCCTTCTCCCTCTGTTCATAAAAGAAATTGCCTGCGGAGATAGAAGGTTGGAAAAAGCATTATGAAGAGTAGACATACTGACTTGCAACAGAGATCTCTATTCCAACTACAATACATGTCGTTTTCATTGCCAGAATTGCCTGAGTTGCAATGTTCAAATCAAAGTGTCGACACGTGATACATCGTTGCATCCATTTCTGGGAGATCCAACGGGTCAATGCTCGGAGTTTCTACACCACGGCATAGATAGAAGGATCGAACGCCCTCGCATGAGTTGTCCACGCGATGCCGCTACCCCATGTCTAAGAAAATTGACAGCTCTTCATGTAGTGCAGGACCGAAGGACTGCATTCTTACCGTCTTAATACAATCAACTGAACGACGCTTCTTGGCAGTTTTTCAGTACTTGTGCGAAGAAAGCATTCAATTGGTTGCAAGCCTTGCAACGGTTGTGAGCATATTAGAGGTAGCAGGTATTCGGCAGAGTGCGCTCGCAGTTCCCTGTGGTCTTCCATATTCCAAGATATCGACGCCTTTGGAAATGATGAGAATCATGGTATGTCAGTCTCAGGTTGAATGAGAGGCTACGGCTGTCCGATAGATTAGCGGGATAACTCAGATGAAGAAAGGCAATCAATTCATGCAAACCCAGCAAGCTGTTCAAAAACATAGAAAAATGAACACGATATAGCCTGGTGGCCAAACGCGATATTAGTCTAAGAGCATGGTGCAAGGAATTGAAAAAGAACGCGGTCCTAGTAATCCGATCGAGCCCGACTCGTGCCGAGGTTCCTCTTTCATTCGCCCCTCGGCTCCGTCGCCATCACCAACCGTGATCATCGTATGTATCATTATTAACAATATTCTATATCACTTCAAATTGCTCACCAAATATTGCTAGGGCCATACGATGTAATATGAATTTTCACTGCAAGATGTGAAGATGCTAGATTTCGGTGAGTATTCTGTTACTTGAAAACGGAGAGTACTCGCCATTTACTCTGCTCTTATGGCTTTTATGGGGTAGTCGTAGATCTAGGAGAAGGTCGTGATATTCTGAATTAACACCGAGCGATCCAGATCAGGACTCACGAATAAGGTATGATTCTGCAAGGGATCTACATGTTCCTCCGTCTTGACAGCACAAGTCCTGTACATGAATTGACCGCCATTGTCAAGGAAGTACTGTCTCACCACGTATTCCGATCAAGGACAGTAAAGTGATAGAGCAACGGATAGTAATAAACCTGTCGGTTAGCGGCGCGCCGCAAAGCGGAATAACTTACTTTTCAATCATTGAGTGTATCGGCTATGGGTACAGTAATCAGATTGTGGTTTCGCAACGAAGAAAGCCCTCAACATGGTTAGTCGCCGGGGACGAAAGAGGAGGCATGAGAGCACAGACTCGGATATTAAGTCGGACGGCGCCACAATATCTGTGCCATCTTCTATGAAGATCATCCCTGGATTTGGTACGCGTTTCAAAATCAATATCAAAATCACGGCCGTGACACATAACCCTCTGTTCTACACAGGATATTAAATTGATCATAATTTGGGGCGGACAGACCTTCCACCACGAACGAGGTCTAGTACAGAGGCAGTGCACCCAATCTCAACAACCTCTCACAAAGACCTCGTGGAACCCAACAAAGCATTGTAGTGGCATGCATGGAATGTCAATGGAGTCCGAACCATGACGTGCAACGAGCTGCTTACATGATGCTCTATGAAGGAAGTCGATAATCCTTTTCCTGACGACCATGCTCTGCATGCTTAATAACACCAAAAGCCGTGCGTAGATCATCTTTTTATCGCGTTTGAGAGCTCTCTCGGAAGTAAGAGACAAAAGGAAAAAAAATGGCCATATTATTCTGTTCACCTTATTTCTCGTTGGTGTCGATGACCTACTATCTACTCTACCGTTTGCTCTTATTCCCGGAGTCTCCACCACCTGTGTCCTCACCCTTTGAAGCGGACAGCGCTATCTGGGTATGCACTACCGCACAGGCTCACATTCTTCTTCGTTTATCTATCTGGCATTTAGAAGTATATTTACTCAACTACTGCAGCTGCTTCCCCAAGTCCTGTTAACCAGCCTCCGACATTCTATAGCATGCAAACATCGTCATATTCAACACTGAAGAACCATCGTGCCTTACTTCTTGATGCCATTCTTGAGTAAATACTATGATACCGCATTCAAGTCTCGGCCTTATTAAATGAACTGTTACAACAAACTAACTACATAATTCCTTCAGCTGAATTTCCGGAGATGGTTAACCGCTTCTACGTCAAGATACGGAAGAAGAGGATCAGCGCATACCCAGGAAGTCATCGTAGATAACTGTTCTCGCGCAATCCGCTGCAGTTCCAACCGAGCTGCATCACTTTGTGCTTCCTGGCATAATCTAAGGAAGGCTGTACTGATCTGGACCGCCAGCTGAATTTCGTTTCTTTGGTTCTCTCGTTTCGAAATCTCAAGGCTCAAGATGGCATCATCTATGCGTCCTGCTGCAATCTGTGACATCCCCAATTCCAGCCTGGTCTCTGCCCCTCCGTATACAAAATCAACACTCCAAAAGATCGGAACCGCCGTCTCTTGGAGAGAGATGGCTTCGGGGAAACGGCCTGATGTCCAGTACCGTGTAGCCAAGTCTTTCATGCAGAATGCGGCATCAAGCTTTCGCCCTAGACTTTGGTACTTGTTCATTGCACGATCCAAGAGGTCGTAGCAAGATTCTTCATCACCCAAAGCATGGAGCAATGTACCAAGCCTATGAAGGCATCCCGCAGTCAAAGATCCATCTTCGAATCGGGTAAATTTATCGGCTGCATCGAAAAGCAAGGTGAGCGCCTCCTTGATCTTATTCTGTCGCAATAAATAGCCGGCCTCCTCCTTTAAGCACTGAGCAACACGGAATTGATCATCAAGCTTGGTGAACATGGCTTTGGCTGTGTGAAGGTAATGATAGTCATAGGAATGACCTTCCGAGACCTGAAAGAGGCTGAGGAAGCACTGTGCCTGGCCCTGTTCATCTCCCACGGTACGAAACATCTCTAAAGCCTTTACGAGTCTTTCACCGCCATCATCACCAGACCGAAACGTTGACAATGCCCAATAATATTCACAATAAGCTGCACTGCGGATGTCATTCAGTTCCATGAACTTTGCAACCGGCTCTGTGTATGCACCGCGAGCAGTGCCAGTAATTGCCCGCTCCATTTCAGCAAGACAGAGGAGGCAACGAGCGAGCAATTCCTTACGCTCGGACTGGCGTGCTAGAGCGGTTGCTTTCTTCATGATTCGTTCATTTGGACGATTAGAGGAGAGCAGAGCCGAATAGTCCAGGAAAGCCTCGATCGCGTCGATGCAACCACGATCCAATGCATCGGTAATGACGAATTCGATGTTACTCCCAAATGATGTCAGATAGGCAGTATTCTTTATAAATTCGCCATCTCCAGGTCGGGATACCCGCTTCTTGCATTCTTCGAAGACGTATGAATATACATTTGATATAGAATCATCGAGTGGGTGAAACTGGAAGATGTAGGATCGAATAGGCGCATGCAGTCTGAGTAAATGGGGATTCGGATCCAGCATTGGCAATTCGGTGGCGATAGTGTGGTTAATATCGGGAGCGATTCGATGTAGCTCGGTCTGCGGCAAGCCCTGTGGAAACATGGAAAGGATCTTAAGGAGCTTCCATGCGGTCGTATTGGATTCCATGATGCCCTTTAGTGAAGATTCGACAGAAGATTGAAACTCGCGCATTTCATCTGGGAAATTCTCGAGAAGCTCAATCCCACGGTCGTCCCACTCTTGTAACATGTCCACAGGTCGCATGTTCAGTTCATTTCCCATGCGAGCGAGAACTCCAACCAAAGTAGGGTTGAAGTCGACCTTCTGTAAAAGATCATCGAGCTCGGTGCCAGAATGATTGTGGTTCATGGAGAGGAAAAGTAACCGAGCGCCTTGTGTGGGGAGTGGACCGAGTTGATAAGTCCAATCAACTACAGAGGGTACGGTGGTGCCGCGAAGCGTAAACAAAAGCGTCACATCTGGAATATTATGTATATCGGATAGGATTTGGTTGGCCCGATCTCGTAGCTCGGTGTTATCCCAAACGCCCTCGAAACCATCCAATACGACAAGTTGTGGGACATTCGCCTGAGCGAGCATGTCCACTATTGTCTGGCGCTTCATGCTGAGCACCGCAAATGGGTTTCGGAGAAGGAATCTTCCAAGCAGTGATTGTTGGCCCAAACACTGGATGAACACGTCGAGGAATTTCTCTAGGGATGTGATGTTTGTGCAGGACACCCAGTAACGGTGGTTGTCGAACCGGTCAAGGATAGATTGGTGGAAAAATATTTCTCGTGCGATGGATGTTTTTCCGATGAATGGTGACCCACGCACAGCTGCGGCCTTGGTACTACCGTCCATTATTCTTCGAACAAATTCCATGATGCAGTCGTCTCTGCCAAAAATAGTAGGGCGCGCGCTTAATGTCCTGAAAATAAAAATGCTTCAACTGTCATTTCACAACTAATAAATTCAACAAATTCCTAACATTGTTGCATTTTCAGTGGAGGAAAACGAGTCCTACTCCAGCGGTTAATCGGCGAGACGATCACTGAGTGATGGATACTCACCAAAACTCGGGGTAAATATCTGAGATAGTCCAGAAATCCATTGTGTTGTGATGAATCATAGTTTTGTCGGAGGATCTGGAGAGGTCATTGAGAATAAAGTATACTACGTTGAAAACGCACTTACTAAGCTCATGATAACAATCTTCGGCAGGAAATAGCCGCAAATCCGATAATAAGCAGAATTCAGAAGGTGAAATCTAATGATTCGAGCCGTCTACAAGACCAGACGATGGCAGCATGTTATAAGATGGATCGCTGAAGTTGTACAGCAGTGTTTGAGCTACAAGCACGGCCATCAAGCGGTGCATCTGATATACACAACTGTGACGTCTGATTGATCTAATTCCAATAGATGTTAATCAGTCCGACTCTAGCTTACTCTGGGCCTGGTTGTCGGGCTTACGGCCCCCACGGAATAGCATTGATGACGCATACCACACAGGATGTGACCTGTTCCTCATCTCGTCTCTACGCCACTTGTGTCATTGTATTATTTGGACCTGGTTTCCTTGCAAACAGCATCGCCAAAACGCCGCGGTAAAGGTACGTTCATGTTTAGCCTGATATAAAGCACAAGCATGGTCTGATACATAGAAATTTGCAGGCAGCCTACCGCGAGTCTATGGCGTCTTCACCTTCCTTTGCATCAATCCCTCTTGAGAAGACAACATCGGACCTGGTTGCTCAATTGAAATATGCGCTTGCAGGAATCGTGGCTGATAGACAAGAATTCGAGGACAGTTGCCAGAGCGCTTCATTACAGGATGTCCAAGACGCGATGGGCAAGCTGCTCAGTAGTATGCCCAAAGAACGAACGAAGGCGGTCAGAATTATAGCCCGATATGTTGGGGCAGTTGACAAATTCGCGGACATGGTAGCTCCCATCGTCAGTGCAGGTCAGCCTATTGCCCCGACGGTGTTTGCATCAATCGCCGTCATTCTGAAGGTAGCTTTGTATTCTGCTGGACACTTCTACCGCTCACCAAAAACGAGTTTAGTTGTATGCAAATCGGGAAAAATCCATACAAAGTGCGTATCATCTCATCGTCCATTCAAGTATACCGTACCTCATATTCTTTCAGCAATCGCAGATACATTCCTCCTCTTCGAAAAGGTCTTGCCTACCCTTCAACTGCTCTCATCCTTTGAATTGCATAATGCTGCTGTCAACCAAGTCTTTTCTGGAATGATCAAATTTCTCGTAGAAGCTGCGAAGTTTCTAGCCAGAAAGAGTATGCGAAAAATATATGTCTGCCATCCCCCTTCTAATTCAACTGCCTTAGGATTTGGGATCTTCAGTTTCTCCAATGTCTCCGACCTTCAAGCCGCTTCCGATCGTTTTCAAAGCGACATAAATATTACACATTTTATGGTGTTCACCGATTCGTTGAAAGGTGATTACATGCTGCGCCTGTATCGTTCTCCTTTATCTGATATTTCCGATTGCAGATCAGAAAAAGATCGACATCCTCAAGAGAATTAACCTTGTACCCTACGATGCCGACCTGGAGGCGCTTCGAAGTGCCCGATTGGCCGATACGTGCTTGTGGGCCTTAGCTCATCCGGTGATAGCCAATTGGATGGATTCGACAGCGGATCATATCTGGCTTCACGGCGGTCCAGGGAGCGGCAAGAGTATCATCGCTGCCTTCCTGATCGACTCTGTTCGAGACCAGATCAGCCGTTCAGCGACAAACGGTCCTCCCTCCGAGATCGTGTTGTATTTCTTTTGTGATAGCAGAAGTGGCTCGAGCATGAAAAGGACATCGATATCGATTGTGAAGTCTCTGCTTACGCAGCTGGTTGAAAGTCCTCTGTTGCGTTTGGAGCACTTTTCGGAGTTTGTCGAATACATGGTAACGAAGGGGTTCAACTTTGACTACCCTCTTCAGGTGCTTGTAAAACATTTAATGGTGATCCTAAAACAGTTTTCAAAAACATGGTAAGCAGCTTCCACACACTACGCGTCATGATCTATAATACTTCTTTTCCAGGATAATCATCGATGCTCTGGACGAATGCCATGAGGAGGTCGTCGGCCCAAATGGTATAGTTCAGATGCTACAGACGCCTTCCAAAGGGGTGAATCTGAAACTAGCCTGTCTGAGCCGAAAGGAGGTTTCCATTGAAAAGCGGCTCAGTGGGTGGCCCAGGGCAGAGGTCGGTGAAAACGACACAACCGAGAACGATATCCGTCGGTTTACATCCGTAAAAGTCGGAGAAGTGGGATCGAAAGACCACTATCCAGGTGGCCCGGCCGAATTGGAGAATTACATCGTACGTGCCGCTGGGAACATGTTTCTCTACATTGTTCTCAAGGTTGAAAATCTCAAACATCTAACTCCGGAGGAGATGACAAAAGAGATAAATCGTTCGCCAGAGGAATTGGACGACCTTTACGCTGCATATCTTGATCGAACGTTGGGCCAGAATCAGGAATCAGATAACGAATCTGCCATTCGGGCACTCCAATGGATCGTTTATTCGAGGCAGTCCGTTACCCTGACCGTGTTAGCCGGGGCGACGGTAGTTGACGGGGACAACAAAACTATGCCAATTGTCGACGTTCAGAGTGTCAGAAAAAGGTTGGAGAAAGTGTTCGGGATTTTGGTCGTCTTTCGCCCGGTCAAAAGCGAATTACAGGTTACCTTGGTTCACCAAACCCTAAAAGACTTCCTTGTTCGCTCTGGCGATGAAAACCAGAAAACTTTGGTTCGCGTGGCGGACCAATCTCGTATCCTGATTCGTCTCAAAAGTCATGATCAACAATCCTTGCTCTACAATACTCCCTATCCCATACGAAAACCCATACGAGATACAGAGCTCTACGTTTTGTGCGACCCAATGCGACCATGGCAGTCCCATATGCGATTTCTCGAGACATGCGTCATCGCCATATCTTCTGTCAATTTCTTAATCCCGTCGCAAGCATACAACGACTCCTTTGACGAGAGAAGGGAGGGCTTGAGCCGGAAGGAACGGGGTGGGAAGCTTGAAAGGGAGTTATGTCACGGCGAGCAGTGGGGGAAAAGGAAGGAAATGCGGCAACTGCGCGATCTAGACGCCACCCGTGTCCGACGTGGTGCCGAGATAACGGAGATACAGAACCGGTTGGCCAGCGACTTGGCAAAGGACGTCGGACCACTGCAGCACATTAGACAGTTGCATCAAAAGCGTCTCGAGGAGCTGATTAGATGGCGGGATTCGATCTTTCCGGTGGAGAGAGAAGAGGTGAGGTCCTTACACGAGCATGAGATGAAGGATCTTCTCGAATACGTGTTTGGAAATTTTTCGTCTCATCTCGGACAGGTAATACAATGCGGTTACGGTGATATTCATGATCCGAATCGTCCGACGATTCTGTTGTCATTCTTGCTCAACACATATCTCGATCGTGTAGAGAATTTCACATCTTCCGTTGCTGCGAATGCACATTTGCGACTTCAGTCATTACAGCAACGCCCAAACCACTCTTCTCATCTGGCTTCCTTCGTCACCACACTCCGAAACTTCCGTCTCGCAGCTGCCGACATAAGAGGTCTATCCTTGGCATTTAACAAGGAATGTCAACCACTCGCTGCGGGCATACTCACATATCGGTATTGGAGATGGTCACTGTTTCCTCGATTCAGCAACACGGCGGAGAACTTAGAGAATCTTTTACACGGGCAGATAATGGCAGCCCCCAATGAAGTGGAAGCTATCCAAGAGCGTAGACGATTGACAGCCCTATTCGGGTTGCTTACGCAGGCTTTGACAACTTTGCGCCGCTGTGAAGTTGCGTTGTATGCCCTGGACGAAGAATGGATGGTCATCGTGGGCGCTAGCAATCTCATTGATGCTAGTCATCGTGCTGCACAAGTATTTGTGCGCTCTGCCGTCTATCAGACCTGCGCACATCTCCCTGAGACCGCCCGACACGAGCTGGCTGCTATCTTCGAAAAGGACGATTTCATGAATTCAGTCGTACTCCAGCCTCTTCGCAGATCATCCATGGATCAGCGTAAAGAGAGCATACGTCAGCTTCTCGAGAAGCACTACCACCAGCATCCGTTTGCTTTCGCCACTCTGTTCCTTTTGTTCCTTGTGGCAGGGGCGAAAAACTGGATTTTTATGTGGATTCCAGTTTTGACCGTGCTCTCGTGCTCAAGAGGAGATCTAAATGAATGTCGACATTCCGACCCTTCTATTGTCCATGAAATCATGCATATTCTGACACCATCGTTTATCATCGGTCGAGTCCTTTTCTTGGGCTATCGCATAGCGGTCCCGTCAGCATTGATCATTTCAATCATTCTGACCTACACATCTCTCCTTGTCTATCACATATTCCGCCTGTGTGGAAAGCATCACATTTGGTCGGCCCCCTATAGGGTATCAGTCCTGAACTGGTCGGTCGTGTTTGTCCTGCTCTGGCAGGGTGTTATTTCGGCGCTGTTCCAGGACATATCTATCCTTAAGGTCTTGAATGCTTTCACCGCCCACCTCATTTCTTATAACATAGTCACCATTGTCATTGACGGCGATGACGTTCTTCGGGCGTCTACCCAATTGAAGCAATTCTCCGCTTGTTCCGTCAATAAAGCACCAGTATATAGCGGGCCAGTGGAAGGCCGGCATTCTGGACTGATATCCCGGGGGCCGAGCCCGCCCTTCCCATGCGACAAACGTGGCCCTTCGGTGCATTAAGGAGCAGGAACAATTACTCTGGGGTTTGGTGTCGTCGGGACTGTTTTGTTTCATCAAGCAAAACAAGCTTCACCCGCCTCAGAATGGAGGCGGAGAACAGAGCGGATAGGATGCTCAGGCGGATCACAATGGCGATGTACATCAACAGGGTGAATAGTAGATATTTCACATGTATCTACTTGACGAAACGGTTTTGAATGCATGCTTCGTGGACAAGAGGCTGTAAGGCTGATGCCATAGAAAAAATTAGACGATAGAGGATGGTGTACAATATTAGGGGTGCGCGAGGCTACCCTGGGTGTCTACGAGAAAACAGGACCCAGGTACATCAACGTAACAAAGGCCTTCTAGGTGGCTAATGACACCGTTAACAGACATCAGAACTCGGAAGAAGTGCATCATGATCTTCGAATTCATAATGGTTAGAGTCGCCACCTCGTCACTTTCCTTGACATTGACGAGAGAGCAAGTGTACAGAGCGAGCTCGAACAGCATATCGTCCAAGCGGTCGAGTGACATAGTGAACGTGATGGTAGCTCTAGGTTTCGAGTAGAGACCATAAAAGAATTCGTTCGTCGTCGCAGGGACATCCTGATCGATACACTCATGATCGGCCTTATACCACCGCTACCAACTGGAAGAATAATTAGTGTGCGCTTGGGCACAGAAGAAAGCGACGTACCTCAATGCATAAAGTGTGACATGATGTTGTCAAACCCCGAATATACAATCGAGTCGAGAAGCTGAGATGCTTCGCCACCGAAGCCGAGGCACTCGAGTTCCTTCTATGATCTCCCATGGCAACAGGATGCGAAGACGCCGACGCCGACGCACCACAGCTGCAGATATCACCCCGAAAATATCGACGCATAAGACAAGTAATACAAGCCGGAATGGATTTCCTCGCCGTACTGAGTTTGTGCATACGTCCGTCCGACCCACCTTGCATTGAAAGATAGCAGCTCTGGTGACCAGAACTACGTTTCTTGGAAAAGACTCGGTCTCCTCAGCGGCTCTTTATCTGCGTCGCTTCGGATGAAGTATCGATGCTCGGGACCGTGGTAAGCCTATCTGCGGACATTACTGCATATCAGCGTCCAATGGAAAAACAGAGTCGGTGTGAGATAGTAAACAACACACCTCTTGAATATCTTTTCCTGCACGCTAAAGAACGCGACGAGATGCATCAAGTGATATATGTTGATAGGCTCTACTCAGTTGCACATCTCCAGAACGCGACTCTGCAGTTCTTTCCTGCGGATCATGGTGCCGAAACCTAATCCTCCAATGAGACAAATAAACACGTTCAATGCACGAAGACGTACTTCTTTCGCACATGGGACCGTCGACGATCTTACGAGTTCGGACACTTGCTGAGGTCGCGTTTATCTCGATGTTGACAGTCGTTTACGACTTCCTTGCCCAAATGTTCCGATCGCGTCCTTACACATTCTTCGGAGATACCAAAGTCGGATAAATTTGGGTCAAATTCTCAGTGTATCCTAGAAAAGCATCGGTCAGTAAGCATCAGAAGGGAGACTTTCGCGGGAAAATTGAATACATACTGGTCTACGGTAGAAAGACGAACGGGAGTCGTGGGCAGTGGAACTGGGAGGGGAGGCATGAACTTGCAGAGGAAGGGAGGAAAGGAGTGATAGGGAATGAACGGGAAACCGACACCCTTTTATACGTGTGCATCATTTCCGTCATACTAGGTGCACCCCCACGCGTCACCTCCGTCATGCGCGCCCACCGATGTGGTGCCACAGTGGCGGGAAGGAGACAGTGCGTGTAGTGTGACGTCACACTTTGAGCATAACGGTGCTTCTGCTCCTTTTTCCATCTCGCGCTCCAGCTCGTTAAAACTCGCCCCCGTTTCAGCGAAAAGGGTGAGTTCAATCCTCGCCGTGACCATTTGTATTACCTGACCGAGAGCAAGTTCCCTGATGTCCTCGACGTCATATGGTGCATTCCGTTTCATTCCGTTGCTGTATTTCTATCCTGTGCAGGTAGAAAAAAAAAACCGGGTGCTTTTGAAGGTTGTCGGCTCAAAACCCGGACATGGCATCTTCAAGGAAGGAAATCTAGTGCAGGTGTTTAACACGCGCTTGGATAAGACGACGCAAACGAAGAAGAAACTCTTACCAAGATGGTCAGGTGCATCGAGGATAACAGGTCGCGTGCTGAATTCGTACACGGTAGCGACAGTAGCCGTACACCAAATTTCATGCGAGACGAGTTCGGAGGGTTTGTCCCACCGGCAGGGTCTTCACTCGAGCGATATGAGGAGGATCGGGAAGTAGTGGTACCAGACGATAGCACCCGAGAAGAAACCAAAGCGTATGGTGTGGAGGCAGAAGATGATTTGTTTGGCAGGGAAGATGATGCGGTCGTTGTGCTAGATGAAGAGGGTAGCTACGAACTGGTAAGAGGAGAGGTTCCGTCAATATGTGTCAGAATTGCTGAGAGGCGCCGGGGCGTCACCTTGCGGTAGGGGGGCACATAGGAGTGTAGGCAAGAAGATATTGAAGTATATTTGGGCAGGATCACGTGCCGCTTTAGGGCAGGTAGACATAGTCGTTTCCGTTCCGTAGCTAGGTTTTGAATTTTCCCATCATTGATCCATTCCATCTCTCAGTCCGTACGAGGGTTCCGCCATTACTCAACGTCCTTGAGAAAACAGGCGCCGAGAGAACGACACAAATATGCAAATTTTACGAGACGTTCTGAGCGACCATAGCTTTGGAACGCTTTATAAATTATGTATGGTATATTAACACGATACTAGGAGTTACAGAGTCAGAAACAATCAACGCGCTAGTGAGGATGCGAAGATCGCCTCGAGCTTCATTTCAATATCCTCGATCTGTTCAAGGGTTGTCCCCTGCGCGAGTGGTTGTGATTGCTCGAGGCCGAAGGATGTGGAGGTGAATGAAGACCCCTTTGACAGACAGGAATCCACGCTGACTTGGTCGTTCGTGCTTGAACCTTCGCTCTTGACATCGACGTCCAGAGGGACAGAATCACTGAGGGAGAGCAGCTTTTCTTCCAAACCCTCACTTGATGTATCCATCGAACTATCGGACGGCAGCTGTTCAGACTTGATCAGGCTTCCAAGGCGTTGGGAGGCCGGAGCCAGTGTGAGGTATCTCTCCCACCAGTCCGGGACTAGGGGGTTGTCCAACGACGCGTCCCAGTCCATTAAAGAAAGGGAGTTCCTTAAAAACAGACCAGTTGGCTGGTCGTATAGGAAAGGGAAGAGTTCCCGCCCCAATGCTAGGTTTCTCCGGACAATTTCTTTGGCCGTGAAGGCGTTTTCCTCCAACGGATCGTTCCTCTCGACTTTATGGCATGTCTTGCGGTGATCGCAGACGGGGCGAAGCTTTCTGTGCGCAAAGTTACAGCCTGGTGTAGTGCATTGGAAGTATTTGATACCGCTGAATGGGGTTTTACAGAATGTCAGAAGCGAACACGACCCAAACTAGGAAGAACGGTAAGCTTACTTTGGCCTGATAAGCACTTGAACACCAGCGATTCTAAAGAAAGTCAACGCGTCAACGACTGAATCCATGAAATTAAAAACTGAGTCGCGTACTCGAGACTGTGCTTGCCACGCTCATGACGGTTGCGGC